>JACEVL010000022.1:842500-1027500 GCA_020284085.1 Aporrectodea caliginosa | reverse complement strand
GTTCTAAATAATGTTTCGCATTCATACGACAAGCATGCATCAGGGCTGTTTTTGTCTGTCTGTAATCTGTACAGGTTTCCATTGGCAACCTGTTAAAATGCAAACGCATTTGTGAGTTTAGTAGGGATGGCAGAATTCTGGCCCATTTGCTTTCGTCAATGCCTTGAAGGCAAGCAACCTTTTCGAAAGAAAGAAAGAATGCTGCTGGATCCTCTCCCTCGGTCATGTTAGGCAGTTTAGTGTAAGTAGAAGGGGTAGATAGTTCAGTCGCAGCAACAGAAGCACTAGACTGTAACAGGCCTAATTGTGCCTTTGTCTGTAGCAACTCCATCTCTACCTGCATCCGTTCCTTTTCTGCTTGGATCAGTTTAAGTTTCATCTGGTCTCCCCCTACTTCCTCCTCTGTCTCAGCTTCCTCCTCTTCTTCTTCGGGTCCATTTTTTTCGTATTCTTCTAACGTGGCAATCATCGCCTTCCGAGTTAGCCCATGGTGATTTATATTTCTTTTCTCGCATTCTTCCTCCAACTGTCCTTTCTTCATCTTTCCAAACATTATGAAGTGTACGGTGTGTGCACTGAAATCACCTGCACTTATAAGCAGCCAACAGGGCTTACGATAAAACGATCACTCTGCCAACAGGGCAAACTGTAGTTATAAACTACTTTCACTTTATCTTTAAACAACAACTTTCCTTTAACTCTACTTCATTTGCATCCGCACAGTTTACACGTTTTAAACAGCTTCCCACTCTACATTCGTCAAACACAATTAAAAACGCTCACGATAACAGTCTCAGCCAACCTAACACAGCATTACATGGCTTCATTCACACAACTGGTGTTATAAGGCTCACCCGGTTTATTCTTCAGCTTTCTCTGGACGTGTAGCCCCGAAGGTTGCTCGCGTCCTCTGAGAATTCCGGAAGCTCGGCGCCGTATTCGCTGATCCTTCGTCGTTCGTCGTCCTTCTTCTCCAGGGATGGTCGCCAACGTGGTCCTGCTGACGTCGTCACGTCCAAGTTCCGCGTGGATCCCGAGTTTCGCCGCTGTAGCTGTTCTCCTCCTCTCGCTTCCCGTCCTTCCGTTCCTCCTCGATATTTTTTTTAGATACGTGTCGCCCAACAGGTTGCGTCGTTTCTGTTGAGATGCGTGTGTAGGAGAAAGTCTCTGTTCTATTGTTTAGTAGAGAGAAACAGCGTCGTACTTCTGTCTCGTCTCAAACTAAAATCCAGTCCCTTCCTCCTCGGTGAATTGTTTCGTCTTCTCCGCAGAATCGCCGTCAAAGTCTCTGTTCGATTTATTTGTTCGTATAGACAGGCAGCGTCGTACTTCTGCCCGATCTCTCAACAAATCCCTGCTGTCACAATGTACTGAAAAAGATATTTCTTCTACTATCGTTTCAGTTATGGTGGTAGCGGTACTATGTGGCTGAGCGCAGGCTATATCTCTTCGAGAGCGCGTCGGTCTTTAACTAATTCGATGAGACTGATTAACAGAATAAGAGCACGATGGGTTTCGTTTTCTGGTTATTATTCATCACCTCATATATCAAAAACTGCATACTTGAAACAACTTATAAGAAAACGGCATCGTCCGTTACTCTCTCTTTCCGATCCGCCGAGCCCGTCCTCTCCCTCCGGCTCCCCCGTCGCGAATCCCTCTTCAAGAGTCCCTCAAGTTTTCTATCCACCACCGCCTGTCAATCAACTCCTTCGCCCCCCCATCGCACCCTGCGATTCGTTCCCTCTTGCCTTGCTCTCTTCTCTGCCTTCTCTCCCCTCCACCCTTTGACAGGCGTGGCCTCCGCCTCCGCTCCCTTAGGTCTGTTAGCTGTCAATCATTTCTTAATGGCACCTTTATAAAATAAATCTATACTATACTAATATTGATTGTTCTTTCTCTACACCAAGTGAAACTAGCGCAGAGACGTAACATAGAATCAATCAATCAACCAAAATTTATATAGCACCCCGAAGGTTCTCTTCTCAAAGGCGCGTCCGACCCAGGCCTGGCGGAAGACAGCAGTCTTGAGTAATTGCCAAGAGGCATCGCCAGACCAAGGAGAAAATCCTAAAGGAAGAGCGTTGGGAAAGGGAGCCAGTGTAGAACCTCACGCATGTAGTGTGAAAAGCGATCAGTTTTGTCAAATCCGCCGATAAGACGCGCGGCTTCCCGATGAACCCGCTGCAGCAGCTCAATACGAACCCGTGGAAGATCGGCGTAGATAGAAGAGCAGCATTCAAGACGGCTCAGCATGAATGTATGAACGAGGGTGACTACTACGTTGAAAGTCAGAGAGAGTGAGATTACCCGGAGTTGGCGTATCTGGTAAAAACAGCTGCGACTAACTATGTCGATATATCGGGCCAAAAAAGCTTCCGGTCGAAGAGGACACCCAGGTCGCGCTCACGCGTAGAGAATGTCATGTGCGGAAACTCAAGTGAGTTCAGTCAAGCTCAGCTTTTTGTTATAGCCAAATGAACTGGGTTATCAGAGCGCTAAGGTGGATCCGATATGACGGCATCCAGATGACGAACGCGCCAATAGTCAGTTCAATGGTCCGCGCGGCCGTTGTTTATAATTATATATTACCATAACCATAACCATACATTTTATTGTTTCTTGGTGCATAAAATAACAAAACAGTCAAAATCAAAACATTTGTTGATCTACAGGAAGCAATAGCAGAAGGACCAAAGTCCCGCTCACAGTGTTACCCATGTACATAGAAATGATAGCAACTGGCTATATAATATAATTACCAAGAATATATGGTCTTAACTACTTAAACAAAATCGAAATTGAAACACATTGAGTGTCTGCACCAAGCACAATAATATGCACATGAGGCAAGGGGTAAAAGGAGATAGGGAGAGAGTCAGGGATCAACAGCGAGTAAGTGACCACGGAGTTTCCGTTTAAATATAAAGATGCAAGGAGAATTACGTATATCTACATGAAGATTATTCCAGTTTAGGTGTGGTGGTTCTGGTAGCAACATCTCTACAGTTGGCGGATGTTCTAATATTAAAGGGATTTGATTGATATGACAATCCAAAAAATCCAAAATCCAAAAGCCCCAGACAAAATATTATGCATGTATTTAAAGATGTAGCCTACGTATGCATGCATGAATGCATGTATGCATGTTAGTTTGTATGTATGAATGTGTGCATGTGTGTATGTAAGTACGTAGGCATGTATGTATGCATGTGTGTATGTGTGAATGAAGACACGTAATATACCGCGTTTAAGTGCATCACAAAGTCGTTGCACTCATTGCTATCTCAATTATCTACACTGTGTCCACGATAAAGTAGAACACTAGACTTTGTTAAATATCTTGGTCAATTGTACTATTATAGGTACTAAATTTGGTGCACATGAACATCAGTCTATTCTATCTATACCTTGCAAATGTTATTACAATTGATGCAACGGTTACGAGGATATACCCTTATGAAATTGGGTGGTTCAGGAACCAAGTTACCAACACGTAAAACGCATAGAATGACGTCATATTTCTGGCTACCGCAGGGATAGGCTGTTGTTTATAAGCGCCATTTTCGGAAACAGTTACACTACGAGACCTGTTTTAAGTAACAGTAGTTGGTTGTAGAGAAATGGTTTTCAGTGCAGAGGACAAGATTTTAATCAAGGAGTTGAGAGAGACGAAGGGGTATGGCGTAAGGAGACTCATTACAGAATTTCCAATGAAAAAATTGGTCCCTAGCTGATGTCAGCAAGCTGTTAAAAAAGATTGCCACAACCGGATCAGTTGCAAGGAAACCATGAGATCGGGCGTTACGAACGCAAACAAATACCAATGCTGTCGAAGAACTGGTGCTTAACTTGGTTCCTGAGCCACCCAATTTCATAAGGGTATATCCTCGTAACCGTTGCATGAATTTTAATAAAATTTGCAGGGTGTAGATAGAATAGACTGAAGTTCACGTGCACCAAATTTAGTACCTATATAGATACAATTGACCAAGATATTTTACAAAGTCTAGTGTTCTACTTTATCCTGGACACAGTGTATAAAAGTGTGTTTCAAGACAGTTTGTAAATGTTCGCAACACCAGCATGGCAGGGGATAACTGTTCCAAAGAAAAGGCCTAAATAAACAGACACTACTCCTGCTGAACACATGTGTGTTACTTTTGCATTTTGTACTTAAGTAACTGTTTCGTATTCACAACTGATTTCGGTGTTCATGTAATCATCGCGTAGGTCTTGTTGGGATTGAATCGGAAGCTGAATTGCAGTGTATGCCTCTCGTTTCTGTTCTTCAGACGCAGTTTGTACGTCCAATGCTGCATAAAGGACTGGAATATCTGTAAAAAAAAGCTTAACATCTATCATTTAAGTTCTTTGGAGACTAAACCAAGCGAGGATTACGCTGTAAATAAGTAAATAAACAAAGCAACATATCCGATTATCGTAACTTCACCTATAAGAAACAGAAGATTGAAAATGCATTAGGAGACTAGGCCTACTTGAAATGCTCTTCTTGAAAACGGGTTCAATTGCTTGGTTAATGGAAATGCGTTACTGCCAGGAACAACGTGCAGACTATCAGAATACGTGAAATTTGAACTGCCGTCTCGAGTTGAGACACGGTTTAAGTCTTTTGCTTAACTATTGTTGCTGTCTGAAAATGACATAAATAGTGTAGTGAATTGCACATAAACAGCGAATATCACATAAAACATTTTACTGACACAAGACCTACGGGGTTTTCTCTCCTCTTTCATCACTGATAGAGTTTTCAGCTGCATGATGAGTTTTTCAGTTAGAACTTTCGATAGCTTAGACTCACCTTCAGTAGAAATCTTTATTGCGTCACTTGCACTTCTCTGTCGAAGCTTCCTGTAGAGAAGGATGGTTATTGCTGACAATATGGCGATGATGACACATGCTACAGCTATTTTAATTGGAAACGCAAGCACCTGGTAGGCATCACTTTCTAAACAATACAGAGACACAATAAATCAAATGTAATATTCACGCAATCCTTATTACTTCTCTCGTCACCATTATACTCTACACCTAACTATTCTTCTGCATCACTGTACTAGTGTCAAGATAACTGGGATGTCAACGTGCTTTATTAAAATATAATCGAAAAGACGGATTACCATTCGGTTATTAGGAAGAATTTACATGGCCAGACTTACACAGACGTGTATAATGGTCTACGTGATGGTATCATGGAGCAACAAATAATTTCAGGTGAAACTTTTCAATAGGTTAATCTTCAGTTTCTCTCAGATTATATTACGATAATCGAGTAATGAACACTGCTTGATACTGTTTCCAATTAGTGCTTTGTATCGTCTACTTATATGGAGCTGCTTTCATTTAAATTAGTATGGGATTTTTCTAGTATAATTTATTCTAAAGTTTACGATTTCTAACCACATAATTCTAGTGTTAATTTCTTTGAGTCCTAGTCTTTCAGCTATTAGTAACTTATATAGCATTTCAGAAAAGTGATACACAGAACAGACATTAGAAAGGACTATGGATTGCTGCTTTGCAAATTAAAACAAGTCATTAGATAAAATTAGATTCGATTGGATTAGATCATAAATGTCTAAAAGAAAACAGAGTTTCTAATTTAGATCTACTTTCGAAAATGGAACCTATAACAGTCACAGTATTGAATTATCTCTCGAATAGCTGCCATCGGCTTTGATTTCGTGCACTGAAGTTAAAGAACATACATGTAGTTATCGAAACTCTGTCTCGATTTTTAAAAGGTAATTTGACTTTGTCAGTGTTACCAATCTTTCTCTTAAATAAGGAGACCCTGTTAAACAAATGCGAAAGAATTAGATAACTAGTCGGATAGATATGCCACATGACCCCAAAAAAATTGCAAGAAAACGTTTTATGTTGGTTTTCTGGTGTATAAGGTCTGGAGAATAACATACTAAAAGTTTCTCGAAATCGGACCACGGGATCACCCCCAAAAATGCATTTTAAACAAAGATGGCGGCCAATATGGCGCCAATACAGAAAACAGTATATATCAGGTCATAGGTAAGCTAAATAACAAAATAAAGTGTCAAATTTAACATTATCAAGGTCGAGGAATCGATTTATCATAGTTGCAATAGTGTCGGAATCTTACTATCCAAGATGGCGGCCAATATGGCCGCCAAAACACAAAAATATGTATATATCAGGTCATAGGTAAGTTACAATAACAAATGAAGTGTCAAATATAATATTTTCAAGGTCAAGGAATCGATTTATCATAGTGGCAATAGTGTCGGAATCTTACTATCCAAGATGGCGGCCAATATGGCCGCCAAAACACACAAATATGTATATATCAGGTCATAGGTAAGCTACAATAACAAATGAAGTGTCAAATATAATATTTTCAAGGTCGAGGAATCGATTTATCATAGTGGCAATAGTGTCGGAATCTTACTATCCAAGATGGCGGCCAATATGGCCGCCAAAACACACAAATATGTATAACAAAATTTTACTTGCATATGTTAAAAATTCAGCAATTTTCTTTAGCTTATCTTTGAAAGTAACTCATAACATTAATTATATTTAACATCTATTAAGAATAGGACATAGTTTGGTCTAAGTTAACATTTCACAGGTAGTCCTCAATGTTCTCTTCATCTGAAACTGGCTCTTGAGTCATATTGTCACAGTTGCCATGCTGACATTGTCCACAAGCTGTGGTGCATTCCAGCCCATGTCTTTTGCAGCTACATTTCAACGTGTTGCATCGTGCAGAGCAACTACATCGGATCATTTTGAGCAGTTGGTCTGGTGCAGGACTAATATCCATCATGATTGGAACAAATTTTCCATCTTGTATAATCCAGCCCCATTCAGTTGGATCCATGTCGTCACACTTGTCCAACCACTGCATAACTTGTAGGTAAGCTCGCCGAGCGTGAAGGTTTGTGGCCGAGGGTGT
Source organism: Aporrectodea caliginosa (assembly GCA_020284085.1). NCBI lineage: Eukaryota > Metazoa > Annelida > Clitellata > Crassiclitellata > Lumbricidae > Aporrectodea > Aporrectodea caliginosa. Next base: position 1,020,545 of record JACEVL010000022.1, on the reverse strand, counting down.
TGGAGGCAGTCTTTCTGGTTTCACAAAGGTCTTTGCAGTGGACACTTTCCTACAAAGGATGCTGTAGCGTAATGACACTAGAGATTCAGACTGGATCCCCTTAAATATGGATACCATTGCTGTGCAACCAGTGGTCTCTACAGTAACTTGATCTGCGTTTGGTGTACAGAAGATCTTCGAACAACTACGAAAGACAGGATCGCCATTGACTACTTTTTGGAAGACTGACTTTTTGCCGACCCCATAGATTCCTGAAGTACTGTCACAACCGGAGAACGCATGGGCAAACAATAGATCAGAGCATACATCATCACCAAGTAACTGTTTAAGGACCTTGATGTTATATACATATCTTACTTTGTCTTTGTCGGACCGAAAGTAAAGGTCCTTGCTGTCATATGCAGAGTGATACAGCAACAAAACCAATAGGTCTGTGTCTTCTCCTATGAGGGTTGTTGACTTGTAAGATGACATTTCAACGGCTGCTTTGACTATATGTACGTCTGCGTCTCCTTCGGCGTGTATGACATGACAGCCTATCTGTCGCAAACGGTCAGCGATGAAGTTGATGATGGCCTGTTTATTCGTCTCATTTGCAAGAAAATCTTGCATTTTCCCAACAAACTGTGTTGCTTCTCTTATATTGACATTGTTTGCAACATTACTTCTTCGACGTAGATGTGTATTGTCCTTCGTACTTGGTCGTCCATTGTATCCATCAAAAACGACAGTGGCCTTGCCATAGAGATTTAATGTGAAAGATGCGTAGTTATCAGCAATTGAATTGTAGGTACTTCCTTCCTTCCATTTTAATCGATGTAGAAGTGAACCTCCATCAAGGACGTAGTGTTCAGTCTTTGGAATGGACTGAAGTACAGCAGCATCAGATGACTTCACATGGTTTCGTATGGCCTCCTGAAGTTGCGCTTTTTCTGGCTTTCGTAAAAGATACTTTGCTTCAAACAACGACGGCGGATACGGTGAGAGCTCATACTTCATCACATCATCTAGGCACAAATCTCCGGACTGCGATACAACCAGGAATCTCTGAAACAACAGAGCTGGATCAATGGTCCGGTCCTCACTAACCTTGATGCTTCGAGCAGATGCTAATGTCTTGACTTTATTCTTACGCTTATATGAATATTCAAAAACAGATTGTCCTTTCATTTCTGTAACTATGCTATTGCCTACAGTGAAAAGATCATGGACATTTACATTCTTATCAGCATTGATCCCTGTGATAATGTTTCGCAAGGTCGTCTCCTCCGAGAATGGAGAATATTGTTCAAGGTTCGAGGCAAGTTTTGCCAAGTCCGCCCTGTCCCTCTCCATTCTTGAGGCAGTCGCTTCCTTGTGTTGTTCACTTGTTGTGTACACTGTATTGTTGAAGTCTTGCATGGCGTAGTTGTATGATGAACAAATGGGAGCAGACATCGTCCAAACGGCTCTTTGATGTTCAGTCATGCCACTTCCTCTGGTTAATCCACCTGCAGTTTTAAGGGATCGCATAAGAGTCTGTTCAATCACCAAGTCGGATCCAAGGCCAGCCCAGTACTGATTGGTGCGTCTTATGACATGGAATCCTTTCTTGAATTTTTGAAACACTGCAGGATTTTCACTTTCTAACAACTTCATGTTTTGCAGGTACAGATAAGCAGATTTAAGATAATTAGCGTGTGCTGCAGCAGCAAATATTGGTAAGCACTCAGATATAGCATGGAGATGCAAGTCCCACGACCCTGTTCGATCGGCTTCTATGAGCTTCCTGGCTGTTTCCAACATTTTGAGGTAGTTAATCCACAGTTTGCTCGTTTCTGAGACATTGGATAATTCGTTCTTTTTGGAAATCAGTCCTTTCTTAATCCCCTCAATGCAGTCTGATTTCAGTAATGTTTCCAAATCAATTTCACCAACCTCCAGACAAGTGTAAAGTCTCTCGAGCTTTTGGCAAAGATTGTCAAAGCCTGGCTCGCTTTGAATGACTTTGCCTGCAATCTGCTGCGTAAGGCACTGACTTACAAGCAGATGTCCGCGAATTGATCGTTGGACAGCCTTTCCGCTCATCATGTGCACCACTGCGTTTTCACTATAAATCGTCTGCAATATGTCTGTGAGGCCACTTCCGTCCATTAATGTACCAATAGCACCCAACAAGTTCATCAATGTGTGGAAACTCCCAAGCAATAACACAACATCTCGTATGGGACTATCGTCAGGAGCCTCGTTTACAATCTCCGAGGCTTTCCAGAAGAGTGGCTGGTCAAAGGCAACAACTGCGGGGACGTTGTATTTCGCTGACAGCTTGCAAAGATACTCTAGAGTAGATAAGATACATGTCTTGTCGCTAGAGTACATATCTATCATTGGAAGGAAGATTACCGACGACTGTCCAGGATGTTGACAATGTTTGTGCAGTACGTACATCAATCCTTGCCAATTTGGGACTGGTACACTGAAGCGAAAAGATACCTCCCACAATATGTCGATATCATGGGGCACATCATTTAGTAGTGGCAGTTGTTGAAATTCTATAGTACGACGTGTGTGTTTCGTAAAGCGGTACTGTACGATGTCCACTTGTGTTTGGGAAATTATGTTCAATTCGGACATTTTTCGTCTGAGAATTGTCTGCATAATTTGTCGTTGTGGGGTTATGGCTGCTATCATCCCCATGCCATGGAATGTACCCTTTCCATCCAGGGACACGATGTTGTGGTCGACGTTATCCGCTGCAAACAAAAGCATCTTTTCAGATACATTCGCACAACCTAAAACATCTGGAGCAACGAAAGAAGCAGCGTTTTCCTCAAACCTCAGAACTTCTGGATATGAGGAACAGTAACCCATGGCAGATAGGGTGTCTATCAAGAACCTTGATCGGAAGTGATGATGCATTTGGACAGCTAGCCCAACCTGTAATGGGGCTATCACACTCCTTGGACGCACAGCCTGAACAATTGCTTGTCCAATACTTGCTTCTTTACGAGACTTGTCCTTTCCAACCAGAAGATGTTGAAGCATAAAGCGCAAGCTAGACGGAATGTACTTTAAGGCAGATTCTAATAGCAGTTCTGCAGATTTTGGATACTTGTCCTTGGAACATGTAATTGAAGTTTTGATATCACTCTTGATGAATTTGGCGGCAGTTTCTATTATCGCTTTTTTATGAGCTTCCTCGTCATCTTTATTCGGCATGTTGAAGTAATCACGTAATATTCGGCTGGTCTTATGCCGAAATGTGACTATATCATGAAGTCCCTCACCGTCAGCCACGAATAAAGAATCTCCATAGTGTTCCAAAAGCTTGGACTTCAGATACTGATTGCCGTATGGAAGCGACTGAGTACCCTGCAAGTTTACCCTCATCTTATTAGCTAGGTCGGTGAGCGTCAGTTGTTCCTCATCATTCTCCTCAAAGTAGCGGCATGTCTCTAGAAACGCTTGTTCTTGATCAGTGTCCTTTGGACGCCCAACTTTGCTTCGCTTATGATTTGACCCAACTCTGTAGTTCACAGGAATATCTCGGCCAGTTCGAAAATTGACATCACATGAATGATGGTATACGCAATCTGCAGCGTGAAGTTCTCCACAGAAGTATTCAATGCGTCCTTGGACAGATAAAGACCATTCATCACTTCGTGCTTTACACTGTGCGACTATCTTGTCTACAAAGTTCTCAGTTCTAACACAGCTATATTCATCATAATCGGAACTACCTTTCGTGGTAACAATATGGTTCCCACAAAACAAACAGTCTGCTTTACTATCAAATGGCCCAATCGAAAGTCGCGCACTTCTCTTGACAGATGACGGATGATAATCAACTATACATTTCTTATGTACATGTACCTCAATTTTGTTCTTGTTGACATATGTCATACGACACGACTTGTGTACCGCAGTTCCTGCCGTTACAACGATGTTATCACCTCGTCCAACACTTGCATTATTAATCCCTTGGGCTCCTTTGAAGCCAATGTTGACTCTATCATCAGTTCCAAACTCCTTCTGACATAAGGGACAGGCTCCCTCATCAGCACTCATTCCCGAACCCAGAAAAGTACAACGAGATAGTAATTTTAATTAGTTCCAAACTATTTCCCTTCAATTTAAAACACATTTAGTTCTGTAAAATTAAACTATTTGTTTACATTTGAGTTATTCATTCCGAACGGCGGCCATCTTGTTTGACGTCATAATTAGACCCCCTTCCCGTGGTGCGATTTCGAGAAACTTTTAGTATTTTTCTTCCCCAGACCTAGTACACCAGAAAATCGACATAAAACGTTTTCTTGCGATTTTTGTTGGTCCTCCTCATTTACTTCGTACTTTGACCCTACTGACGTCACGCACTAAAGGAAATTGGAGAACTTTAAGATATGCGAGTAAAATTTTGTCATTTATTCCCATGCTTTTTGCCATGTCATACTCAGACCACTTCCCGTGGTCCGATTTTGGGAAACTTTTGCTCTGTTCGGGCGAAGGAACGCATATTTCAGACGAGGTAACATTCCGACACTATTGCAACTACGATAAATCGATTTCTTTACCTTGAAAATATTATATTTGACACTTCATTTGTTATTGTAGCTTACCTATGACCTGATATATACATATTTGTGTGTTTTGGCGGCCATATTGGCCGCCATCTTGGATAGTAAGATTCCGACACTATTGCCACTATGATAAATCGATTCCTCGACCTTGAAAATATTATATTTGACACTTCATTTGTTATTGTAGCTTACCTATGACCTGATATATACATATTTGAGTGTTTTGGCGGCCATATTGGCCGCCATCTTGGATAGTAAGATTCCGACACTATTGCCACTATGATAAATCGATTCCTCGACCTTGAAAATATTATATTTGACACTTCATTTGTTATTGTAGCTTACCTATGACCGGATATATACATATTTGTGTGTTTTGGCGGCCATATTGGCCGCCATCTTGGATAGTAAGATTTCTACACTATTGCAACTACGATAAATCGATTCCTCGACCTTGATAATGTTAAATTTGACACTTTATTTTGTTATTTAGCTTACCTATGACCTGATATATACTGTTTTCTGTATTGGCGCCATATTGGCCGCCATCTTTGTTTAAAATGCATTTTTGGGGGTGATCCCGTGGTCCGATTTCGGGAAACTTTTAGTATGTTATTCTCCAGACCCTATACACCAGAAAATCGACATAAAACGTTTTCTTGCAATTTTTTTGGGGTACTCCTCATATACTTCGTACTTTGACCCTACTAAACTCACCTCTTTCTGTTTGCAACTTTTCAGCTGAAAAGTTGACATAATTATCGTAACAGCAATAATAATGGATTTAATAACAATAGTGATGATAATAATGATGATAATAATAATGATAATAATAATAGTAAATAATAATAATAATGGTATATAATAATAATAATAATAATAATAATAATAATAATAATAATAATAATAATAATAATAATAATAATAAGGACTACGCTTTAGGGCGGTCTCTGCCCCGCACTCGGGCGATTGGTTATTCGCTCTCCCCATCACCTCTTGCGGGCTGAGACTTGACGATGAGGCGGTCAGAGTCGCGGTTGGCCTACGCCTCGGTGTGCCTCTTTGCGAACCGCACAGCTGTGTCTGTGGCTCTCTTGTTTCCGCAGAGGGCTCCCATGGGTTGTCATGTGGGTTGGGTCCGGGCCGATCGTCACGACATGCATCCCTAAACGATCTTATTTTTCGTAGCTTGGTTCGAGCCGGCTACCCCTCCACCAAGGAACCGGTCGGCCTCCTGAGAACAGATGGCAAGAGACCTGACGGTCTCACTCTCATCCCTTGGCGAGCGGGGCGGAGCCTGGTTTGGGATGTGACGGTCACAGACACACTGGCCGTCTCTTACCTACCGAGTACTTCTCGGACAGCCGGGGCTGCCGCAGAGATGGCGGCTGCTCGAAAAAATGCTAAGTACATCCAGCTCGCAGCCGTCTATCACTTTGTCCCCCTGGCCTTTGAAACCATGGGCCCGGTTAGTTCTGAAGGCTTGGCCTTTATATCATCATTGGGACAGAACCTCAGCACGATATCCGGTGATGCACGCGAAACCTCCTACCTATTTCAGCGCATATCTGTAATGATCCAGCGGTTCAATGCGGTGGCTTTCCGCGGTACTTTTGCCACACTGGACCTTAACGACGATTAGGTGACGTTCCAGACGAATTTTATTGTTCTTAATTAATATTAAGTCCCTGAGGGATCATGTATACCTCGGGGGAAAAAAAAAATAAAAATAAAAAAAAAAAAAAAAATAATAATAATAATAATAATAATAATAATAATAATAATAATAATAATTATTATTATTATTATTATATATTATTATTATTATTATTATTATTATAAATTTATAATTTTTTATGATTTAAAACTGACAAGTACGCAGTAAGATTAGGCCTACATGATCTAGTAGTAACGGTGACCCGTCAGAACGGCCCAGGACAAATCGGCCCCGACAAAACGGCCCCGACAAATGGGCCCCGACAAAACGGCCCCGACAAAACGGCCCCCGTCAAAATGGCCCCGACAAATGGGCCCCGACAAATCGGCCCCCGACAAATCGGCCCCAGTCATATCGGCCCCCGTCATATCGGCCCCAGTCATATCGGCCCTTGTCATATCGGCCCCAGTCATATCGGCCCCAGTCATATCGGCCCCATACAAAATATCCAATGTTGCAAGTACTTTTAAGTTTACGCTGACAAACTATGTTGAAATGAGGCCTCAAGCGACTGTTCAGCTGGACAATGGACTGCGGGGACCATCGTCTAATGCTAACTGGTTGGCGTATTTAATTATTTAAATGCTTTCAACGACAACTACAATAGTTCCAACTTCTATTTACGCAACGAATTATTTTCATAAATCCAACTTCCATTTTAACGCCAACATTATTTTCAGCAATCCAACTTCCATTTTAAACTGACCACATAAAATAAATTGGCAACGTAAACTACGGGTTTACCAATCCGAGTTCTATTTACGCAAAGAATTCTTTTCATCAATTCAACTTAAAGGTACTTGGAACATGGGATATTTTGTGATGGGCCGATGTGACCATGGGGCCGATATGACTGGGGCCGATTTGACGGGGGCCGATTTGACGGGGGCCGATTTGACTGGGGCCGATATGACGGGGGCCGATATGACTGGGGCCGATTTGTCGGGGCCGATTTGACGGGCTGTTTTGTCGAGGCCATTTTGACGGGGGCCGTTTTGTCGGGGCCGTTTTGTCGGGGCCCATTTGTCGGGGCCGTTTTGTCGGGGCCGATTTGTCCTGGGCCGTTCTGACGGGGTACCAGTAGTAACAGATGATAGTAAGTTTAACAGGAGTCGAATTTAGCTGTATGGCAGCCTGCAAGGTGCCCACCTGTCCTACTGCTCATTATTATTTGACAGCCACCCCTACGGAATTGAAGGCTGAGTCAACCTTATGGGGCTAGGGGTATCTTTAACCTTATTTAATATGATAATATAAAAACCATGTCACGTTGATCACCTAGGCTGAATAAAAGTCAAATTTTGTCAAACGATTTGTAATTTTAATTGTAACGGCACATTTATTTTTGCGTCGCTCAAAAATCAGCAGAGCTCTCGACATTTGCCGCTAAATCTGATTCAGCACGACCAAGTAGGCCTATAACGCAATGAAAAGCAATTGTTTGTTTAACTCACTTGACAAAAGGTCTGCTGTTGAACTAATTGGTTCTGAAAATAAAGTAGCAAAAACAAAGGAAAAATTTTCCTTTCAAGACCAGAAAACCTTATTTAATAAGTTTCTCTGGTCTTCGAATTTTTGCCATTATGCAAAACTTATCTCTTATAGAAATTATAGTTTATAAAGCTGCGTTCATATTATGTCTGAAATTTTGTTTGCATTGTACTGGCTCACGTCGGGCGTGTCTGTATCCACGACCTAATATTTATATGCAACTATATATGTGAACTATAAGTGTGTCGATTTCATTATGATGTTATTTAAGAAATGAAGTCATAATAAAAATAACTAAATAAGCAACTGTATAGACTAGACTGATTGACATAGCACTAGGGCTATCCTGTTAGCGGAACCTAAGGTTCCTTAGGGTATTACCCATTGTTACTGCATTTGGAAAAAATCTGTCTTTACAATGTCGTGTAAACACTGAATTGAAGCGGTGAACAATAAAGTTGATTTGATTGATATTCAGATATTGCGTTAGCGGAGCCTCAGTACTACATTCACGTCCGTCTCGTTATCGGCTAAAGCCTGTCACGTGAACTTGTTGTCTTCCCTTTGAATTTCGAAATGGCGGACATCTTGAGGGTCGGTTAGGATCGGGTTAGGATTCGTGGGGTCGTTTTGGGTCAGATTAGGCGTCGTGAGGGTCGGTTAGGGTTAGGTTAGGCGTCGTGAGGGTCGGTTGTGGTCAGAGTTAGGGTCAGTGTCGTCATTAGAAAACACAGTGAACAACCTTCCACCGCAATTGGGAATGTTTGTCAGTCGGTTCGTTTCAGGTACTCAAAATCATATGACATGCATTGACCAATTGCGAGGCGGGCGTGATTCTAGTCCCAGGTATAGCTAGGCTCACATCGGGCGTGACTGTATCCACGATCTAATAATTAACGTATTTCTCTGGACTCTGGAGACCAGATAGGCCTAACATCGACATGATCATTCTGTACGATTTCCATCGGATGAGTCATGTCACCATTATTGCTCGCTGAATTCGTACAAACCCAGTGTTAGCCGTATTGTTTATCTCTCAGGCTTAAAAATTTACTGTTTCCGGTGAGATGCAAGATTGGTTTTGATAGCGTAGTTTGATACGAAACAATACTTTAGAAAATGGAAACAGACATATAAAGGAGATATCGAGACAGTCGTTTATGCAGTGTGTACATGTATGCATCGCCGGCCTGTTGAGAGTTTACCCAGCACGCGACCGGACCAAGATCGAGAAACTTCTGGAGAGACTAAAGCGCAATGGGTTTCTTCCTCCAATCGCCCCTAGTGCGAAGCAACTGGCCATCGCGGCCGATGATTCCTTATTCAGGGCAGGGCCATAATATCTTACCAGAACCACGTGCTCAGAAGATTTCTGCCCGAGTCTCGCAGTCACAGCTACAACCTACGAACACGGGCTCATGGGTACAAACTGCCACCAAAGGACAACAGAAACTTTATATCCCGACTCCTTTACAAGAAAATGTAGGCTGCTGACTTTTGAGTTACTCCTTAGCAGGATTGACAATTTGGTCCCTAGAACTAACCGAACTCTACCATGTCATTATCTGTTTTCAGTTGCGGTTGTGTCAACCTGAATTTATAATAACGAATATTTGATGATGATGACTTCGACTGAAAAGTTCTATTTTTACAAATAAATTTCCGCGTCGTGGTCGCGTGAACCGGTTAAAATAAAAAGCCTCCTTCATTGCGCCAGTCCTAGTACTGGCGCAATGAAGGAGGTTGGAGGATCGAATCGATCCTCCACCGGATTTGGTGCGCAAATCATCTGGCGCCCGCTTCTTACGACTCTTTATAACGCCACTCTGAAATACCTTTGAACTATGTTGCTTTCTAAAGGCCTACATTACTCAAATAATACGTTAAGAATGAATACTTACGCCATTCAACTGCAGCGTTGAGCACTCTTGAATAGATTATGCCGCCACCTTTGGTACTTAGCGTCACATTGCAAGTATACGCCATTGGTCAGAAGAAACCTTTGCGATGATCGTGTGATATAGATTGCAGAATATCAGTCCGCCATTCAGAGTGGCGTCATTTGTTTTAGTCACTGTTGATCCTGACGCATCTTCTATCTTTAACTCACAAGAAACGTCTGAAGATGCGTTGAATGACAAAGAACAACTGAAGGTAACTAGTTCGCCGTCTTTGACGCTGTAAATCGTTGAAAACTTCGGTTGTGAGACTGAAAATAGCAACGCCAAAGGTTGTGCGTTGAAGAATACATGAATACGGAAATACATGACTATTTGCAAGTGATATTGTGGCTAAGCTCTGTGTGCAGTTCACGGTTAGAGTTCACGCGCGCAAGCCGTGATCTGCTGTTCGCAACAGTCATTATAGACCTTACGTGCTAAGTAAGGTTTCCTCCTGTTGGAAAACTTTAGTTGTGTTGAGACTGCCGCAGCCTAAACAGAGAAATCCACCAACTCTAAGATGACACCTCTGATGACTATTATAATTCTCGATAAACGTAAAATAACCACAAATATGATGTACTTTGGACACGTAATGAGAGCAGAGGGTTTGGAGAAGGAAATGATGCTGGCGTGCGGGGAGGGGAGGAGGAGTAGGGGTCGGCCGAGAACTCGCTGGACGGAGGAGATACATAGGAGGACAGCGATGAGCCTTGCACAACTAAGGGACGCGTTACGAAGCAGGGAGGATTGGAGGAAGCTGGTCACGACGGTCGCTAGAGTTCCACGAACTGACGGCACAAGGTGACAAGGTGAACCACAAATAGACTAATGTTTGATTATCGTGGCCTATAACTGTTAGTATTATTATGGTCATTAAGGCCTTGATTTAGATGCATGCAATAGCTAAAGGCAGTCTGTGAGAAGAGTGCGTAAATCTACGCACACAGAATTTGACAATCCGGTTGCTCACCCAAAACAACCACTGTGGTGGCGGCCGTACTCCGCGACGCACCCAAACACGTGCAGACGTATAATCCAGCGCGTGAGAGTGTGGTCTCGTTTATATGTAGAGCAGTCTGGTTGTTAGCTGGATGAGCCACAAAGTATCCTTCAGCTAATATTTCTTTCTGTGAGACTGTTCCAAATTGTGTATATACAGGAGCTGCGTAGACAGTGAATGTCCGCATCAAATCAATCAGTATGTGCCAGGAGGAAATGTAGGAACCCTCATCCGTTGAACAGGTCAGAAGAACTCTCTCACCAACAGTAACCACTGCATTAGTCGGATAAACAGAGCATCCGTCGACAGCTAAACAATATCAAGCAGAACGTCATAATGCATTCAATAAGCTTACGCCTAGACAAGGTGTAGATCGGTAAAAACTCTTATTGCAGATATCAACATAGTTGTTTATAGGTGAGGCAATCGTTCATTTATTAAAGAGACTATTGATGGGACAGAGGATGTGGAAGACTGAGAATATCATGCATCGACAACGTCCTGAACTAGACCGGATTTGTGGATGCTGGCTTAATGATCGCGGCTCGCGACATTAGACACTGGACAATGAGGATGCATTCATGTAGCCAACCATCACGAAGCGACGATGGCGACATGACATGACATGACATTGACTAATGACACAAGGACTACCCTAAATAAAGTCCTTTTTCTAAAGGGTATACACCTTTACCTCAAGGTTGGGCTATAGTACCATTGTGAAATGTAGTATTTAAGATAAACGCGTCCATAATTATGCAAGACGCATAGATGTTTCAGAAAGCAAGTTCAAATTTATTTAATTGTAGCGATTTCGTTCATTTCCTAAGCTCTATTTTTCGCCCGGTAGGCAAGGGGCGTCACTCGGTTTTGTCTCTCATACCAACAGGATGACTGTAAGTACTGGAACTCCTTTTAACGGACTGTTCGCGATGTTCCGTCTTCCGTGGTATATCAGAAGGTTTTTCAGAACACCGACCAGCGACACCTCTGCACAGTCGGTTTATTTAATAACATCAACAACATCGATGACAATCCCACGATCCATCAGCTTGGTCTAACCAAGGTCTTCCGCAGGGCACGAACTCTTCGCATGCGTTGGCGTTCACCTCCGATGGGTGATTCGTCTGTCTTCTATCCGGCTGGTTCATTCCTCTGCGCTTCTTCTATCCTACCGAAGGGAGGACGGGGCATCGATGGGGACCTGATGGAGAAAAAAGGAACCGAGGGGAACGGAGGGGAAGGGGAACCGAGGGAATCGAACCTAGGGGAACGGCAGGAGGAGAGGGCACCGATGGGACCGAGGGAAGAGAGGAACCGAGGGGAACCGCCGAAGGGAGAAGAGGACATCGAGGAGGATCGAGAAGGAAGGAGAACGAGGGGGAATGGAGACTAAGCAACATAGGCGCATTAGCCGCGCATATAAAGAACGCCGCTACGACAGTAACTTCAAGGATATGCCACCCTCGATCAAGAGTCGGAGGAGGTTGGCTGCCATTGATACCAATTGTTAGCCCAAAAGAAGAGGGAAGTCCAATTTCGCTAAATAGGCCCTAATTAATTATTGCACTTTTTACGCACTTAAAGCCAATAATACTTAATCAGCAAAACAAGCAAAACAAGTGTGAGCACCAACAAATTTTCCTGTGATGTTACATGGAGGCTCAAATCTGCAGTCGTTAGGTAAATATTTCATCAAATTATCTTACATTCCGCAGCAGTGGAAAACATTAGCCCGAATATGATGAACACAGGACAGTAGTTGATCATTCTCCGAGTTTCAGTTGAATCCAGTTGAAGTGCTTATCACAAAGTTATTACGTCACCTCGGTTTCTGATTCTTATACTCTATTGCAAAATGAACGCAAAGGAACATAACTGATATTAATCATTAAGACTAGGCAACAATATGCAGGCCGACTAAACTACACCACACCTATATATACATGACATGTATATGTCGCATGCATTACTTTGTTGGACGCAGATATGTGCATAGTCAATGGGTCATTTGCATTTTCAGGGTGAAAGTCTCAAGTTATTACAAATTAGGCCACTAGGGATTGTCTGCAACTAGTATCAAATAATCATTATGCTCCTGTCACTAATCAGTTGTTGTTGAAACAGTTTGGCCACTGGATACCGAAATATTGAAATCCCTTCTGGTTTGACAAATAAATATGAATAATCTATCAAAATATACTTCCCATAGCGATCGTACTACTTCATCTAGGCCTATGCACATTTTTCAAACAATTTATCCGATGAGAAATGCTTCACCACTGCTGCCCTTTTGAATTTGCACCGTGCTGTTGAATAAACAGAGTTGCAAGGTGTGACCATGGAAGATAAGTAGGATGGCAGTCTTGGCAGATGATGTGCGCGTCCTCTGTACATGAGGATTACCAGCTAGAAGCGGATACGTTCACATACAGGAAGCCAGTGTAGAGAACAAGAAGCAGGTGTGATAATATGGTCTCGGTACAAGAGTCCAAGATGACAGTCTTGTAGCCTGATGCAATATCATGGTTAGAGGAAGCAGTGTACACTCAGGGAAACTAATAATAGTGCATAGAGATGCAGTAGTCAAGTCGCGTCAGTAAGGCAGTGTATCAGTGTTTTGAATTTGTTAAAAGTCGCTCCTCTCTTCCATCAAGATCTACTACTGGAAAGTATGTTGTTCCTGGTACACGTCTTGTCTTTGGCCGGCGTTTATTCACTGCTGCTGAGTGCTGATCCCTCCATCTGGAACTCTATACCTCCTAATGTTCGCAACTCTTCTAGCGAGAGACTGTCTTTCGCTCTAAACTGAAAACTTACTTCTTCCAGCCGACGTGACTGTGGCTCTTAACAGTTGCCCAGCTTCACTATGCACTTCTGAACCGTGTAAGTATGGCATTATCAGATTACGCCATTCATTACGGTTGTATTGTATTCTATAAAAGGTAAGAAGAACAGTCCATGACGCTATCCTGAGAGGCAGCATATGAGTATTGTAGATTCGCACATATCGTTTGCCCGTATTCGTATAGCACTTCCTAAGAATCGCTTAAATGCGCGTCATCATAAGAGATGCAACATTCCTTCACTATGTCATTACGACGAAGTCATCACAACGATCTATGGGTGATGATTATAAGACAATAATGGGAGCACTGCTGCTCTGCCTCGTCTCACAGTGGTCGCAGTCTCCGCTCCGCCGCCAACAGAGACATGGCTGTTCCTTTTGCTCGCATAGCTACCATGTAGCGCCGAGCATTTTCCGTGATCGGTCCAAAGGACATGGAACAGACACCCTCTGGAGTTGTGTCTCCTCCTCTGGCTCCCTTCCTCTCTGTTCTATCAGTTGCTCAAGACTGTCCTCTTCCGCCTGGGTCGAGAGCGCCCCTGAGTAGAGAGAGACCTTGAAGAAGCGTTATATAAATCCCGATAGATTGATTGAGGTTATAATGTTTATGGTGATGACGGCGATGATGATTTTTGAAGAAAGAAGAAAAGAAGGAAGAAAGAAATGACGATGATGATCGATAATAATGACTATGAAATATTGACAAGACGATGAAAAGAATTAATGCAAACCTACCATTCACTTAGACTTGATTCCGAAAAAGACGTATCCTCAAGCCTGGATTAACCACGGGGCCAGTGGGTCTACGGACCCAGGCCTACTAAATATTTAACAAAAAAGGGGCCTACCATTAGAATGCTACATTAAAAATGTTATGCATTCCGTTTGCTCCGTTAGGCCGGTAGGGTTCCCGCGACAGTTTACTCTGCTGAGGCTGCTTATAGCCTCATCCGCCTATCACCATCAGCGTCAGTACAATAGCATCACTCATCAGTCTCTTGCTCAACCTTACCCTCTCCCAGCTGAAGTTTTCCTGCGTTGCCAATGAATAACCAAATTTTATGGAGTTGTACACACCCGAACTCAGACCTGGTGTGTGCGCGTGTGCATGGCCAGCTGTCGCATTAGGTTTCACTGCAGGCCAGCTCCGGCGGGCCCCACTCGGCGCGCAGAACCTCAGTACATGTATCATCATTATCATAAAATATACGTTTATTAGAAGAAAAATCATGTTGCACAGCGTCAACATAAACAGGCAATAGTGCATTATGCGTCATATTCTGAGGCGGCTAGCCAGCGTTGCCTTGAGCTACTCAGAGTACTCAATTATATAGTGTCAGTATATATTCTGATAGAGGAGTCGGGGATCAAAATTCTTCTCATACTTTGTATCCGTGGTGTACGTAGGGTAGGAAGGGGCATGTTGTCTCAATTTTCACTTTTGGTTTTTTGGTTATGCTCACCGCGTTAATAAAGCTATTACCAATCCTAAGAATGTACGGTTTGTAAAATTTGTGTATTGTCATTTTGCTTTATTTTGTGGTGAATAAACTACTTACTTACTTACTTACTTACTTACTTACTTACTTACTGGGAAGGCGTACTATTACTTTACCAGAAAAACGCAAAATAATCACAAATATTAAAAAGCACTATTTAATAAAATAGTTCAAACATGAGCCCCAACGTGTGACAACTTGCCCCGACATCGGGGTATGTTGTCTTGCAGATGGGGCATGTTGTCACAAATAAAATTTGACACTGAAAAATAATTATAACTAAATTTTGTATGACAATACAAACTCAATGATAAAAAGTCTAATACGTCTACAAATAGCAAAACCTGTCGACTGACTGCAAAAACCCTGGAAAGCAAACGCATCTCCAAGAGGAGCCCGTTCTAGAGCGAGGAACCAACGTTTGAAAAGGCGTGGTTCTGCCTGTCTCGTCTTTACGGGCGTAAAGACGAGAAGCACATTCCGCTTGGTAGAGCGGAGGGATCGACGACACGGGCAGCAGAACTTGTGAAAGTAGGTTGGGACAAAACCCAATAGGCACCGCCATACCAACGCAGCAATATGGTATGCGAAAGCTGCTGGAGGCGGAGGGGAGCCATTGCAGCACTAGCATGTATAGCCAGAGATTTGTCCTAATCTGGTGATGCGTCCGATGAGGCGTGCAGGAGAGCGTTAGACCCGGTCTAGACACCCAGCCGCTGAGCTGGTAGGCCAACATAGAGTGAGCAGCAGTAATTAAGTCGAGCTGTGATGAAGGAGTGAATGAGGGTGACGCAGAGGCGAACAGCTGTACAGTAACTTTGAAGAGACCCAGTCGAAACTTTGGGGGAGAGTTGCTGATCTCACACGCAGAGTTGAAGCATACGCAAAACTTGATTAACGTTGTCATTTTCTATTCGTCGACGAAGTAAATGAGGCTTCCAACGAATCTTTAAAGTCTTTTGTCAATTTTTATTCGAACGATGTGAATATGGAACTTTGAGATGAGTCAATTGCCGTCAGTGCAAACCAAACCAAATGTTGCAAATAATGAAGGAATACAATTTGCAATCACGTTTTCCTAATGTTTGCATTCTCTGCGTAGGCCTATACATGTATATTGTATACTGCAGTAGTGAAAGATCGTTTAGTCACTTAAAGAGCATAAAAAATGCTTTAACCTCAGGCTACCAAGGGGAAGGGGGTTATTACGACCCCCCCTAGGTTTTTTGCTTAGAAAACTTGTTCCATGTGGAATATAATTTTGATAATTTAGATTGCTGTAGCAGGATCTTTTGCGCACATTTTGAGGTAAACATCACTGTGATATCTCATGCCATTCAAACGTTACACCCGATATACCCGAGGTACCAGGGGGGGGTTGATACGACCCCCGCTTAGTTTTTCGTCTATAGTGTACTCATTTTTCTTCCTGGAAGAGAAACAAATATAGGCCTACCATTCTTTAGAGGGAATGCAGGGCTTCATTTGCATACTTAGATGTTTGTCTTTTGAAACCGGAAGTGATCAAAATAAATAATAATACGCGTAATATGCGTGAAAAATGTCTGAATGGAAGGACGCCCCCTTAGTTTTTGTCGGTAGCGTATTCATTTATATTCCTGGAAGAGTAACAAATATACCATTCTTTAGAGGGAATGTAGGGCTTCATTTGCATGCCTACATCTTTGTCTTTTGAATACCGGAAGTGATCAAAATAAATAATAATACGCGTAATCTGTGTGAAAACGGCTGAATACAGCATCACAACGTAAACCGATATATATGTATGGATATATATGTACGGATGTATATTTATACGTATATAAACATATGTAGGGATGTATGTGTATCTTGGATACATAGATCAGTTTCAAAACACACATAATTTTATATTTCTTTATCCAAAAAGTACAAAATGTACGCAATAACATAAAATATCGCTAATTAAGGGGGTTCCGTTGTTAAAAGTGATGTAATTTCGAGGAGCATTCACATAATGTACAACTAAATACACCATTCTGTGCAGAAATGAATGCTGAATCCAATGCTGTATTACAAGTTATGATATGTGAAACCAAACACGAAATCCAGGGGGGTCGTCTCAACCCCCCTTGGTAGCCGATGTCACAAAAAAGCTTGGTAGCCCTAGGGTTAAGATCTACGAGGGGACAAGATAGACTGACAAATTTAATACTTAAGCCTATGAACATTGAGTGTGAAATTGTACAACAGTTACATTTTCAGGAATCAGGATACTGTATTGTTGACAGCTTTTCTAGTGTCAAAGCACATCGTAAGCAGTTTTAAATTCATAACTATCTGTTCTTTAATTTAAATTTCGTCAACACTTGTCGTTTTGGTAAATTTGGTTGAACATATATAAGGGGCCTACTATACAATTTTGGAACCAGACCTACAAAATGTTAATCCGGCCCTGCGTATCCTAAATGAGTATAAAGGCAGAAACTTGCCAGAATGCACAGCTAGGCATACTCGATGTAATGCAGGCTTACAAAGTCAAAGCCATTAACTATTAGACCTAATAGAGAGTATTAGAATTCTTTGCTTGTGCTAATTAATAGGCGTACATCATACATGCAGGCTGCATATCCTACTTTGAACTAGATTGGTGTTACTTTTGACGTCTAAACGATATAAGTAGGTAAGTAAGTATCTTATGTTACAAAACTCTACCTTGCTATCTTGGCGTCGATCGACTACAACCGTCTATGTATTCATGCAGGCCTGTAGGTTGTTGAGAACCGGATCTAAAATATATATAGGGGCCTATTGCGTTGTCTGTAGGCGAAAAACGAACACATGACACATAGTTCAACTCCGGTTTTGTTTTTTTCATTTGCCATGTATGATATTAAATTCAAATATGCAAATATTGGGCCTATGTATGTAGGTCTATATGCATGAATTTGTATTTTAGGCTACTGTAACGTCGTGCTGTTAGTAGCGTAAATAGGGCCTTATATTGCTGAACATTGATCATATTTGCTCACGACTGAAATTACTAAAAAAAAAGATAAAGTAAATAGATTCTAAATTGCCGGATTTATGCATAATTATTAATTATCTAATCATATGGTTGACCGAAACGAGCAAACCTCCTAGCGTATACATTTCATGTCTATATGTCTTGTTCTTATCTTAGCAATTATACTGTGCTACTTGAATGCATGGAAGGACTGAATTATGCCTGAACAAATGGCAGCTATTTTGGCATTAAGTGTATGGGGCGGAAGAGGCGATGGAGCAATGGTAGCACTCTGGCGTGAAGAGCGGAGCATCAATCAGGATGCGGTGTCGATTCACGCTACTCCGGTAAGGTCGACTCAGTCTTCTTTCGCTAGGTGGCGTTGGTAAAAGGAGCAGTAGAACAGATGGGTGCATTGGGCTCCTTGCAAGGCTGCCGTGTTTATACAGTTAAATTCGACTCCTGTCAACCTTTTGATCGTCTGTTACGACAATGTTACTACCTTCCAGTCTATTTGTCATTAAACATACATTATATGTACGCCTGTTTGATACCCGCTAGCTCATAAGATTGACTCAGCATTCCACTCGCTAGGTGGCGATGGTAAAATGAGCAGCAGTAGGATGGAAGGGCGCAATACAGAAACACTCCATAATCATACTCGCAGGTGACTTCAATCAAATCCCCCAACCGAAATACATGCATACATACCTGTATAAGTACATAAACGTATACGTGAATAAATGTATATTTAGCCAGGTGGGCATGGTGTCACTGGTAGGCCTGCTGCTCTTCTTTCGAGCTCGAAATTAGCAGTTTGTTTTGAGTGAGGAACAATAACAAAATGTAGGCTACGATTTCATTCAATTAGGCCCCTGTTTGATGAGACAAAATGAATTAATCACATTTTATGAATGCATGTCAGTGGACGTGACACACAAAAAAGGATACACTGACCTACTTACTATAAATTGCCAGTTATTGTATTTATTATATTTAGACTTAAATTGTAGATATTTGAATCACAATAACTAGACGCTTAAAATTTAGCTTGAGCGCAGAGACATCCGCTTGCTACCATAATGCATGTCTAACGACAAATAGGCTACATGTAGATTAGACTGTATGTCATCACTTATGTTGATGTGTAGCTTCTGACTGGGAGGGGCGATAGATGTTAGCACTCTGGCGTGAAAAGCAGTACATCAAGTAGGAAGCGGGATCGATACCCGCTACCCCATACGGGTTGATACAGCCTTCCATTCGCTAGGTGGTGATGGTATAGACTACAGTTAAAGTCGACTCCTGTTAAATGTTTTATGGTCTGTATATATGTATGTATAATTGTATATATGTATGTATGTATGTATGTATGTATAGGCCATTTATATAGCGCCTTACAAGAAACTCACGAAGGTTACTACTATGTCATGAAATCTTACTGCGTACTTGTCAGTTTGAATTAATAAAGAATATTATTATTAAAATGAGTAGCGATAAAATCAGATGGCAGATACATATTTACAATGTTGAGCTCTGCTTTTACTTAAAAGGCATTTAGGCCTACACTTTTTTGAAAATATGGTACTTTATGCGTGCTAAAAAGTTTCGTCATAATGACTATCTATTCACAGAGTGCGCTAGCGAAAATAGCCGTGAATTCGGTTGGCAGGTGCATTTCTATTAGGATGCCTAGTTGCCTACTTTCCAAAATCATAGCAAAAACATGAAGTTGAAAGAACTGAACATAAAATGCCAAAATGTATTTAAAACATTGAGCTCAATTATTATAGCTGCTAATAATAATTATTATGAGCCAATTATGTCAATATGTTGTCACGACTGTTTCTGCTTTCTACTCACAATTCTAATTAAAAGCCCACCTATTCTAGTAATTGTATTTATTGTATTGTTATGATTGTATTGTATTGTTTAGCCGAAATGACACTTATTGCTGTGTCACTTTATGCGTGCTACAAATATGAACTAGGCTATTTATTCGGAGAGTAGACTATGTTAGGAAAGATAGCCGTGAATTTCTTTCGGTTGGCTAGACGTGTTTCTATTGTGAATCTAATACGACTAGTTTGCTTACCTATTTTCCTAACTAATAATAGGCCTATGTCATCCCACACTACAGCCACTAGAGTGGTTGTAACTTGTAAGTCTCAAATTTTGTCCGAAGTAGCTGGAATCTACACTGCTGGCAGTGAAGCGTGATTGTAGTAGGCCCTAGTTTGATTTCACGCAAAAATGGACTTGTCTCAATTTACAAGAAATCATATTGCGATTTTTCCTTCGGATGTTGTGTGTAAAATTCACCCTATTTTACTGTGAAGATTCCTATATGACTGTAAAGATTATGTTTTACAATTTAAAGTTACTATGTCTGTAGAAGGGACATGGTAGCAGTCTGTTGGGATAGAGCGTTCGGTTCGGCTTGTAACGCAGAAGGAGTTCAATAGGCTATCAAATACAATTGTATGTATTGTACAATAATTATTTTGTTAAAGTGTAGTAAAACATGAAATACATACAGACTCTGCTTGTGTTTCTCAGAATGCATGGCAGTTTAATTAATTATTTTATGTATGTTCGAATAACTCAAATTCTATCATTAAACATTTTTACGCGAAGTAAATTTTCAGTTTCTTTTTCATGCACTGTCAGACAGTTATAAATAATATCAACTCTTTCCAGGCCCTAGTTTACTTTTTCCTGTTGTATTTGTGCGACCTAATATAGATTATAATTATTTACAGTGTGATACGCTTTTTGCTTTTCCTTTCACCTTCGTGTCATTATTCCTGTTTATCTAAGATAATATACGGCAGAGCATTTCAACATACGGTTTCCGTTTCGTTAGCGTCAACAGGGTGGGCCAAAAAGTAACCCCTGAAGGATTTTTGCTAATATTTCGGCCAAAAGTAAGAATTTTAAAATCAAGTTTTACAGGCTTAAATCAGTCTTAGCATCAGCCAGACTATTGATATCAGTATAAGTATGTCTAAGCTTCTACGGAATCTACCTCAGTATCAGGTTCCGTCTCCCTAATGCAGTCTGTCTGAACATCGATCTCAGTATAAGTATCCTTCTTGGCATCTATCCAAGTGAAAGTATGTCTCTGTGTCTTTCTTTGCAGCAGCATCAGAGGATTTAGCCCAAGACAAGTAACAGAATCGATCAATCAATCTGAATTCATATAGCGCCCCTTCAAGTTCTCTACTCAGAGGCGCTCCCGACCCAGGCCTGGCGGAAGAGAAAAGTCTTGAGCAACTGACAGAACAGAAAGGAGGAAAGACTGCAGGGGAAGAGACGCATCTCCATAGGAAGTCCATTCCATATTGTTGAGGCGATCACGGAAAATGCCCGGCGCTGCATGGTAGCTGAGCCGGCAAAAGTTCTCCTTGGGTGGCGGAGAGTTGTAGACAACCACTGTGAGACGACACGGGGCAGCAAAAGCTCTCGAAAATAGGTGTCACGCCCAAGAGGAATCGACAAAACCAAGGAAGAAATCCCTACAGAGATGCGTTGAGGGAAAGAGAGCCAGCTTCGAACCTCGTGCATGCAATGTGAAACGCGGTCAGTTTTTGGCAATAAGACGCCGATGAACCCGCTGCAGCTGCTCAATCCGAACCCGTGGAAGACCAGCGTAGATAGAAGAGCAGTTGTCAAGACGACTCAGTATGAATGCACGAACGAGAGTGACTTCTGCGTTGACAGCCCGAGAGCGTGAAATTACCCGAAGTTGGCGGAGCTGGTAATAACAGCTGCGACTCACTATGTCGATATGTCGGGCC
Source organism: Aporrectodea caliginosa (assembly GCA_020284085.1). Taxonomy (NCBI): domain Eukaryota; kingdom Metazoa; phylum Annelida; class Clitellata; order Crassiclitellata; family Lumbricidae; genus Aporrectodea; species Aporrectodea caliginosa. The sequence goes on along the minus strand of JACEVL010000022.1, from coordinate 998,702 downwards.
ACAGAAAGCTCCTGGTCGAGGATGACTCATAAATTTCATAATCGCACTCGGATGTAGATAATGTCATGTACGGAAACTCAGTGGAAAAGGAGTTCCAGTCAAGTTTAGCAAGTACCGAGCGAAATGAATCGAGTTGTCAGAGCGTTAAGGCGGATCCGATTTGACGACATCCAGATGGCAAGCGCTTCCATAGTCCGCTGAATGATCCGCGAGGCCGCTTGTTATATAACCATAACCATAAATTTTATTGCTTCTTGACTTCTTGTTGCACAAATTGACATAGCAGTCAAAAAACAAGACATTCGTTGATTTACAGGAAGCAATGGGAGAGAGACCTTAAGGGACCAATGTCCCGGTGACAGGGTTACCCATGTACATAGAAACAATCGACACTGCCTATAATACATTTAATATAATGACCAAGATCATGTGGCCTTAAATAGTTAACTAAAGTAAAAAATTGAAAAATATATGCATACAGCACATGCCCACAAGGCAGAGAGTAAGAAAGGAGACTAGGAGAGAGTCAGGGATCAGCAACTAGTAAGTGACCACGGAGTTTCCGTTTAAACATAAAGATGCAAGGAGAGTTACGTAGGCTACATGTATAGCTACAGGCAGATTATTCCAGGTCCTCGGACCGGCACTTTTAACTGAAAATTTCCGTGTGTTGGTTCTGGTAGCAACACCTCTATAGTTGGCGGATGTTCTAACAATAGGCTATAGCGATTTTATTGAGATGCCAAGCTAAAGAAATACACAAAAACGATTATACATGGAGTTTGACATGTTTGTGTGCATGAATGTTGTATGCATGTATGAATGTGTAGCCTTTATGTCTATGTATGTGTGTATACATGTACGTACGAACACGTACATGTATGTGTGTGAACAAATGTTTTGCATATATAATGAGCACAGGTGTTCCTTTAGGTTGATATATATATAATGTGTATCGATTGTTAAGCGGTTTTAGTCTTAGGCCTTAGTTGCGCGGTCGGCTGGCGGCGCTTGGCCTGTAGCCTAAACTTTGGCTGACGATAGATTCTCTGCACGTGCAGTTAGCGCGCCAAACTTAGAAACTGCTGATGACAGTGAATTTGAACAATACAGTGTAGTAGTTGTTTTAATGCAGTAGAGAGCTGTATGTTAATGTTAAACTTCAGACTGAATTTAATTACTGGTTGCAGTATTGCTAATAACTTTGCTAACTTAGTTATCTTACTTATTGATGCATTCTATGAAAATAATTTGCGATTCGCGTGACTGACACCAACAATATCTTATTATGACAAGGAAGGAGGAATGATTTTGCAATCACTGTTTGGAAATTCTGGCATATATAGAAACGGTCAAGTGTTTATTCAAAAGAAACGCTGGATGGAGCCTTTCTGTGAACGAACACAGCATGACCACTTGATCATGGTTAGAACATATGCCCTACACGTGATACGTCTAGACCCGCATTTTTTTTATCTGCGTCACTTCTAGACATCATTTTTATGATGGTGTTATTTGAGAACATACAGCAAAGAAATATTAAACTTAAATAAAGGCGAAACTATTCAGTAGGGTGGTCCACAAAAATAAAAATCAAGCTAGAAACCAAGACACCCCCTATATTTTTTACACTTGTCATTTGTATTATTCTGAGAAAATTTCAGCTTCCTACTCCAACTGGAAGATGGTGCTCAATGACGTCAACTTACAACACAGTCGTCGTTATGTAGAAGCATGGGCCTAATGTGTAACAAATTGTGATTACCTTGGCAACCTTCTTATGCAATTATGTAGTTTAGTTCCTTTGCTTACTTGTTTATATTTTGAACTTAGTACACAGTTCTATTACAGATCTTGCTATATTTCCTGTTTATACACAGACATTTAGCTTGAATGTATTTTCATTGAAATGTGCACAAAACGCAGGCCTAGGCTACTGTTTATGCAACACAATTCCAGTATTCATATCTTTGATTGCATTTCATCAGCATTCTGCAGCAACTCATACGTTCATACATACATTCAAACATACATATATACATATAATCATGCATGCATGTATACATACATACATACATACATACATACAAGCATACATAGATATTGCCTACATTCATTCATACATGTACATACATACATACATGGATACAAACATGCATAAACAGACATACATACATACATACATACATACATACATACATACATACATACATACATACATGCGTACATACATACACAGCAAGCTAATAAGGTACATGCTGTCAGTAATAGCTGAATTTTACACCAGACTGTGCCTTGGTGATTGACTTGGATAGTAAAATCCTTCCTGATATTTCTTGAATCGAAGACATGGACCGCCTACCGGTACTGGTTTCTGGAGGTTGCAAAGATAAGCTACTTGGAATTTTAAATTTTACCTCTGAAACAGGATGTAACGAAGCCAAGGCTATTTATAATCTGCTAGAAGCATGGAAGTTGACTAAAAATCACCCCATGAGCTTTGACACTACTTCTGTGAACACTGTTCGCTTCAATGGGCATATGTTGTGAAAAAATGATTGGTCGAGAGCTCCTGTGGTTGGCTTGCAGTCAAAATATCATAAAACTGATCTTAGCCAAGTTTTTCATTTTGTTCAGCGGTCCCTCAAGTTCCCCATACATTTCAATCTTCAAGGGATTTAAGACTGGCTGGGAAAATGAGACGCATGACAAATTTCGGGGATATAGATGCAGTGCTAAAGAAATTAATTTCTGTTACACTTACTTCTTGGGACACGATTTGATTGTGCCAAGGCTGATTATTTATACTGTTTCCTTGCAGCAAATATGTTGCTGAAACGACATAAGTACTGTTTTTATAATGGTAACTTCGTAATCTTTTCATATATTACGATTACAAGACTTTAACGTATTTTCAAACCAATCGCTCTTCTTGTTCGACCTGGTAAAGGGAAGTGTCTGTAAGCACCGTATTCCAGTTGGAGTAGAAAGCTAAAATTTTGCCAGAATGATACAATTAACAAGTGTAAAAAACTTAGGGGTGTCGTGAAATTTAGCTTCAACTTCATGTTTTACCATATGACAATGAACCACCCTACTATTTCAGCCTCTGATTAGTCTAGCTGTTAGCGGCGCTATACAACTTTAATTTCTGATTACAAATACAGCTACAAATAGAGGCAGGCAAGGATGATCTATAGGCTATTTAAGCAGGCCAATTTAACTAACGCTATATACTGGTTTCTGTTCCTAACTACAAAGTATAAATATATACATTATATTCTAGGCCAGTGGAACCAATTTCCGTTGCCGCGCCAAGTAATCCTCTCAATTCCGTCGCTTGAGTTTGCAGACACTGAATAATTTCCGCGATGATAATTATATGCCATAAAGATTAGATTAGATATAGCATTTCCAGTTGTACCACAACCCTTCGATATACGCGTGGACACAGTAATGACTTAGAGAGTCACAAACGCGTGCATCTTTTGTGCAGAAATGTTGACGGTTGAGATGCAATAAACATGAAAAATTTTCATCACTTAGCAAAATGGTGCTCAAATAACTAGAAATATCAACATTAGCAGGATCACGCACACATGACGAATCAAAACGATGACAATCGATACTCGATAGAGTCCACCAGTGGCGGCGCCAGCATGGGCTAGGGTGGGCTGAAGCCCCCACCCCCCCTATCGGCGGCTCAGCCCCCCAAACTGAAGTGGAAAATCACTGCCAATGCCAGAGAGGAGGGGAGAAAGGGAACGAATTGGGAGTTTTAGCCCCCCCCCAACCTGAAATCCTGGCGCCGCTACTGGTGTCCGCGGCAAATTTTAGCAACATCACACTGAGACCTCTTCCGTCAAAAGGCTAAACTTAATTCATCGTAGATGGTAGAAGAGAAGGCGCCAGACAATACTCGAGCCACCAAAACGATTACACGCGATAGTGTTCACGGCACAGCGTAGCAATACTGTCAAATGGTTAACCTTAATTCATCGTGGGTGGTAGAAGACGCGGTGCTTGACATTACTTGAGCCACCCGGTATAGATCTGTGAAGGATTGATGGAAGAATCCTTTCTGGTAAACTATATAAACCTCACCTCGCCGTTCTATGTCACAATAGGTCTATGGGTGAATGACAGGTTCTAAACGGATGGTAACCGCTCCGGCTATCATCCGTTTGGAACCTATCATTCCCTTGTGTAGAGATAGACGATTTGGTTAGTTGCTGTTTAACTTCCTGTATCACAACAAGGATGATAAGCGTCGGCCTTTTTTCTCCAAGCTTGAGACTGGCACTACTTACACGAGTAGTGTCGGAGTTAGATGGACGACCTCTAGGGTTAAAAGGGGTTTAACTCATGAGCGAACAAAAAGTGTCGCATTCACTACATAAAACACAAGACCACGACCCAGAGGCAGCACATAACCAGGGCTGGATAAACTTCAGGGAAACAGAGTCAGTCACTGCAATCCCAGAAAAGTGCTAGCTAGAAAGTTGCTCATGTTGTTTTAGATTAGCATGGGCTTAACGTAATATCATTCCTCGTTTTTGCATCTGACGAACAAGGAGAGTTAGTTTATTCTATTTCTATTAGGACTCTAAAGATGTCATTTCGGGTACGTAATAGTCTGATGGTTAGCGTAGGACTACAACTGGACTAACTGTTTATCATCGCCAATGCAGAAACTTCTAGATTTCCGCTCAAATTGCGCCTCTAGCGAACTTAACTGTAATAATCACAATGACTTACGTTGTCGGTGGGAAGGTCCTGCAGCAACGCAGAGAATTGGCCAACCGCCTAAATATATGTCGAGACTAAGACAAATTTGAAGGTTTATTTCAAAGGTAAAATCTTGTTTGATTTTTGCTCAATGTATGCTGATGTAATTAACGTTATGTTAATGTACGTTAATTGGCCTTGATTGAGAACAAACAAATAACTTATTTATTACTACCCGTGGCACATTTACTCAAAGGAGCAATAAACTACATTGAACATTAATAAGAATAGGATTATTCCTATGAAATAATATAGGCCTATTATAAAAAAAGTCGCTATATAAAGACGAGGATAAGCCATGAACCTTCTTCGTTGAAGACTTATAATTTGAGTAATCCATTGTATTTATTTGATCATTTGAAGTTTTTGGAGTTGAGTGGCATCAAAGGAATAGTATTACTATTATAAGACAGCATAAATCAGATTTTGCTTATTACAGTAGTATTAGATTGTCGAGAATGCCGCTTGAATTCCTTAATTGAAGGCGTATTAAGGGTCGTGATCTCTCATTGGTAGATGGTTATACATTTTGATACGAAAAATCAATTAAGGGAAAACATTGGAAGTGTAGGCTAATGATTATTTTATATTTAAAAGCCGCGCTCGTTCTCATACTGAAGGTGAAGATAGTGTGGCAGTGTCTACTTACAATCATGCTTTTGATGCTGCAAAGTCGAAGTTAGAGAAGCGATGGAGAAGGCCAACACTCAAGCCACGACAACACAAGAGTCTACATATCAGATTGTCGCAGCATCACTAAGAGGTATAGTCTATCGACAGTCGTCGTCGTCGTTCAGCTGCCTTCTGTTCGCTCATACATTCGAAACCTTAGAATAATAAATCGGTTAAATCGCAGTAGGCCTACTAGTCATTGGCATTGTGTACACTCGCTGTTTTTAAATCGCTATCTTATGATCACGATTTTGACGGGCGCTGTTTTGAGATCGCGGATTTTAACGTAAATCGCCCTTTTCTGCGTAAACACGTTCAAAATAATGTAATGGTCACTTTTATGATATAAGCTAGATATATCAAATCTGTAGGACTATAATGATAACTGATAAAAGCTCTCAAGTTTATTAATTTAAAAGTTTCACAGTTTAGGACAAGTGTCAAAAAGCCTACGATTCACCATTAAAAAATACACTCTTCAACTGGTATAATAATTCTAGTGCTTATTTGGATGCTGAGTGTTATTAATACAATACAGTAGATAAAGAAATAAATGTAAATCGTACATTCCAAATGACGCCGAGTATGAACACTGGCCCATGCCACAAAAAAGCTACTTACAGTTTAAATCGACAGCCTAAATTCTAATACAGCGAAAGTGCTAGACCAGTCAGTTAATGAGACAATGAGAATACTGACACGATGAATGTGCTTAGACATCAATACATTATACGACAAAAAAGAAACTATGTATATTGGTTTTTACAGTCATGGTTGTTATCTGTTGTTGTTTAACTGCAGGTATGCGTCAAAACAGAGTTCACCACTTCTTCTCTTGAATGTGCCTAGTCGTTTGGTTTCAGTCACAGTTGGAGGAACTGCATTCCGTATATTTGCAATACTACGAGGGAAGAAGATTCAATACGCACCAGAGATTTACAAAGAGGTGAAGACGTGGACACGAGTAATTTTATAGCAAGTGATGAGGTCATGTTTAGGCTCTTTGACTCCAGAGATTCTAGATCAGGAAAGAGCCAGAGTAGTTTGTATGACATTGTAATAATTGGGCAGTGCAGCAAAGAGCTTTAGTGAAGAGACATTAGACTGCTTCAACCAATTTTCTTCATATTAGTTGTAGCGTGCAGTGACAAGTCAGATGTTCTTTGCACAGTATTCCAACATTGGTCGATCATAGATAATGAAGTCTCAAGTAAGAGCTTTTGGGGTCTTATTAAGGTTTGGTGACTATTCATCCCCGGAGAATTCATCCCCGGACGATTCATCCTGGACGATTCATCCCCGGACAATTCATCCCCGGACGATTCATCCCCGGACAATTCATCCCCGGACGATTCATCCTGGACCATTCATCCCCGGACTGTTCATCCTGGACGATTCATCCTGGACGATTCATCCTGGACCATTCATCCCGGACGATTCATCCCGGACGATTCATCCTGGACAGTATTCTATGATTGTGGTTAGTAAGTGAATTATGAAGCTTTAACGCACCTTTCATGGTATGGTCATGGTATAAATAGGTTACTTCATGATTTTTTCGTTTTAGTACATTAAGTACCAAACTCGTTCTATTTTCAAATGAATTGTACTCGTGGATTCCACACTCGTAGAATTCATAAGAAAATAGAACTCGTGTGGTATTTCCGGTGTAAATACGACAGAAATCATGAAGTAACCAATACTTAGTTGTAAAACATTTACAAGGTTCGCCATTACACCACACATTTCATCTTACTTACTGAAATAATGACTCTTAGGTCAAAAAACATGACGTCACCAAAGTATGGGTTCAGTGTGAAGTGCGCAGGTTTTTCGAATCAGAAACGTTTCAATATCAAGAAATATAGGGTGACTCGATAGGTCGAGAACGATTTTGAATGCAGACAAATATATGTTATACACAATATAATATGGAAAGTTGTATACTGGCGGATAGGTTGTTCAAATGAGAATGTTACGCAAAAAAATTAGATCACTAGCTCACTTATTAAAATTTTAGCGCCAATATCCGTGACGTCATCAAATTCGTGCCAAGCAAACGTCCAGTTAGGCCGAAAACAATATTGTACGACCATCATTGTTAATCCACACATAATTAATTAATTAATACAAATTATCATTTAGTATTTAATAATGTTTCCTTTACTCTTTATTACAGCCTCAAGTCGATTAGGCATCGAGCCGATTAGATTTTTCAGAGTTGTCAGAGGTATCGATGTCCATGCCTTACGAAGCCGACGTTTTAAGGTGTTCAATGTCTGGGGTTCGGGATCGGCATAAACAGTTGCCCCCATACAACGTCGTTCTTGCTGTTAGGGACGTGGTAGAGTTTGAAGGGCGACTCATCACTGAACATAACACGCGACCAATCAATATCCTTAAACTTCTTCGCGAAGTTCACTCGGCGAACTTTGTAAGCATGAGTTAACTTTGGGACTTTTTGTCTCTTGAAACTCTTCCATTTCAGCGTCGTCCGCATATAACGCCTGATTGTCTCTTTGCTTCCAGCAAGGCGTTTGTCTTTTAACCGACGTTCTAATTTTCGCAAACTCTGTCCTCGCCTATATTTAGACTGTTTGATCAGTTTTTGAGCGGCAGCAGTCAGCACGGACTTTCGACCACCGTGATATCGATTCCGCAGCGTCTCGTTTGGACTCTGCTTGTAGCGTTTGGCCCACTTGCTAATCCACGATTTAGAACGACCCAATTTCTTTCCTATAACACTGTAACTGTACTTTTCTTCCAATAATGTAATAGCTTGAGCCCTAATTTGCCATTCGTTTAAGGCCGCCATTGCCTAATCGGCTTATTCACTACCGGTAGTCAATGATAATGCTGCTTGTTTACGTTTGCTTGGCACGAATTTGATGACGTCACGGATATTGGCGCTAAAATTTTAATAAATGAGCTAGTGATCTAATTTTTTTGCGTAACATTCTCATTTGAACAACCTATCCGCCAGTATACAACTTTCCACATTATATTGTGTATAACATATATTTGTCTGCATTCAAAATCGTTCTCGACCTATCGAGACACCCTATAAATAGGCTTATTTCTTAGTTAACGGAAAACATTGAATAAGAAACAATAAAATAATACGTTATGACGACGGTAAACTTTGGAACATCGAAACGTGGAAAGCGAACGGTGATACATCGAAACTACGAATACTGGAGAAAAGGAGAGAACGCACAAGGACAAACACAATGGCGCTGTTGCAAACACCAGGTTTTCAACTGCAAAGCACGACTGCTAACAGATGCAAACAACGTTGTGATCGGAGATCAGTCACCAGACCACACCCACAGCGGTAATGTCTCAACAGCACTTGCACGGGCCGCTATCGCAGACATGAAGAAGAAAATGACAGAAACTATAGCAACACCAAGTTCGTCTTCCGGTGCGGTCATGGTTGATCTGGGTCCACATGTGTTGATGGCCTTGCCCAAGAAAACTTCTCTCAACCGTGTTCTGCGTCGTCATCGTCAAGTTGTATTGTCAAGCGGTGATAACCAGCAGACCTTACCACCAACACCAACTAATCTCAGCTTTCATTTCCCATCGAAATTTATCAATTTCCTATTATTTGATTCTGGATCGGGAGATGATCGGCTTATCATCTTGGGCGATAGAATGCTTCTTGGTGGTCTAGCCAGATCCGACATCTGGTTGGCTGATGGCACTTTCAAGGTGGTACCCTCCATCTTTTTCCAGATGTACAGTATACATTTCCAGTTCATGAACGGAATTAATCCTGCCGCAGTATTTTGTCTATTGCCGAACAAGACCCGAGCAACCTACGACCGTCTTATAACGGAATTGAAGAATCTGATGCCAAGTGCTGCACCAAAAACGATTTTAACCGATTTCGAGTCAGCGGCAATGGGAGCATTTTCCCATGCATTTCCCGGAGCTTCCATAACCGGATGTTACTTTCATCTCAACCAGAGTGTCCTTCGCAAGGTGAATGAATTGGGTATGAAGAACGATTACGAAACTGACGATGTGCTACGTGGAAGTGTTCGATGTTTATCAGCACTCGCACATGTACCGGTTGATGATGTTGCTGAATCATTCGACTTGCTAGCTGAAGACATGCCAGAACATGACAGAATGAACGAACTTCTATCCTACTTCGAACACACCTACATTAGAGGTCGACGACTCCGAGGCAGAGGCCACAATTATGGCCCAGCCATGTTTCCAATCCCGATGTGGAATCAGTACGAATCAGCTGGAGATGGTATAGCACGTACCACAAACATAGTGGAAGGCTGGCATCATGGCATACAATCACTGTTCATGTGCACTCACCCTTCACTATGGTTGATGATTGAAGGGCTGGAGAAAGATAGTCAAAAGCAGAAGGCAGCATTCATGCAAGCAACTACTGGTGCCCAGGAAATTGGTGTGAAGAAATACCGCGACTTGGTCGAAAGAGTTAGACGTGCTGTTGGTGGATACGGAGAAACAAATGTGTTATTGTACCTTCGTGCAATTGCGCATTTGTCGCACAATTAAAACTGTTACTACTGTAACTACATCTTATTATTAATAAATCGAAACTTAGTTGTAAACCAATTAGTAAAATAAATCATCGTGACTTTCGTGGTGGCTATGTGCTTTGTCGACATTATGAGTTTTGGAAGCCGAATACATGTCATCGTGGGGAGAATTGTCTTTTTGCCCATAACTATGAGGAACAACACCTTTGGACTCTGGAAAAAGATGGTTGCTTTGACATTGCTGAATTCATTGGTCAAAATTGTTCTCAGAGTGCGGCACCACTGTTCTCTGTTTATGGAATGCTGGAGTAAAACTTTGTCACAACTTAAAGTTAAATAAAATAATAGAAATTATTGAAATGCAACATTTGTTTTATTTCATTTGATAATGTGTATTAATACAAGGATATTTCTGTTACAGAAATGTAACAAGACCGATAGTACTATAACTTCACAGTCATTAACTGTTACAGTAAATTCTTCGCTTTTCAGTGAACTAGTCCCTTCCCTACACCATCAGGACCTCTACACCTACTACTGCTGATAAATTTCAAATAGATGCTTCTTCATTAATTTCAATTCTTTCCGTTGCTTTACTTTATATCGTAATTTCTATTTCATTTGATTGAATGGTCCGGGATGAATGGTCCAGGATGAATCGTCCAGGGATGAATGGTCCAGGATGAATCGTCCAGGATGAATGGTCCAGGATGAATGGTCCAGGATGAATGGTCCAGGATGAATCGTCCGGGGATCAATAGTCCGGGGATGAATCGTCCGGGATGAATCGTCCGGGGATGAATTGTCCGCATACCCTTATTAATTAAGTTAGCCGTGATTATGAGTTTTGTGAATTATTAGGCTTAATACTTTTTAATTGAAAGCAGCATTCATCTTGCATTTTAGTAAACAAACCTTTGAGCAGGTTAGAAGGCGTTTATAATCGATATAAATATTTATACTTAAGACAAAATTGAAAACGACATAAATTATTTTGCTGCGTGATAAAGAGATCCAGTTCTTCAAAACTGTTAGATCGAGTTATTCAAGTTACTAGCCTACTAGTGACAGTATTAAACTTGCTAGCGTAAATGTTGGAATCGGTTAAAAGAACAACGACCATAATAAGCAATCCTCACAAATCTGAATTTAATTATTGAACGCATCATGTTGTTCGTATAAAAGAAACAGCTTAAAATAAAATATAGAAATATAGATATCGAATATGTGATTGAATATTACATCTATAATTCTATACGTTTTCTGTATATGAAATGTCCGTTTATTGTGATCATCAGACATGCAGATAAGCATTCGTATAAACAGAACATGAATATAACAGGCTCTATATTGTCATATCTAAAAGCAACATTGCTAGAGAAAAAAGTCGAATGAGATTTTACTCGAATGAATTAAACGCAAAGTTCAAGTAAGAAGACACAAGCCTGAAAACAATACGAAATACTCAATATTTACTCTACAGATACATGACATCACTTTGACACTTTAATGACGAGATTGTAATAAAAGCCACTAGGAAAGTAATGCAGCTTGTCGTTAAAATGTTAAAAACTGACGACAATAATTATGTCCATATTTACAAATTCAGACTGAATTTCAACAACATGGTCGCTAGTCCATTTCTTTGGAATGGCCTCCCCTCTGACCTGTTAATAAATTTGCCAACAGCTTTAGGCTAATTTACTGTGAAAACAATTTGTTACTGGAGAGCATGCAGTACTGCAAAATTAAAATGAAACAAACGAAAAATTATCAGACGGTAATTAGTTTATCAATAGCGGCGATATTGATAAGGCGTGTTGCGGGCAGCTGCTCGATTAATTGGTGTTGTCCCTAAGTTTGGTCACATCTCTGCGTTATGCTTGATGTCCTCCACTGGCTCCCGATCCAGCAGCGCATCCATTATAGGGTCTCCTCTATCGTCTGGCATTGTGTTCTGGGCAGAGCACCTGTCTGTCTCCGGGAGCTCTTTACTTTAACCTCGGCATGCTCTGGTCGCCGATCTCTTCGCTGGGCCTCTAGAGGTGAGTTTATGATTCCGCATCCTCGCTCTGCCACTAGACAGCGTCGAGTTTTTTCAGTCGTTGCTCCTTCTCTTTGAAATTGACTCCCTTCTCATCTGCGTTCTCTCCCGCGAGACCCCTCTGGCTCCTTTTATAAACTGCTGAAGACTTTCCTTTTTGACCGGTCCTGGGTCGAGAGCGCCTCTGAGTAGTCATCTTGAAGGGCACTATATAAATTTCTTAGACAGATAGTTGGATAGATAGATAAATCTTTCATACATGAATTAAAACTACAAAAATTGGCATGCAATACACAGAGGATTGATCAATATTTAATCCTGCCTGGATAAAGCAAGTTATCGATTGGATTCTGTTTCTAGCTAAGCAATATACTGTATATGTTCTAAGCCACCTGAACAAGTTTCATTTCCGTTGCCTTTAATGAATAAGCCCAATCGTCGTGCCAAGTAATCCAATGGATCCCCCTTCCAGGGTTTACAGTATCAAATCGCTGATGATATATTCCATTAAGACTAGACTGAGCACAGACTCTACTGTACCACCACGCTCCGCCATACTTCCTGGCGCAGTTGTCTCCATATCCATCGTTGTCTACATCGATGGTGGTGAATTGAGTTCCGTTGCTATAATATTTCAGACTGTCACCTGCAATTTGTAATGGAAACTTTCCAATATTGCACTTTTAGCCACAATTTATGCTCTTACTTTGGCAAAACTATTCAACTGCATTCCTGTAATGAAGATGCAACAGAAATGTCTGACTGACTGTAGGCCTTGATGCAGTGTTATTTTTATTTTAAGTGTAACTTTAACAGAAATAGCAAAATAACTGAAAAATGTTGGTCAGTTAACTGTAACTGTAACTGAAACTGAAAATTGCTGAATAACTGAAACTGTATTAGTAACTGAAAAACAAAAACTGTATACTGAAAAAATTACAAAAGTTAACTTGAAAATGAAACATGAGCTTTTTCCTTACTTACTTTTTGAATTTTTACTGATAATCCTACTCTAGTCTACGGTCAGTTTTCTGTGCTCATTTCACTCCCAGTTCCTTTTCAGTTTTCTATGCTCATTTCACTTCCGGTTCCTTCTCCTTTCGTTGTGTTGTTATTGGCGCTAAACCGTGAAACAATCGACGAATACGAGAATAATGTTCATTGTATAGGCGATATCCGCTAAGTACGCCGGATTTCTTAAGGCATCGTCGTGGTTTTCTTGCAAGACTATTTCTACCCCTGCGTTGTGTAAAATGTCTTGTCGTCCGTGGCGAAAGGACGCGAAAAGCATTGTAGCGTACGTCAAGAATGCGATTGATTTGCATATTAGTAGTCGTTATTTTGGAATTTAACAGTAGTGAACTATAATGGAACTCGTTGCACTGGGCAGAGGCCAAAGAGGAAGTGATACCGACATGTATTGCCCTGGACTGCTGTGAACAGAACGGCGTCTCCCGCTTGTGCCAACGTTTCGGCCGTCAGAGAATCAGGATGAGCCTATTCATGAAGCCCTCAAGTCGGGTTTTGTACCTTTCACTCGCTAGGCCCAACCATACGGGAGAGGCATACATCGTTCGAGATATAATAATAATCTTCGTGTTTATTAATTCCAACTGCCAAACCGCAGTACGATTATAAGTAAGTAAGTAAGTAAGTAAGTATATTCTTTATTTATCCAACTGCATAACCGCACTTTGGTTTACATGAAATTACACATTATAAAGCATTCTTGTTAAAAACGTTTTTCTCATTAAGTTGTCAGCCTGTGGGACAATTCGGTCATGTGGTCTGGGACGCAGGGAATAGGGGAGTGTCTTTACAGGAGGGAGGAGCGGGTTCAGAACATGGCCGGGGTCCGCCAAGGCAGCAGTAAAGAGGTTCCTACCTGCCGTTCTATACAACTGTTCTAATGTTGGGTTACTCTCTGGAAGGTAGCGTAGTCGGACCAGACGGTCCATCACGGACTGTAGTCTATTGCGTTCCTGCTGCCCCGCAAAACCCCACCATGCCGGTGACGCGTATAACAAGCGGGACACAGTGGTCATTCGCACAACATCATGTAGCATTGGTCCTGCAAGACCATGTGTCGTCATGATGCGCAGAGCATACATCGACTGTCTAGCTTGGACACATATGCGTTTTATATGCATTTCAAAGCCAATATGTTCAGTCATGACCACCCCGAGGATTACCATGCTCTGGACCCTTGGGAGTCCTGGCACTTCCCCAGGGATTGCTTCCTGTCCCCCCCGCTCGCGTGGGCGGCGGATTAACATCTCTTGAGTTTTCTTTTGATTCAGGCTCAGGTTACATCTCGCAGCCCACTCCGTTACATGGTCCAGTTCGGCCCTGATCGTGTCGCTTCTTGAGGATGGTATTAACAAATAAGTATCATCAGCGTACTTAGCCAATCGATTGTGAGGGTGGACTGTTTTTAGTTTCGATATGGCCGTGATGAAATTCAGAGGCCCTAGGCCAGAGCCCTTCACAATGCTGGCATTTATGTAAGCGATTGCTGAGATTAATCCATTATATTTAGTTACATGGTTTCGATCACACAGGAAAGCCACCACCCAGTTGTAGACACAATCCGGTATGGGCAACTCGGCCAGTTGCTCTGCGAGATAGGCGTGGCTGATCGTATCGAAAGCTTTGGTGATGTCAAGGGCAATCGTGTGGATGTACTGATTATCTTTGAGGAGCTCCACGAGATTATGCGTTATAGTAGTAACAGATGATAACTAGTTTGACAGGAGTCGAATTTTAACTGTATGGCAGCAATGCAAGGCGCCTATCTGTCCTACTGCTCATTTTACAGTCGTCACCTGTCTTCGCTCCACTCTATCGACACACCTTGGTCCAGAGACTAATAATAATAATAAGACGATTTCTATAGCGCCGTAGAACAGTCGAGGCCGAAGGAAAGGGCGCTGTACATGAGTTCAACAAATCAATCACAGTCATATGATTGTTTAAACAGATAGGTCTTGAGCTTTGATTTAAATGACTCCAGAGATGGCGCATTCTTTACATGGTCTGGAAGACTGTTCCATGCAGTAGGTCCTGCGACAGAGAAGGAACAGTCGCCGAACCTCGTAGAAGACCGCGGGACCTGTAACAGGTTTTTTGATGAGGATCGTAGCCGACTTCTGTTTCGGTTGTCTGCTATCCGAATGCAGAAGTCTGAGATGTAGTATTGGCATACAGTCATTCAATGATTTGTAGGCTATCAAGCACAGATTGTAGGTGATCCGCTGGGGAACACGCAGCCAGTGTAGATTGTCGCGCAGCAGGTCTGTGACATGATCGAATGGTATCCGGCCGTATATGACACGTGCGGCAGAGTTAAGCACTGATTGTATCCGGCTTAGCTGACAAGTCGGCAGACCCGCCAGTAGGCTGTTGCAGTAGTCAACCCTGGAGACAATGAAGCTGTTGACCAATATGACGGCGGTAGAGGTTGGAATAAATCTGCGGATGGTTTTCATTCGACGCAGTTGGTAGAAACAACCTCGAACGAGTTGACTCACATGGGCCGTCATGGTCATACAGCTGTCAAAGTGGACACCAAGGTTGCGGATGGTGTCAGCTGGGTTGACTAAGAATATCCCATCTGTCAACAGGCCAGTAAGGTCCACGTGTGTGCGTGGGCCAGCCACTCATGATTCATTCAATGTAATATGCATTGTTTGCTAACTTGGCCAAGGAGTAAATACTTTATTCTTCGTCTACTTCTTTTGTTTTCTTCTTATAATTACTGCTATTTTATGGTCATCATCATCATCATCGTCCTCGTCGTCATCATCATCATCATCATCGTCATCATCGTCGTCGTCGTCGTCATCATCATCATCATCATTATCTTCCTCCTCCTCCTCTTCCTCCTCCTCCTTATCATCATCATAATCGTCGTCTTCCTCTTTTCCTTCTTTTTGTTATCATTTTTTGCCCCTTATAAAACTCAGGAATTAAAACATTATCGGAAGAATACAAAATCCCATTCTGGACGGCTAGAACTTGTCAGTATCCGAGATAGCAATATTATTATTATTATGATCATCATAATCGTCATCATCATTTCCTTATTATTTTGCCTCAGTCCATTCTACTCATAATATTTTTTTATTTCTTCATCTCGTTTCATTTTAATCTCCTCTTTCTCCTCCTCCTCCTTCTCCTTCTTCTCATCCTCTTCCTCTTTTCTTCTTCGTTTCTCATTCTTTTTGTCCTCCTAAAGGCATTGTTTAAATTTACCGGCAGTTCCAGAATATCCGCTGACTGTTAGTCTGTATTTATCGGCCGATGAACTGATGGAAAATCTCGTATATTCCGCAAAACTCTTATTTCCTTCAAAGTCTTCCAAATCAACACGCAGTTTGTAGTTCCGTTTTGATGTCAGCAGATAAAGTATTTCGTTACCTAGAAAAAAAATATTCTTTGATCAAGGCCAACAAGAGTGACAAATTGAAGCGATTCAATTAATTATTAGGCCTATGAAATATTATTCCAGCTCTCCTCGTAAGGCGCAAATTTTGCTAATACTGTTTTTAAGATGATTTGCATAAACTACCAGAATTACCTAGCGTTGAAATGAATTGAAGCGTTTTTCCACAGTTATAGTGAAATCTGTATCTCGCAGGCCTATAACTAGAGTTTTCTATCGGTAAAGTACTAAAGTGAAAATATATTGCGAGAGTGCAGCAGAGTTGCCAGATTTCGGAAGTGCTTGTTCGCCAAATCCCATCAAAAAGTAACCCAAAAGTCGCGAGATGAACAGCTGAATGAAGACATTAATAAATTCTTGATAGGTACATTAATATACATTGAGCCTACATTATTGGTTTCATCAGTCACGTCGCACGAGGTGTGATGAAACCACTGACGTAAAAGTTTAGATAGCAGACTGCTTTATGCTTACCGTAGACTTGTTCGTATTCTGTAGAACATGTATTTATTATTAAGTAAGTAACACCACTTGAGATTAGTAGCAAGTAACAGTAACCTAGTAACCTACAGCGGTCAGTTTGTGAGAATTCGTAATGTCGCCATAGCGACCGCGGGACAATTCAAAAGTAGCCCAAATATCGCGAGGTCACGACTCACGAGGACGAAATTTTCAGTCGCGAGCAAACTTAGCTAGCGCTCTATAGTTTGCATAAACAACCAGAATTATCCAGTTCAAGCTGAATTCAAACGCTTTTTCCAGTTAGGGATATGGTCAAATATGTTTCTTGTGTAACTATAGGTTGCTATCGATAAAGTGAAATTTTTTTTCTAAAGTAGGCCTACAGCCCGATGTTCTGTTAAGCTACTGCAAATAAACAATAGATTCATCATATATTAACGTTAAACTACATAGACTACTATGAACTGCAAAAATCTAATTTTATCTAAGGACTTCTATGGCGTCGTCTCTATATTGCCCAAGACTGATGGTTTCTTTCAGAAAACCTATGGTAAATTCTAATGCGTCGGATAATTTTTCTGAAAACACAGTGGGTCAGAGAATGGAGTAGAGAGAATGCTACGGTGATTATGCACGTTGAAGCACGTGTACCTTAAGTTTAGACCTGCATAACAAAAAAACTAAAAGGATGCCCAGAACTGGGCACTGCGTGACGAAACTTTTGACTAGCCACCGAGAACGCCCGCGATTTTAACATTGTCCGAGTGCAATCCATATTATTATTATTATTATGGTGTCAGATATGAGTTACTATAATACCATTTATTTTAAGTCGTCATTTTACGTCTTTTCTATCCCGCAACCATAAACTCAGCTGACAATTTAAAAACACTATTCAACTAAACACTTCTAGAAGTAGCCAGAATTCGTATTTTTGCATTTAAAAAACAAAGATCAATTTATTCCCAACTAATGCAGGAATTAGAGATGTTACTTTACAGACCATTCATAAAATTTTCAAAATAAAATGCTACACTTCCTCAGGTTGACAATAGCGATATACATGTATGGAATTTTAAAAGTCTAACCGAGCCAGAATTCACCATATGGATTTCCAAATCCTTGTCTATACTCTGCCCAAGTCCTGCTAAAATTGACACTGCCATCTTTGCGTCTCTGGAAAACCTGTAAACAGTCGACGAAATGCTACATTATTATTGTTCCTAACTGCTTGGCACTTGAAATAAATAACACTCGCCAAAACAGAAACTTTAA
Source organism: Aporrectodea caliginosa (assembly GCA_020284085.1). Classification (NCBI taxonomy): domain Eukaryota; kingdom Metazoa; phylum Annelida; class Clitellata; order Crassiclitellata; family Lumbricidae; genus Aporrectodea; species Aporrectodea caliginosa. The sequence continues at coordinate 980,488 of JACEVL010000022.1, read as the reverse complement.
TTTTCATTAAGATAATAATATGTTTTGTTCCATGCTGTTCCAACAGCAAAAAGGTTGAATCTACAAAACATTGATACAAAACAAGATTTCGTGTGTTTGTTTTTGAGAAATTGCCTCACGTGTTAATCTACAGCGCCCTTAAAATAAGGCTGTGACTAGCGGACCGCCAGGCGGTCCGCAAGTTTCCAATACTAGCGGGCCGCCAGTCTCACGTAACTCTAGAGAGAGAGAGAGAGAGACAGGCGGCCCTCAAATTTCGAATACTAGCGGTCCGCCAAGACGAAAAATTGACAGAGAACCTTAATTTAGGCTTTATTACGCTAAAGTGTAAAACATTTAGTATCGGGATGCGTAAATTTACTGGCGTTTTACGGTACTTTTTGGCATGGTGCTGTGTTGGTACCATGTTTTTAATGACAACCCTAACCCTGACCCTAACCGACCCTCACGACGCCTAACCTTACCCTAACCAAGGTAACTTCACTCCTAAGCACTCCCAAGTCCAGACCCAGGGAAATAGGTACGTTTTCAGATGTCCATAAAAATAACTGGGATAACATAAGAAAAAGATTCTGCCCCGGTGGGATTCGAACCTGAAACCGTTAAACTTACATTTTAGCACGGTAACCACTCGACTACGGAACACATCACAATCGTAATGAGTAATATTGGATGTTATTCTGAATGTGTGGCCTTCTTTACTGCATTCTTTTTCATAGATTCAAAAGTATTTGCATCACGCATTGTTAGATTATTTAAATTCGTAGTTTCATACACTTTCTTTCAATTTTCTAACTCGTTAAAACTAAAAAAACACTTTTCCCGACCTAAATGATCTGACACGTGACTGGCGGGTCGCTAGTTTTATAAACTTGCGGGCCGCCTGGCGGTCCGCTAGTCACTTCGTTCATGATATAAGCTTAATGCCCAAAGCATCAATGGATACTGGGTTAGGCCTAGTCGCATAACTTTCAAGTGGCGCTTTAGGAATTTGCAAAATCAAAGTCAAAAATAATAATTCGTCTCGAAAGCCGATATTTCAGACGGAAAAATTAGACACAGCTGCGGTGAGTAAAAACAATTTGAAACAAATGAGTCTGAAGTTTAGCTCTAAGTTACATCAGAGAACTGAAATAACACACAAGACTGGGTTGTGGATTCCAAAGGTGTTGACAAGCCACTGAGAAAGTCCGAGGGCCCGAAACTGTTTCAGTGCACTGTCAGATTATCCTTGGTTCGAAGGGAATTATTAGGCGAGGAGCTCTGTAAAATGGTTGGAGCTACTGTAGTTGGGCCTTGTCTGCTTACAAGTGGTAACCTTTTGACAGCTTAAAGTAATAAGAAGTAACCGAGTGAAATAGCATTTGATATAAAAGGGGCGGGTTCACACAGAACCGTATCGAATAGTGGGCTTCGAAATGATTTGGTTGCGCGTATTGAATGACGTCGGCGGTGACTCATATTCTTGTCTAGACTTGTCTGCTGACTGTCCAAACTGTCGATGTTGTTGCCCGTTACAATAAGTTCAGAAGAAAAAGAGACCAGGATTTCAATGTGTAGTATTTCTGTGTAAAAGTCAGAAGGTGACGAAGTGAGAGAGTGGAAAACATCGACCTAATGTAACTGTCAGGCGATGAGTTATATAGTTGAGCGTAGCAACAAGGATATCGAATGACGTCAGGGTTGGAATAGGTGAAAAGATGCGGAAAACATTCCATTTTGACTTTTCAAGGGCTTTTGTGTTTTTGAAAGAGAGAAACGGAGGGAGTTGCAATGAAGGTGTATCTGAAGGATGTTATGTCGCACGGTTTGAGCCAAGTTACCCTGAGAGTGTGAATATTTACCGCATGATTCAGAATGTACTTTTGAAGACAGACATGATATTTACGAGTCTAGGACAATACCCCCCCGGACAAAACCCCCGGACAAAACCCCCCGGACAAAACCCCCCTGGACAAAACCCCCGGTATAAAACCCCCCCGGACAAAACCCCCCACTCACAACTTTTGACAATAAAATATTGACTAGATAGTCTAAAAAGATTTCAATCAAGCGGTTACTTCATACTGCAAGTAATGATGCAATGACATGTGTATTGTTTGGACAGCGGTGGCGAATATCAGCATTCTATCACCATCACCGACTCCGCTGTCATATAAGAGAAACTGCTCACCTGTTGAAAGGCTTTTGTATTCATCCGGAATCACGAAGGATGATCTGTCAGAAGGCAGCGGAAGGGGTGCGCTTACTTGCTGTTTATAACGTCTGATACAACGCCGAATGTTAGGAACTGCAGGCAGAGCGACAGCAGCCGTCTGACTGAGTGCTCCGACCTCAGTGGAGATGATTTGTTGAGCCGTTTCTTGCGTAGTTTCGGCTCTAACTTTAATTCGATTCCGCAGTTTAAGAACTTCGCCTCGCTCGGTTTGTGGTCCATGTGTGTGTTCGTTAAGAACACCAACAAGATTGTCACCTTCCAGTTTCAGCTTCGCCTTGCATTCGCCCTGTTTCTCTTTATTTTGTCTGCGCTTCTCACACTCGTACGATGTAATACCATTAGCTAACTGTTTCTGCTTTACAAAAACGTAGCCATTATATATAACTTTACGTTTTCCCTTATCTGATACTACAAAGTCCATGCCTGCTTTCTGTCTAAAGTTTTTGAAATACTGTACTGTCTATGAAATTTTCACTGCCCCTTATACTCAGACGGTCTTCATAGCTCTACCTAATTAACACCTGATTAAGGAGCTGGTGGGGGGTTTTATACCGGGCTGTTGATCAGAATCTCTAGGCTCTACCTACCGTCATTATTTACTTGATTAATTAGCACCTCTTCAATGTGCTGTTGATCGGAATCTCTAGGCTCTACCTACCCTCATTATTTACTTGATTAATTAGCACCTCTTCAATGTGCTGTTGATCTCTAGGCTCTACCTACCCTCATTATTTACTTGATTAATTAGCACCTCTTCAATGTGCTGTTGATCGGAATCTCTAGGCTCTACCTACCCTCATTATTTACTTGATTAATTAGCACCTCTTCAATGTGCTGTTGATCTCTAGGCTCTACCTACCCTCATTATTTACTTGATTAATTAGCACCTCTTCAATGTGCTGTTGATCTCTAGGCTCTACCTACCCTCATTATTTACTGGATTAATTAGCACCTCTTCAATGTGCTGTTGATCAGAATCTCTAGGCTCTACCTACCCTTTAACACCTTTTCAGTTACTTGCTAGATTATTTAACACCTCTTCAATTTGGAGCTGGTGGGTGGGTTTTATACCGGGGGGTTTTGTCCGGGGGGGTTTTATACCGGGGGGTTTTGTCCGGGGGGTTTTGTCCGGGGGTTTTGTCCGGGGGTATTGTCCTGCTCCCGATATTTACCTAGAGGCGCTCTCTGCGCTAGCTTTGTATGATGCTAAATGTCATTACGAGCGAATGTATGACATCAATAAGCAAAACAATACACAAATGCAGAATCAATGCTTAGTACGCATTAGATAGAATTTGCATTTTCCTAGAACACTAATAGCGGTGTACCCTCACAAAAACCACCGCATATTCGAGAGTATATCTTATAGGCCTAATTTATAGACAGCAGCGTGACTTAAAACAGGAGACATTTGAAAATCGATATAATGAACATAAACGGTGCAAACTATCGATTGTCTACATTAAGAGAATTCCTACCACGAGGAGTATCCACCTAACCTAGCAGAAACGCGTCTTCTTGCCGTTACTGTACTGCCATAAAATTTTCTGCACTCGTCTGGTGAAGCTCTCACGTCATGACTGTCCCTGAATAGTCTTCGCTGCGGGAGGGTCATCATAAATTAAGCAACGTAATAGAGTGCAATGCAAGAAAAAAATGTTTGATGAAGCACAAACCAGCGATGTACTGTTGTCAGTATCCATGTCACAATACGCATATGTACAAAATCGATTGAGGTGCTGTACAACGCACACCTCGTAGACGCCGCTTGTAGTTTGACCACTTGCTCTTATATCAGAACAATCGCAAACCACAGATGCAGGACCACAGGTGCCTATAATAGCACAGATATTACACGTTCATTACTCGGGATATTTATCTACATTCTACAGTGTACAGAAACCAGATTCCTGATCAAACCATCACTGAGTGCATATAGGCACAGTGAACGTTCCTTTATCAGATACTAACATTTGACGTAGAAAGGGTGGATATCGAACTTAGATAAATGGATCCTGCTTCTAATCGTTCTGCTGAGCTGGAGCGTTTGAATATATTGAATTTGGTATAGTACGTCGCACGTAGCCTAATAGTTGTCGCGAAGTGAAGTCGAAGGTAATAATATTTATAGTAATGATTATAAAAATAAAAATAATAATAACATTTATTATAATCTTCTTGCTGCTATGAAATTTGTTCATGCGCATGCGAATCTGATGCGTTGAAATTTAGTTAATGACCACAGTCATACTGGAACGTAGCGATAAGTCAGAACAGGATTGAGCAAACTCAGTTTATAAAAGATTAATAATAATCACGATGCTGGACAAGTTTCAATTTACCATTTGCGAGAGTCCACGCTTTCAGACTTTGGTTCTTGATGGAGATGTCGTGCTCCTGCAGACGTCGGTTAACCGCTTGTAGACTTGTCGAAATGGTACCATGCTGGCTTTTCATTTCTTGAAATGTTTCATTAAGAAGCTCTTGAATATTTTGAAATTGCTTGATACAGATATCATGCTCATGGAAACGTTGGTCAATCGCTTGCAGATTTCTCATGACGGTGTCTTGAAACGATGAATTAAGAAGCTCGTGAATACTTTGAACTTGTTTGTTTAGCTGATCAAATAGGTCAACCCTCAGTTGCTGTATCTCAGCAACGAGGCTGCTCAATGGGTCTCCATTGTCGCAGCCCTGTACAGTGCACTGTCCTTTCACTCGAAAGATTGTTTAATGCGTTATCAATATTACTACAAATGTTGCGAAATATGCTATAGCAAAGCTCATGACTGCTCTATACGGGCTATACGCTGAAGACTCGACTAACAAAGAAACCTGCACGGAAACCGACTGCTACTCTATGACAACTTAGGCAGCAGGTTAAACATATGTATAATAAACTGAACGATAGACAAAACTCTTGTTGCGCTCCAGTTCCAACTCCCACGTTAAGATAAAGTTACATACTGATTATGGTCGATCAACAATCATTTGTGGTAGGCTATATGCATTTATGTCTGGTTGTATAATGTAACTGCATTGTAGTCATTTTATGTATGTATGTACGTTTGAATGCAGTATGCATGTATGTATCGTATCTATAGATTAATACAACGTCTCTCGTAGGTATGCATGTAATGCATGCATGCACAGAAACATGTATATGTGTATGTTTCTATGGTATAGCTATGTTAGTATGTAGACATGCTTGCAACAGGAGCAGTAGCGGTGTCCAGAAAAATGATACATTGCAGAGACCACCCATTCCCTATTTTTGCCATTATTCTATTCGTACATTGTCTTTAAATATTTGTTAAAAAATTTTAAAATGTTATCCTGAGTTCCCTCAAAGTCCCCGGACACAACCTATTTGCATTCCCACGACTGAAGGCACCCATGCTGGGTCTTGGAACTTGGGCCCATTGTCGATTTACTCTTTTATCACAAAACATTACTGAAGATTCTGATCTAGATGAACTTTTTTATATTTATTTGTCTCGGTGAGAGCTACATCCAGGTAAAATATAGACACTAAATATAAGGTCATTCAAGATCATTTCAAGGTCAGAAGAAACTAAATCTAGCAAAAGTAAAGAAAAATGGTCAAATCTAGGACAATAATTGATTGATTCTTTCTTGTGCTTCTCTCCTTGACAAGGTCTACCTGTGATAAGAAATAACGCTACTAAATGTAAGACGATCAAAGGTTATTTTAATGACAAAAAGGTCAATTACTGAACAAAATATTGTTCTATTTGAGTTATTGTTTTCAGAGCTTCTCATTTTAAAAATAGAATGCGATTTGAAAATCGATATGAAAATCTATCGCGCTGGATTGAGCAGGCGATCGATGCGCGGTCGAGTTCTCGAAAATCTGCCTGTCGGGTCTGGAAGATGGACCAACCAAACCACTTGAATATATTTTCAAAGATGACCTAAACAATTAATGTGATGTCGACATGCAAAAGGCAATAGCTCTTTTGCCATCTTCTCTTCAATGAGGACTGCAGCTGCTACTCAAATACTTAAGATGCTTGGCAGTAGCGCTGAAAGTAAATGGGATTCACTTTTCGTTCAGTTGTTTGCTACGTCAAATAGACAAAAAAATTAAGGTCCTGGCCAACAGATTCAGAGAATGAAGCCCGGTGCAGTGTGGAACGGTTTGAAAACTTGATGCGAATAGTGACGGGAAGGGGGGGACGGCAGGTGGATACATAATCGCTTACTATTACAAAATACAACTGTAACTTCAGAAATTCACGGTTGACAGTCATTGGATAAACAATTAAGCAAAGACGAATGTTAAGAATAAGGGTTCAGGACGGCATTAGATTAAACAGGTCAGGAAATCGTGAAAAACAGTAGAGGTAAAATACGCATTAATCGCTAGACTTTTTAGAGTTCTGAAACATCACTCGTGTCTTTCTGTATCAAACTGAGCTATAGCAATGTTGATGATAAAATGCACTGATGACAAATGGCGAGTGTATGAAACATTAAGACTAGCCACTACACAGTGTATGCTAGTATGAAAGTGTGTACGTTGGTACGTATGTTTGTATGTATGCACGTATGTACATGTGTATGTATCAGGACACTTAGTGTATTTCAGGAACGGGTTGCAGGTTTATACAGCGTGAAAATATTTTAAATTTTCGCTGAACGCTGAACAGAGTCATTCTGCAGCATTGGTTGTTCTAGAAGGAAGGCCTACTAGGGCCATAAAACTGCTGAAGGCTGGCAAGAGTAACAAAGCGATATCACGAGAGAGTGTGCATTGGTTTTAGGTTTAAAATACCTCAGTTCGATCTCCACCAAACATTTCTGGGTGGCGAATGTCGAAATATTATAATTAACCTCGTGAAAATTAAGATCAACCAGATTGCGAGTTTCAGAAACCTGACAGCGTCACAACACGCCGTTTGTTATAATTAAAATAATATTTCTTTGTTAAGGCTTGACTGCGCTATCGTGGCAAACTGCGATATGATTACCTCCATATTTTAAACATGCCGTTTTCAGATACAGTTCAGGTTGACACATCATGCCTATAACCAGGAAGAACTTCGTGATATGTTTTGATATGATTACGTACAGTTTGTTATTCCCATGCAGGCACGTGGTTTTAAAAAGCCTGCAAGTTATAGCGATACGATCGTGGAATTATTATATTTGTGTCATTGTAATTCATGACATTTCATAATTTGGTATCTGTTTGTCTTCACACAGCCATGAAACTTTATTCTTTTTTTACTAATCTGCTTAATTGTTTATCCATCCCATGACGTTTGAAATTGGATTTCCAGAGTTACTTGCATAGGCCTATGTTACAATTATATTATGGTGAAGCACGTGCATTCCTCATACTATGTCAGATTTATCACGTTAGCTACACCTGCTGTGGTGTCCTCCATGCAGTCACACAGGCATGAAACTTAATTCAGTTTGCTAATCTGCCTAATTGATTTCCCATCCCATGACTTTCAACAGTTAGGCCTCTACTTGTATTTTTTGCAATTGTAGGGCCTATCATGCCGATGCAGTGTATTATGTGTTGTGTTGTATTCGATCATATAAAGCGCTTCTCATAGCATAAGCCTTTCAGAAACGCTCCAAGTACGAGGTACTCCGAGAGAAAAGGAATGTTTTAAGGTGAGAGCAAGAGGTAGAGATGATTGTAGAGCGTTGAGAAAGAGGAAGTCTATTCCATAGAGAGGGACTTATGGACTCAGTTGATCTGGTTTGGGACTAGACAACAGCTTTCCAAACTTGACTTTCAATTGCTGACTGAGAAATTCCCTGCCTACACATACTCTTCTAGTGTCCGTGACCAGGATGTCACGCTTGACTCCTCCTTCACATTCACGGAGCTCATATCTAACCTGACTCGCTCCTGCTTCTTTCAATCGAGGCGTCTCAGAGCCATCAGACGATCGGTCTCTCCCTCTGTCTTTACCACCATAGTACACACGTTTATCTGTTCCCGACTCGACTACTGCAACTCACTTCTTATGGGCCTCCCGAGACAGCGTCTTTCTCCCCTTCAATCGGTCTTAAATGCTTCAGCTAGGCTCATAGCCCGACTCCCTCGCTTTTCGCATATCTCTACATATATGCTTGATGTCTTGCACTGGCTACCTATCACTGCGCGCATCCATTATAAGATCCTCTTTCTAGTCTCAAAGGAGCGCTGAGCAGTGCCCCAAAGTATCTTTCTGACTACACTGTGTCCACGATAAAGTAGATCACTAGACTTTGTGAAATATCTTGGTCATTTGTATTACTATAGGTACTAAATTTGGTACACATGAATTTCAGTCTATTCTATCTGTACTCTGCAAATGTTATTACAATTGATGCAACGGTTACGAGGATACACCCTTATGAAATTGGGTGGTTCAGGAACCAAGTTACCAACACGTAAAACGCATAGAATGACGTCATTTCTCTGGCTACCGCAGGTGCTGAGACTGTTGTTTATAAGCGTCATTTTCGGAAACAGTTACACTACGATACCTGTTTTACGTAACAGTATACACTGTTGTTTGTAAAGAAATGGTTTTAGTGCAGAGGACAAGATTTTAATCAAGGAGTTGAGAGAGACGAAAGGGTATGGCGCAAGGAGACTCATTACAGAATTTCCAATGAAAAATTGGTCCCTAGCTGGTGTCAGCAAGCCGCTAAAAAAGATTGCCACAACCGAATCAGTTGCAAGGAAATCACGAGATCGGACGTTACGAACGCAAACAAATATCAATGTTGTCGAAGAACTGGTGCTGAGTCAGGATGATCAGCCGCGCACGCATCTGTCGCTGCGTAAAACGCATAGAATTACGTCATTTTTCTGGCTACCGCAGGGATAGGCTGTTGTTTATAAGCGTCATTTTCGGAAATAATTACACTACGAGACCTGTTTTACGTAACAGTAGTTGGTTGTAAAGAAATGGTTTTCAGTGCAGAGGACAAGATTTTAATCAAGGAGTTGAGAGAGACGAAGGGGTATGGCGTAGGAGACTCATTACAGAATTTCCAATGAAAAATTGGTCCCTAGCTGGTGTCAGCAAGCTGTTAAAAAGATTGCCACAACCGGATCAGTTGCAAGGAAACCACGAGACGCAAACAAAACCACGGACGCAAACAAATATCAATGCTGTCGGAGAACTGGTGCTGAGTCAGGATGATCAGCCGCGCACGCATCTGTCGATGCGTTTTACGTGTTGGTAACTTGGTTCCTGAACCACCCAATTTCATAAGGGTATATCCTCGTAACCGTTGCATCAATTGTAATGAAATTTGCAGAGTTTAGATAGAATAGACTGAAGTTCATGTGCACCAAATTTAGTACCTATAGTACTACAATTGACCAAGATATTTTACAAAGTCTAGTGATCTACTTTATCGTGGACACAGTGTATATATATATACCTTAAATGTAGACGTGTTTTGACGTTTGAAATTTAATCATAAAAGTCGTCTCTTATAGGAATTCAATAAATCTGTGTGTTTTGACCGCTGCGCTTCACTGTAACGTCATAATTCATTTAAGTGTAAATTACTTTCTTACTTTGATGTGTGCACTGTGTCTAGATATGTTCATTTAGATAAGTATTATTTAGTATCGGCATCTGCAATGGAATGAGCATATCACACATGTATCAAAGAAATTAGCAAAAAGTATAAGTGTTCTGTCACGAATTAAGCATTATCTGACTAAACCTGTTTTCCGACAGTTATACTACACGCTGTTTTTCCTTACTTATCATACTGTAATATCTGCTGGGGCTCAAACTACTCCTCTAGATTAAAACGCTTTGAGACTCTCCATAAACGTGCCATACGTGTGACTTGCTTACTGGGATGGTCTGATAGTACAAAATTAATATTTAAAGAGCACAATATTCTAAAATTGAATGATATTACAAAATATCAAATTGGACTATTCATGTACTGTTATCATTACGGGCTTCTTCCATCACTGTTTGATAAATATTTCCTTAAGGGTGTAGCTATCCATGGACATGATACTAGAGCATCCTGTAAATATCGAACCCCAGGGGCACGAACCAGGACTAAGCAGTTCTCAATTAAATGCTCAGGTCCACCACTTTGGGATTCTCTTCCTCCAAATTTAATAAATATATTACACATGGCTCAATTTAAAGCTCAATTGAAACATTATCTCTTGAACATATAATAAAATACAGCCCGTAAAAACAAAGTTTTTTACTATATCCATCTAGTATCCTATAATGCGTCTTATGAAGCAGTTACCTCTACAAATATATAGTCCGCGTTCATTTTACGACTGCGGCCAATCACAACGCTGGCCAATCACAACGCTGCGTATCGGAAAAGGGGATTCCCCGATTCGAAAAGTTTAGTCCCCGATTCTATAAGCTAGCCTTTTTGGGGGAGCTGAAATTTTGATAGAATGAAGTGTGTGCGAGGGCGAGTCTATATGCCAAGTTTCACGACGATTGAATGATTGTAAGTGATCGAACTAGTCGTCGCAAGATTTGACTTTTTAGCCTGTGGCTCAATCAAGCAAGCAAGCAAGCAAGATTCCCGCAAGTTAAACTAGATGGATAAAAAGAACAGAATGACTCGATAGATTGTACCTTAATTAAGATTGTTTATAATGTACAACTGTGAACATTATAATCTGTTTTGTTTTGATTTTGTTTGTTTGTTTGTTTTAAATCTTGTACTGCAATGTTTTGTTATTTAGTTGTTTGGCTATGATTTAGCCCCTAAAATTGTTATTTAAGTTGAATTTTCTATAACTATATGATCATTGTGGCGTCATTGGAAGTTGGAACCTGCCGAAGGGCAGAGAACTTAAAGAAGAAGAAGATAATTTTATATGATCATAAAAATTGTCTTGCCATCAGTAAATGTAATATGGAAAAGGGGCAGCCCTGCAATAGCGGATTATTTTATCCTTTAGGGCTGTCCTGTTGACGGCATCAGCAGATTAACATTGTTTTAAAATGACTGATTGTTAATTAAGTGTGCTGTTGTTGATTCAATAAATGGCTGATTGACTGATTGATTGATAGTACGTTGTTACTTCCCTAAATAACTGACAGTCCTAGTAATTTAGTCATTTTAAGTATCAGGAATTTCCAACTAGCGAGATCGTAGATCACTTTAGGGCCCCCTGAAATTTACTTGTTGTAGATAGGCCCATTAATGTTTGCAACATTATAAATAAAGATTGACTGACTGATTGATTGATTGATTGATTTCACAAGAAGAATAGAATTGGCAAATCTAACACTGGGTGTAATACATTATTGGAAGTGTTCTGTTATCAGTTGACAATCATTGCTTGAATACATCGTAGATTGACATAATATTAAGTTATGTTAACAGCGATGTGCATAAGTGTGGTAAACGACGGATTTTGTCTCAATTCATGAAGTCGACTGTCATAAATTTGGACATAATAATATTGTTTGAGATCTCGCCAAGTAAATGACGTGGACATCAAAACGGACTAAAATTATCTTAACGCAAATAGTAGCATAACATTTCAACTCAACATATTTTTGTTGAACAAATCTTAATGTAGTAAACCTTTCTAACGGAATTAGAAATAGGCCTAATTTCTTTACGTCAAGTATGGAAAAACTCTGAGTGCATGGTGAACATTAGATAAATATTATACACGGTTATAAAGTTACAAATGCAGAAACAAACAATTAAATATAGACAGATGAAAAACTGGCAGGATAACAAACAAATGATCACTTCTGTGGAGTGACCAAGATATACTAATAACATTTTCGTTTATTAAACAATCCGGTTGACAAACCGCAACCGGTTACAGTGTACAATTATGCAATTGAAACAATTCACAAGAACACAATACCCCCACAACATCTAGCATTATAGCGTACGAGAGAACGCTGTAATATGATATAATGACAAGAAAGGAGACTAATGTTTACAATCACTGTCTGGCAAATAGATCTTCCATTCAATTGCTTTTCAAACGGAACTGAGGATGTAGCCTTTCACTAGCGCGCCAAATCGTTATAATGATTCGCACAATCGCTTGGTACTTTAGGAATCGCACTGCGTATCTGCTTCATTATGAGATAAATTGTGCTATTTTAGAACATAAACAAATTGAAAATTGAACTGAAATCAAGATACACGGATCAGCCTCTATTATGTACTCCACTAACGGCACTACAGTGTAAGAGATTGTAGAAAAATACATGGGGTCCATGTGAAGTTATGGTGTGCAATGAAGACGTAGCGGTGGGTCCAAAGTAGGACTATGGGGGGTTGAACGTTCCAAACACCTGTCAATTCTTACCTTGCGGCGCTATGCAGATTTCTGGTTATAATTACAAAAATTAGACATGATCTAAATATAGGAATGTCATGATGAACCAAGTTATTGAATGCACTGGATTTTGTTTCCATATACACAATAATATTATATGTTCTAAGCCACTGGAACAAGTTTCATTTGAGTTGCCTTTAACGAATACTGCCAGTTGCGCCAATTAAGCCACTTAATTCCAACATACGAGCCCCCAGTATCATATTCGTGATGATATATGCCGTTAAGATTAGAACTGTAGCAGTCGTGGTACCACCATCCTGCGTCATAATCTCGGGCACAGTGTCTGGTGGAGGAGTTATCGTTATCTGCATCTCTGGTGGAGAATTGTTGGCCGTCGTTAGTCTACTCAGACTGTCACCTGCAGTTATCATGAATACATTATACTACTGCACTTTCAGACAAAATTTGGCTAACAAATGAGATTAGTTTGGCGAAAATGCCCAATTGGTTTGCTATCATAAAGGTGTAACAGAAACGTGTAGCAGGTCCTGGTAAAGCATTTTTATCAGTCCCTAGATAAAACATACATCACAAGTCATATAATTCTATTTTTATTTATGATCTGTTAGTTTTGCCCAATGTTTATTGTTACTGACATTTCCTTGATGGCACCGTGCAATTTGCTTCACATACAGATACACTCATTCATTTCAAGAATAATAGCGCTCCTTCAAGAAACCTACTCATAGGTGCTCCCAACCCAGGAAAAATTTAGACTTGAACATCTTTAAAAATGTAGCCGCACTACCTCTTGGCAGTATGTGAATATCTAATGGAATGCCATTCCAAATGGATGGCCCAATAATTGAGGAATCGCATCGCTGCCTAATTGAGGAGCGATTCCGGGGTACTAAGAGTACTCCCCCAGCAGAAGATCTGAGGGCTCGACGGCCAGCTATATTAGAGGCCTGACGACAAGGATCACGCAGGTAGGCTGGGCACAGCCAAGGAGGCACCGCCAGACCAGTACAACAACCCTGTAGGAGATACACTGCGCAACAGGGAGCCAGCGCAATACATCCCACATATATGCAGAAACAGAAGCATTTTTAGGAATGCGTCCAATAAGACGAGCAGCTGAGCGGAGGACCCGCTGAAGTCGCCCAATTAATCCAAGTGGCAGACCCACCAGGATCGATCTGCTGTGATTCAATATGCTAGTAACAAAAGCATGGATAACGATCACAGCAGTCATGAGACAGGAGCGAGAAATAACCTGTAACTGACGTACATGTAGCTGATAATAGCAGCTAAGGGTCAGCTGATTTATGTGCTGAGAAAAACTAAGCTCGATCAAGAGTTACCCCAAGTGTGTCTGTGTGCATGCATATGCCTGTATGTATATAATTATGTTTGTAGGTATGTATGCATGTATTTTAGGGTGTCCCAAATATAGAAGTTTCTATAGGACTAGTTTTTATACTGTACGAAGTCACAGTTAATTTGATCAACATTTAGACGTCCTTCAAGCGACTCTCAGTTAAGCTTTGTGTAGCTGAATCATACACGTCAACTTACCACCGAGAGAAATTTTATCCCATAGTATCTCAGGAACTACAAGCAATATAAGTGACTTTTGTGTCTAAGATAGGGTTTTCCTGGTAGAAGTAGTCAATTAGCCTATTTCTAACATTGTAGGACAATCTGACGACCTTCATTTTCAAGGTCATATAACATCTATTGTCGAATAATAATATTTCGTTACAGTGAAGGATAAAAAGAAGGTGTCAGTCCAGGATATGCTCATTGGGGTCAAGGAAATCCCAGAGATTTAAAAACAACCTGTGTGACCATCTTATGATCATCGCATGACGTTGTAGTTCAAGGTCCCTCGAACCTGTTATGATTAAGCTTTGGCTTCACGGGAACTACAAGTTATGTAAAACAAAATCCTGGCGTTTATATGATTTTTTCAGAGTCTTGGATTCCAAAGAAGTATACTCAGCAGAATATTAATAAGCATCATATGCTCAGTGCATGACTGCAGTTCATTAACCTACAATGTTTAACCTTTGATTCTCCGGAACTACAATGGCTAGAATGGTGTTCATGATGTCATAGGCGTTTTTATGGGTGGCGTTACGGGTTCAAACCCCCAGAAATAAATGCATTATTGTCATTAAAAACAATTTTTGTGTGTGGAAAATACGACAATTTCCAATGGAAACCCTCGAAAATTTAAAGCCTCACCGAAATGTTTCATGCCTACGCCTCTGCCTGATGTCTATTAAATCCAAATTAAAACAAATGTACACTCATCATTATACGATAACTCGCTTTTCTCATTCTGCTGCTTCTCCGACCTCTCCGCTCTTGGGGCCGGCATGATCTCTGCCCCGCGAACTAAGACCATTTTGGCGCAAACTTGATGACTTGCAGCATTGGGCCTGCCCAGTGGAATGCCCTCCCGGGGGGTTGGTTGGTTCCATAGTGTAGTGGTAACATCAGTGGCGTGAAGAGCAGTAGGTAGTCCTTAAATGGCGTGGCATCCATTTAAAAGTGTAAGCGGTGGTGATGGATCTCACCCGACAAATTTATTGAAAATGTGCAGGGTTCAAAGACAGAAAGTCACGCTATGTGCTTGTACAAATAGCTTACGATAGGTGCTTGCCCAATTAGGATAATCTTTAAAGTAATTCTATCTTCGCCAATGCGACATCTACCGAAAAGTTAGAAACATGAAATAATTTTGGCAGTTTGACCACATTTTGGGTCACCTCAGTTGATGACAGACTGTATTGTAGTTTCAAGACTTTAATTTTGTCTGTATGCATTGAAGTAATCCGAGCTCGTCAAGAATAAAAGGACGGACAAGAGTCGCCGATTCATCAGATAATAATTATATTGTACCCACTGTATTGCTATGGTGTATATAGGGGTCTATGTTTGCATATGAACATACAACAGACTTTGAAACCTCACAAGGTGCTGAAAAATGGCAGTCTAACAGTTTTAAAGGTGTTGCACTTCGATATGTAATTAACGACATGGCTCTTTGGGTGCTAACTTTCTGCTAAGAGCACGGCTTCCTCGAATTTTTCTTATTATTAGCACTGCTATTATTTTGATATTTTTCCTATTAATAAATAATATTAATATTTTTATTTTTACCAGAGGCATTTGTAAGCCCTCCAACGGTCAAAACTATGCGCGGAAATGAAAAGGTTTTTAGTATGGAACGGTTCTCGTCAAGATCCGGCGGAGCAAAAGTTCCTCGAAAGGCAACCGCATTAAATCGCTGAATGTTGATTGAGAGGCACTGGTCAAAGTTCGACCGTACGTACGGAACGTACGCTATTTTTTCTGCTGAAATGCGTAACGTACGCGTACGCTATTTTTTGGCTAAATTAATAAATAGCGTACGCTAATTTTATA
Organism: Aporrectodea caliginosa; assembly: GCA_020284085.1. Lineage (NCBI taxonomy): Eukaryota > Metazoa > Annelida > Clitellata > Crassiclitellata > Lumbricidae > Aporrectodea > Aporrectodea caliginosa. The sequence continues at coordinate 964,535 of JACEVL010000022.1, read as the reverse complement.
TTTTTTTATTATAGAATTAACAAGGAATAACAAAATTACAAATTAAAGAATTCAACACTGCAGACACGAAACCTAAATTGCAACAACTCCGCTAATTTGCAAGTGCCTTAACACATTGACTGCGGCCAACATCGTGTATTATTCCTCTACAAGGCGCAGCCTGCACTCGCCATGTGCGTTCTTGCCACCCGGCCGTACTAAGTACTACTAACCCATGCAAGAAAAATATGAATCCGTCAGCCTGTTTTATTTCTGTAGATAAAATAATCAAATTATACAAAATAAAAACAAAATAATAATTTACCTCTTCGCTGAAACGGAACTACAAATAAGAACTGTAAAGTGACGTAATAACGACGAGAAAAAACGACGAGAAAATGAGGAGACAAAATGTGACGTCACGAGAAGCAACTAATATTAAAGGCTGCTCATACGTACGGAATACGAACGTACCGTACGCGTACGCTATTATTTTTAGTAAATTACGTACCGTACGCGTACGCTATTTTCTGCTGTAACGTACGGTCGAACTTTGGCACTGGTGATTGGTGACGGTAACAAGTCTCTTTCGGATCTCCAGTGATTAGAGTTAAAATCTTTACCCCAGTTCTTTAATAAAGTCGAGTCCACTGCTATAAATTTGGCCCACGTTTTCACCTGGACGACCAGGTGGTTTGGAAGGAGCTGACGACGTGGTGATCCTTCTTGCAACTGCCAGTTGCGCTGATGCCCCGCTCCCCCCGACGTCGCCTGGAGATAAGATGACGCCACAGAGTCCATTACAATTAACTGTGGGTCCCATACCAGGCTGCGTCTTCGACGCTATGGGATCATCGTCAATCCGTGTGTTCGCTTCCTGTTCGCTCTATAGAGTACAGATAATAATAATAATAATAATAATAATAATAATAATATTAATAATAATAATAATAATAATAATAATAATAATAATAATAATAATAATATTATTATTATTATTATTATTTTTCTTTATTTGCCCCGAGGTTAACATGATCCCTCAGGGACATCCAGATTAATTAAAATGATAAAAGTCTGGAACGGTTATTATTATTATTATTATTATTATCATTATTATTTTTTTATTTAAAAAGCCCTGAGGTAAACATGATCCCTCAGGGACTTCAAGATTAATTAAAATGATAAATGTCTGGAACGGTTATTATTATTATTATTATTATTATTATTATTATTATTATTATTATTATTATTATTATTATTATTATTATTATTATTATTTTTGCCCTGAGGTACTTCATTCCCCAGGGACTTAGAAATTATAAAAGTGGTGTATTCTGGAACGGCTACCTTCATCGAGGGACTTGTTATTATAAATAATAATAATTATTATTATTATTATCATCATCATCATCACCATCATCATCATCATCATCATCATCATCATCATCATCATCATCATCATCATCATCATCATCATCATCATCATCATCATCACTATTTTTACTGTCCCACATTTTTCGCTTTCTTCTTCTTCTATAATTTTAGTCTTCCCCTCTTTTCTCCCTCTTCCTCCTTCTTCTACCACGTTTTCTTCTATTTTCTTCATCTTCTTCTCGTATTACTCCTCCTACAACGATTTTTATAATTTACCGGCATTTCCAGAATATCTGCCGACTGTAAGTCTGTAATTATAGGCGGATGAACTGATGAAAACTCTCGTATATTCCGCAAAGCTTTTATTTTCGTGAAAGTCTTCCAAATCAATACGCAATTTGTAGCTCCTTTTAGATGTCAGAAGATAAAGCATTTCGTTACCTACAAAAATATTCTTTGCTCAAGAAAAAGAAGCGTAAAAAATTCACACGAGTATAATATTAGGCCCATTTGATATTCAACTTTGTAGCGTAAACTTTACTAGTAGGCTACTCTTTTCAAGATGATTTGCAATTTTGCATAAACTACCAGACATAGTCAGATTCAACTCAACTGAAGCATCCATACTATAAATATCAAATTTTGTCATGTTTGTCCTGTTTGTATGTTTGTTTGTTTGGCGTCCCACTAAGGCCTCGCGTACGAAAGACTCGCGCGATGTAAATATTTTACAAAACGTTTTTATGCGAATTTGTAAATCAAAGGGGTAAAGTCGTAGTTTACGTTGCTAAATTATTTTATATTCTCACTTTAAAATGGAAGCTGGATTGATGAAAGAAATTGTTTCCCTAATTTTTATGCAATGCAAAGACTACAAAAGCAACTTTATCGGCGATTAATGAACTTTTGTACAAAATGCTATGATTCCTGATATGAATTCTAAGAAACTGCAGGTATATAATTTTTAACCTTTATTTTACCAACGTTCCATTTTTGGAACATGATGTGTAGGCCCTAATGTTAAAAAAAGTAATTATGCCTTGTTAAATTTAATATATTTAACCATCAAATGAAAGATCTAAGAATGGAGAATGTAAGACAATGGTAATTTTCTGATTGAAATAATTTGTTTTTTTGCTACAAATGCGTAATTTTGACGAATTTTGTGATTTTTGTAAAAAAGTTTTTACTAAGTTGAAATAAATATTTGTGTCATCATTTAACAAGTGAGACACATTGTATTTTGTTGATTGATATCTATAGTCAGTGATAAAAATCAAAGTTACAGAAAAACAAGCAGAACTCCAGAAAATAAAAACCAGTTTTGAAGCATGTTCCATTTTTGGAACGTTGGTGCACTCTCATTAGTATAATTCCAATATGAGGTTATTGTGTTCCCTGTTCACAATTTGCCAGTAGATAATGTTGTATTGTTGCATGTATCATTAATTTGTTGTAATATTATGTTTCATTTAATTTATTTTTAACTAGGGGCGTAGCCAGGAAAAAATTTCGGGGGGGGTAAGTTTTCGGGGTTTCCATTGGAAATGGTCGAAAAAGTTCAATTTTTTGTATTTCGCATATAATTGCATATAAAAAATTCGGCAAATTATTTGGGGGTGACCCCGTAAACCCCTAAATATGTCCATGTTTTTAACACTGATTTTGCAATAATTAGGATATATTTTAAATTGGAGTTTTAGAAAATAACGCAATAACTGCAGCACTGTAACACACTCCAGCAAGCAGTGGCAGTTGTGATGGATGATACATGTAGCTGCATGCTGGCTACCGAATCAGATGTATTCGGTGGAAGAAGCGAAGATGCGCATCCAGTAGCCTTAGTGGCAACAGAAACCAAAACTCACAGAAAGTCAAAGGCAGGGAAATATTGTGACAGTTGGGAAATAATCCTATAGGAATATAACTCAAAGGACACACCAACAGCGGTACTTGGGGTAAACCGGGACATTTGATCAAAATTACACAGAAAACAAGAATCAAATTACCAGGAGCCTCCGATTTACCACAAGAGTTTGATCCTCTGAAATGGAAAGTGATGGTTCTTCTGTTTAGAAAACAAAAAATAGGAACAATCCATATAATTTATGGATTGTGTTCATTTCCTTTTAGCGGATATTATCCGCTAAAAGGATGAACACATCTGAAGAAAAAAAGGTTCATATATCCTATGCATAGAATCTGGTGCAGCTCTGCCTCTGACCTGGGCTTGTCTCTATGTCACCAATGCAACTTTTTAATGAGTAGGCGACCCGCATAAACCCATTTTGGTGAGCGCGTTGTCATGAATTTTGCCTAACTCATCAAAGGAAACCATATCACATGCTATACTTTGCCAATCTCTTTACTAATTAGTCTTCTGTCTGAGCTGAGGTGTGGAGCAGCAGTCATTCAGAAGTGCTGTTCCAGTTCGACCATCACGGACATTACGTGATAGTCAAACTGGAACAGCACCTCTGAATGACAAGAAAAATGTGTGCAAAACAAGAAAGAGGTACACATATCATGCTAAAATTGTTCTTGTTAGGTGGTCAGATAACAATGTAGTAACATGTTCCAGTAGTATCAATTCTGTAAATCCTGTAAAAAAGTGCTCAGGCACATCAAAGTTTGTCATTACACACTGCGATGGGATACATTACTTACATTATTCAGGATCGTTTTTTTTTCATTTTTTGAAGAAAAACACTACAAAAAATGCGTCTGATGCCTCAAGAAACTGCGAATGAACTGTTTTGAAAGTTTTCATACCTTAAAATAAACTGGTTTTCAATAAATTGTGCATAAGCCAATATTGTATCGTTGATTCATGTTGAACTGCCATTGTAAAAAAAATGCTAGTGGGAATGACCCAACGTTCCATTTTTGGAACATCCCAAAAAATTACCTTAAAAGTGAAATATCACTAAAAGCTTATCATTTCTGTCTTAATACCATCAAAATACAACACATATCTAAGGGTCATCTCAAAATTTCACCTAAAAGGCATAGTGGATAAATAAAGGTTAAAATCCTTACCAAGCCACAATTCGCCATTTGCATTTCCAAATCCTCGTTTATACTCTGCCCACGTTCTGTCAAAACTGACACTGCCATTTCTGCGTCTCTGAAAAACCTATAAAACAGTTGACGGAATGCTATCTCTTGCTGCTAACTGCATCACACTTGAAGAAATCATACATGCAAAAAACAGAAACTTCTATTTTCATCAAGCAATGCTTTGTTCCCTCCTGTTCAGACAAGAAAACTTAGTACGCTAAAATTAATCATTCACTTTTTTCTTTTGGAGATATTACATCACGTATTAAACTAATCTTTTTACTTCTATAGCGCTGTCATTTAATATGTAGGCCTAAGCATCAATCGTAGTCAAAAAGTTATAATCCGATAGAGAAGCCCATTCGAATTCTGTTAAGTCAGAGAAACTAGACACAAGCTGCGGTTAGTTGGCAACTAGAAAGGAAAGGGTCTTAAGTTTACCTCTAAATAACGTCAGAGAACTGACATAACACATAGGCCTAAGTGAATTTCCACAGGTTTGGAACAGTCATCGAGAACGTTCGAACCCCAAACATTGCTCTCGTGCAACGCACATCAACGGTCAAGGTATTCTTTGTTCGAGAACAATTATTGGGCGAGGAGCTATCAAATGATTGGAGTAGTTGGGCTTAGTCTGCACATAAACGATAGTCTTGACAGGTTAAAGTAAGCAGTGAACCCAATGGAGTACCATGTCAACTAAATAAGGAACGGGTTTCACGCAGAACTACAGATGATCATGTGCTGAAAAATCACGGTCCAAATTTGTTTCGGCCAACACTCACTAATGTGTCTATAGTGATACAAAAAATTTGAAATCTTTACGAAACATTCAAATTTACATCAAACACAACCAGTATGTATCACGGTCCACTGTTTTAACAGTTATGAAATTAAAAATCATTGACATCATTCACTGAATGCTTGAATATTTTTAGAATAGAATTTATCAGTTTATAACAGCGGATTTGAACTGTAAACAAAGCAAGAAAGTCACCTAAATAGCACAATTGTAATCGTAAATTCCACACTGCTAATGCCCTTCTCTAATCTATGCGCAAAGCACCAACTTTTCACAATTTTTACTAAGAGCCTGGCCCTGCTCGACGCGGACTGGACTTTATCAAAAACTTCAGAGTCGTGTAGCCTATTCATGAAGCTGAATGCACCGACGCTTCAAAGGTTTTCAAAGCTCTGAGCAAATTGTAACCAAGCAGTAGTTAAGATTGACTAAAATAAAAATCCATTAACTATAGATATAACTATAACTAAAAAATAATACTAACTATGACTATAACTATAACTAAAATATAATGCTAACTATAACTATAGCTATAACTATAACCAAAATGAAATACCATTAACTATAACTGTAACTATAACTAAAATAAAATCTTTAAGGAGAATCACACTGAATAATTGCTACTGCAGACAAAACTTTGAAAGGCAACATTTTTCTAATTATGCTGGCCGACATATCCCGATGCTCATCTCTACACAGGACACAGTCGGACAGGTGACGTCGAAGTGAAGTGGTTACTCGTATTGAATTACCTCGGCGTGGACTCATATTCTTGTCTGGACTTGTCTACTGTTTGTCCAGATTGTCGATGTGCATTATGGGTGTCGATTGTTGCAATGAGTTCATATGGAGAAAAGACCAGGAATTGTAAAAGTAATCACTATGTGAAAAGTCAGAAGGTGACGAAGTGGGAGTATGGTAAGCATTGACATAGGTAAGGCGCTGATTTTGAGAATTGCAAAAAGAATTTCATATGACTTTGGGTTGAAATAGGTGAAAAGAAGCGAAAAACTTTCTGATGAGACTTTTTAAGGAAAGCAACTAAGCCATCAAGTGCATCCTGTTCATTTAAGAGATAAACGGAGGGAGATGTTATAACTGAAAAAAAATGAAGAAAGGTGTCACACAGGTAGGGCCAAGCTTCATCAAATTGTGAGTATAGGCTACTGCATGGATGAACCATGAAGTGCTAAAGACAGAGGTAGTCATTACGGATAGCATGAATAATTAGCGGCAGAAGTGATAATTTTAATGCGACATGGACACGGATTCAGCTCCATGTCTCCAGAAAATCGATAAAAGAAGGCAAGCACGCGACTACGTAAAGATAAAAGTAATTCGAACAAGGAGTAGCCACTTTGGGGCGACACCACATCATATATCCGCCAGTATGCCTGTCATCGAGACGCCCACGTTGGTTAACCCGTCTGAAGACAAGGCATCCATTTCGGCATAAACGGAAGAATGGTATGCAGTAATGACCTCTGTATAGGCTACTTCAGTAACTTCGAGTGGCACGTTAAGAATATTATGCGCTGAATAATATAACCCATGAGTCATAATAGTAAGGTACCTTTAGATAAATCGCAGCATACTGACTGCATACTCGAGAGTAAGCTTATACGTTAAAACTTTGGTACAGAAAGCATGACTTAAAACAAGAGTCTTAATGAGCAAACGCTGTAAAATATCGATTGTCTACTGTCAAAATGCACCTTAGTGAAAAGAATACAACTGCTGCCTTGAGGAATAGTCATCTACTTCCTACTTCCAACTAAGGCGTCTGATAGCCCGTCTTCCTCGATTCTCCCACATCTCTACATTCGGTTGAACAACTTCACAGGCTCCCTCTATCTGCCCGAATACAATTCAAGGTTCTTAATTTAGTCCTTAAATCTTATTTTGGTCTTGCTCCGAAGTACTTTTGCGATCTCATTCTTCATCCACTCTGCAACTTCGTTGCGTCCTCTTCGATTCTTTGATCGGCTTGATCTCTTTGTCCCCCGTGTCAGGACTGCGATGGCTCAATCCAGGTCCTTCGCTTGCATAGGTTCTTCGCTGTGGAATGGACTTCCTCCACCGGTCCGCTCCGCCATCCTCTCTGGTTGTCTTTCCTCATCTATTTCTAAACTAAAATCCTGCCTTTTTCCTCGGGTTGCTCGCACTGGGAGCGCTTCTGAAAGGCTTTTTGCTGAAAGAAGCGCTTTATATATGGTCAAATACAATACAATACAATCCTAAAGACAGAAACGCGTCTGTTTTACATTGCTGTACTGTGATCAAATTATTTACCCTTGTCTGTTGCAGCTCTCATGTCAGGGCAAACACTGATTAGTCTTCTCTTATAAAGGTTCATTACAAATTCGACAACGTAATTAAGTGCAATTTAATACTAAATTTGATTGATGAAACACAAACCAGTGATACACCATTGGCAGTCTCCATGTCACAAAATGCATTAGTACAAAATTGATCCTTTTGATGTCGAACGCACACCTCGTAGACCCCGCTAGCATTTTGGCCACTTGCTTTTATATCAGAACAATCCCATACCTGAGATGCAGGATCACAGGTATCTAGAATAGCATAGATATTACACGATCAATACTCAGGATATTTATCTGCAATGCATGAAAAACAGATTTCTAATAAAAACGTTCACTGTTTTTCAAAAAGTCGTCCAGTACACGATATCAATAGGCACAATCCGGTTATCTTAGGTATAAAACTCAGATGTAGAAATTCAGTGAAAATCGAATTTAGATTAATGGATGAGTGTCCTCTTTCTCAGCAATTTGCGGAACCGTTGAGTTGAATATGAATTGAATTTTGTATACAGCGAGGGTCTTAACCCCAAATGAACCGAGAGCCAAGAAAGAGCTGAAGCAACAATAATCGAGCGCTAGATAATGAATTTTAAGGAAAAACGACACTGGAATAAAGACGAATAATAATGTGAGTTTCTAAGGAAAACTAATCTGGTCTTTCTATTCCAGACTTTATGGAAATATTTTTTATAAATGAGTGATGGCACCTGTATGCTTGTCATTACACGAAATACGTTTTACTTTAGCCTACCATTTACTAATTTCCACGAATTCCGAGTTTGATTCCTGATACCCAGATGGTGCTCCTGGAGACGTCGGTCAACCGCTTGCAGACTTTTCGTAATGTTAACATGCTGACTTTTCAATTCCTGAAATGATTCATTAAAAAGCTCACGAATACTTTGACCTTGCTTGGTGCAGATATCTTGCTCCAGGAGACGTATGTCAACCGCTTGAGGACTCCTATTAAAGGTGGTATGCTGACTTTTCATTTCTTGAAGCGATGAATTTAGAAGCTCGCGAAAACTTTGAGCTTGTATGTCTAGCTGATCAAATAGCTCATCTCTCAACTGCTGTATCTCAGCAACGATGCTGATCAATGGGTCTCGATTGTCGCAGCCATGTACAGTGCACTGACCTTTCACTTGAAATATTGTTTCATGCCTCAACATTAATGCCAATGTTGCGAAATAATATGCCGTGACAAAGCTCATGACTACTCTATACACGCTATACGCTGAAGACTTGACTAACAAACAAACCTGCACGGCAAACGACTGCTACTGTTTTGAAACTTAGGCATTAAGCATGTTTATAATAAACTAAAAGAGGCCTCCATCCACGATAGGCATATGCCTGGTTGCTGTATGGTGTCAACTCCCGCATAAAAGAAAGTCATAAAGTTACATACGGTACTGATTGTCCTGCTGGGTCATGTGGACGGTCAACAATGATTTGCAGCAGGCAATTTATGGCTGGTTGTATATATGGTTGTATGTATGCATTCATTATACCAGTGACCGCAGGTTTTACCCGTACCCGACCCGTTCCCGTGGGTCGGGTACGGGTACGGATCTAGTAGACGTTTCACGGGTCGGTTGGGTACGGGTAAGGGCATTATGGGTATACCCGGCGTTACCCGAAACGACGTGAAATGTTGGGTTACGCTGCTCTAATAGCTATATATACCGGGTAGGCCTATTTATTCCCGTACTAATACCCGCAAGTTCTCGATAAAATGCCCTGGACCTAATACCGGGAACAGAATCCCTGTTGAACTACGATGTTTGGCTAATATATGTCACTTTACACGAAGATTGCGCGATTATTTGATAGCACAATCAATTGATATGATGCCTGTGCAGTGTTTACTAAATTAACTAATTAAGTTCTATTGAACCCAGGTGTAATTGAACCAAACCAGCCGTTGCACGTCACTCAAAGAAAGGGCCTTGGTCCTTTTAGGGTTTTCTGTCCTTATTGTTCTCTGACATCCTCTATTCTACTTATTGCTTGTATTTCGTTTTGTTTGTGTATGTATGAATGTGTGCATGTATATGTAACGATGTCCCTTTAGTCATACACTATTATCTTAAAGGTAGATAGGTGATGTTATGCTATAACGCTGTATTATGACATGATAGAAACAGACTATTAATTACATTTGTGATCACATGCATATAATGATTAATAAGTCAGCATCTTTTGTCAATATCATAAGGATTTAATATGTAGATAAGGATCACCGTCATTTCAGAACTTCTGCATTAAATGAACTGGTGTGAATTGGATCAACAGACTGTGAAATCACCGTGTGCAAAGCGCTGAGTCGACTTGACAGTGAGAGGCTGATCGTGTTGAACTGAGGACGTTCTGTGCCGGACAGGCCGGAATTCTTTCTTCTGATCGATCGAGTAAAGTGGAGCTTTTCGATAAGAACGAACAGTTTCGTCGTGAACTCGAGGAAGTAAATGACCTCGGTTCGCCGAAGTGTGTAGTAGCTATTAACGCCGCTGTGTTGTTACTTTGACTACAGCTTTCGCAACGTTACTATTTGCTATATCTTTGACGTTTATAATAAAAGTCAAAGATATAGCAAATAGTAACGTTGCGACAGCTGTAGTCAAATTGAGATGGATGAAATAGTAGTCTTTCCGAGAATATTGTACGATGCGATCTCTGTGTCTTCGAAGAAGTGACTTGGTGGAGTTGGCCGAACGAACTGTTTGGACAGAAATTCGATTGTATTTGTAAGAAGACTGCGAAATAGACCGAACGATGAACACGTCAACTGAAACTAAATTTCGCAACTGGTTTGGCAGGTTCATCTACCGGACCCGACATGTAGATTTTCAAGACGTTCCACAGTGCTTGGCCATCGACAGACCATAACAGAATTGATGACATTTCTCAACAAATCAGTAGCATTATCAGAAGCAAGAAGGAGCTGTTGATCGACGATGTATAATTTTCTATTACGTGCTTGCAAGAAAATTCAGTCTCACAATGACTATCGGAGCTGTTAGAGTTTGCCTATATGGGTCATGTCCGTGTTTGAGGGGTACTTCTTTATATTTTGGTGTCATTAACAGGACCAGATGAACGTCTGTGCATATATATTCCGTCCATATTTTCCTCCTCGTATTATTCTTCAATACAGAGATTCACAGCGAAGCTGATTTTCTTTCATTACCTGAACTTTTTAATTGTCTTGCTTATCTCAAGACTTGGTTCACCGTTTCTTTCTCCAATCTGCATCCACTCGACGATCTCTCATGCTTCAAGGGACTGGTAAATTCAATGCATCGATGCAGATGTGGCCAAAGTGGAAGCAAGAGCTGTGTCCCCTCACACATGGTATCCTAACGTGGAACAGACAAAGGGATAAACTAAATAATATAATGTTACTTATGCGGGCGCAAAAACCTCTGGTCGTAACCACCGCCATGATAAGCCGGAGACAAAAATGGATTCATTATAGAACTGGATTGACGGCATAAACTCGGATTTCTATCCATGACGGGATAGAGAGGCTTGAACACTGAACCGTATGGGGGCGACACACTAGCTGTAGATGAGGCGATACATATTTATCAAATCGCAAAACTGACATACTGACAGTAGAATGGAATCGTTATCGTAAACTCCAAATTTCTAAAGCGCTACTTTAAACCTAAGCGCAAACTTATTCACGAGCGCTGTATCAGAGCGGTTGTCCAGAGATCGATGTCCAGTGAAGTTCTGAATCCGGTTGCCAGAGAGACCAGAAAGAGGCTGAGCAGCTGTTACGGCGGGTTTCGTTGAGGATGAGAAAGCTTGGAAGGCAGAGGATCGGATGGATTACGGTAGGAATTCTTGAAGAAGTGAGACTTCAATTTGGAGTGGAAACGATGTGGGAACCTGCAGAGGATCATGAGGCAGATGCCGCTGAGTGAGTGGCGGCATAGATGGAGGAACTGGAAATATGTGGAATTCAGAAGAAAGTTTGTTCCAGAGTTGAGGTGTAGTGTGGAATATGGATTCATCGGTTGGAGAACTGAAAGCGAGTAGTGACTGGGGAACGAGAGAGAGAGAGAGAGAGAGAGAGAGAGAGAGAGAGAGAGAGAGAGAGAGAAGAGAGAGAGAGACGGAGACAGACATACAGACAGACGGAGACACAGAGAGAGAGATAGACAGAGAGAGAGACACAGAGAGAGAAAAAAAGAAAGAAAAAACGGAGACAGACATACAGACAGACAGACAGAGAAAGAGATAGACAGAGACAGAGACAGAGAGAGACAGAGAGAGAGAGAGAGAGAGAGAGAGAGAGAGAGAGAGAGAGAGAGAGAGAGAGAGATGAGAATGAACGGGTTGACCGAGGTGGCTGGATGGTGGATAAACATGATTAATAGGACAAAATACAACTGTAGCTTTAGAAATTCATGGTTGAAAGTCATGTGGTAAACAATCAGGAAGTAGTGAGAAGTAGCAGAGATAAATACGCAATCCGAAACCTGCCAGATTATCGATAAAAAAAACTTAGAGTTCAAAAACATCACTCACTAATATGGGAATCGTAAATTGTTAGTAGGCAAATGATTACACATCACAAGGTTCTTTATAGATGCATGCATATGGTCTATTGTGTCATTCTGGACAAAAGTACGTGAAAGGCACATTTAATTGTCGAAATAATAATCATAACCTGCCACGATAGATCAGTGAAGTCGTCACAAAAAGTTATTAAAGGACGACCTCACATTTCTGTCAGGCGCTCAATAAATGGGAATAGACATGCAGTATTAGGAGATTCTCGCTGGAAAGTTGCAACGAATGCTTTTCTTTTGCGCATGGTTCCAAGTTCTGAGATGAATATGAATGCATGGTGGATTCATTTCGGCTAAAATTTTCAGGCCAACAGAGTAGTTTACCCCGACACATTTTATTTTAGTTGGTACCTTTCTTTTTAGACCCTATGCACATTGCACACAGCCTATATCCTCGTGGCCACGATTAGGACCCTGCCATGGAATGAGTCCTAGAAGTTGAACCCTCTCTGGCTTCGGGGAAAACTCACGTGATCAGACCGAAGCGCCATTAAGCCGCGCAGACGAACATCGACATTAGGGTTTTAGTCTAGGACTTATCCTGGATCCTTGTTATGGCTGGCAACATTTTATTTTAGCTGGTACCTTTTCATTGTATTTTGCTCATCTGATTTTTTATTACACCTTCTTTTACTTGTAATTTAAAACAATTACGAAGTACATTCTTTCATATTTTGAATGATTGCCGCTTTCTTTGGGTCTACTGCATAAGGCAGAAAAACAAAAGGCAGAAAATCAAAAGGCAGAAAATCAAAAGGCAGAAAATCAAAAGGCAGAAAAATAATAAGGCAGAAAAGTCAAAAGGCAGAAAATCAAAAGGCAGAAAATCAAAAGGCAGAAAATCAAGAGGCAGAAAATCAAACGGCAGTTATTTGCGGCTCGGTGTATCCTCTGATATACACATTCATGACGCGGCGCACTCAGGCCATGTATCAGGCGCTCTTCAGCTTCATCGTCGAGAGAGCCTCGACGCTCCATCAGTTAGATCTGGACCCCCGCAACGTCGCTACTGACTTTGAAATAGCAACCATTAATGCGTCCAAAGCGGTCTTCCCGAACGTAGTCGTGACAGGTTGTCATTTTCATCTGGGGCAGTCTGTGATAAGAAAGGTGAACGAACTAGGTCTGAAAACCACATAGCCTACCGTTCCGATCCGGAGTTCGCTCTTCGTGCACGCATGCTGTATTGCATGGCTTACTTGCCGACAGCTGATGTCCCCGCAGCACTGGAACATATTCGCACTACGATGCCGGACATAGGTCAACCACTGGTCGATTATTTTGACAAAACGTATGTCAACGGTCCACTCCTTCGCAACACAACAGTCAATGGAAATGTGCACCGGTCTCCTATGTTCCCGCCGCCGATGTGGAACGTGGCGCATAGATTCGCCAACCACATGCCTACAACGAGCAACCACGTGGAAGCGTGGCATCGCCGTCTGAAGACGGTCATCGTCATGGACCATCCATCCTTTTACAGCTGCTTGCACAAGCTTCGGCAGGAACAGCGACACACAGAGGTCGCTCTCATTCGCGTAGAGAATGGGTTCCGCCGTCAACGTCGGCGGCGCAGTATGGACGAGCATACTCGCCGCCTCACAACACTAATGAGCGATCTTCAGTGCGGTCGCAAAGATATTGCCGAATTCTTACGTGGCGTTGGTAATGCTTTTGGAAGTGATAGGGTTGACCAGAGTCAGCATGAGGACATGGTGATGGTGAATCAGGACATTTATAACGCTAATGGCGCTTTATATTTTTTGTGTTCTAACACTACGGATGAAATATTGAGTTTGTTATGCAACATCTTCATGAGTTTCTGCCTTTTGATTTTCTGCCTTTTGATTTTCTGCCTTTTGATTTTCTGCCTTTTGATTTTCTGCCTTTTGATTCTTCTGCCTTTTGACTTTTCTGCCTTATTATTTTTCTGCCTTTTGATTTTCTGCCTCTTGATTTTCTGCCTTTTGATTTTCTGCCTTTTGATTTTCTGCCTTATGCAGTGCTCCCCTTTCTTTAAGGGCTTATGCTATTACAAGACAACTTACTTACTTGCCAATTTGGCAAAAAGTAAGTTTGTTATAAGTCTGAGCATCTCAAGACAATTTAACTGTCTTCAATTTATAAAACTCGCAAAATGGCTCATTTGAAATTTGATGCTTGTGAAGGAATTTCCCAATTCTGTACACAAAAAACTTTTGGAGTAGGCCATTTAAAAGCTAAAAATAATATAGTTGTGTCCATCTTGCCAGCTTTCAACCATAAAAATATGTAAATATTTACCTGAGTATTTTTACCTGAACATTTAATACTCCTCCTCAGTTGTTTATTTGCATTCTACTCATTGTACATGACAACTTTTTACGAAAGTTTGTTCTCCGTTGGAGTTCATTATTACGTATCAAACTTGATCTTATTTTCTGATGCTAATTTGTTATGTTTCGACATGTTCTTCTGCGCATATCATCTTGGCCTATATGACTGCACGAGGAGGGATGGACTGTTCATATGATACGTCGGGCAAGAGCAACGATTCAAGCAGCGATGATAGTGGCATAATTCTTGGACCGAGAACAATAAACTAACATCGACCAGAAAATAATTAGATTAAAGCAATGCAACTGATTTATAAAAATTACGATCTATGCAACAGAGATATACTTCTTGGTACTTGTACACGTACTCGAGTAGCCTATAACTCGAGTGCAGTTTTAAATACTTGTACTCGTACTCGTACTTGAGACGTGAGACTTGAGCACATGAACTCGTTCTCGTACTTGAGACCTAAGTACTTGGACACAACTGACAGTTTTAACAGACACTCGGATAGGCTACCACTTGCTTTGCCTTTTCTGTAAGTCTTTTAAGACAATAATTTGTATAATCTGGACAGTAGACATTATGGTAGTTCTTTAGTGTTTACCGGTCTTTAGACAGACTGCATCTTGATCAGAATTTCCTTCTGATTGTCTTGTTTAAATGGCGAACACGGTCGGTGATAATGTTAATAATAAAAATATTAATGCTCTAGAGTGGTATGATAATTTCACTGCTTACAATAATACAAATTTCAAACTGCAATGGATTGACAAGGATCTTGAATCGAGTGCCGCGGACAAATATTCTCTACGCAATGCAGTCACATGTAGTCATTTAAACTTTTTCGAGAAATGTAAATGTAAAGGCTATCTTCGAAGTTTTTCAGCGACACACGAAAGCCGAGCTTATTTACCGGAGTAATGTACTTTTGACTTGTACTATGAAACTGCTAAGAGTAAACCACTGAACCTATAGATTATATATGGAGTTCACTAATTCTAATTGTGAATGGGGTTCATTTGTGAATTTTATATGTTTTCTCTGAAAAGTCTTCCGCTGCATATGCGAAATGTTGCATAATAGCTCTGTTAAGGAAACATTCTCAATCTATCTCAAAACACGCTTAGGTATGTCAGTTAGATAGTCATTTCGAATCACTTATGTGTGCTACTTAAAACATTTTAATTAGTGCATTTTCTTTTTGTTGCTCCAGCCTCCATTACTCAAAAGCTGCATACAACTTGTATAATTATGTTCTTGTTTATTGTGTACAGGTATGATTCTGCCTTAGAAATGTGAATAATACAATGCTTTGTTTGAGACCACATCAAGATTCTTTGGCAGTGGTCGAGCAGGTGCACAAACTTCAACATCTGGCATGATAATCACACATACGGCTACTGTAGCAGCCGAAGCTGCAACGTCGTGTAATCATTCTGTACCAAAAGGTCTAAGATATAAATTTTGGTTACTACAGTAGGCCTACAGGACCTTCGGGCAGCGGTGATATAGGATCTCAATTCACTAAAAAATTAGCAGCATGCTGAAGCAAAGAAATTTCTTGTGTCCATTTAATCTGACCCATGGGGTAAGAACCGATCATTTATATAAACGGCAAATGGATATACTGAACGTCACATATTTTATTGCCATTTAAACACTCAGGCTCAATTTAAATTAGGGCCTACTGGTTACAGTATTGCTAATAACTTTGCTAGCAGCTCCTGGTTACGTGACTGTGACAACATTTTGGTTTAAACATTTTTTATATTAATTTTAAATTAGGGTATTAATCTTGATTGATGCATTCTATTAAATTATAATTTAATATTAATGTACTGAAAAGAGAAATGATTTTGCACTCACTGACTGGCAAAGAGATTAACGGTCTAGTGATTTTTACGCAGATTGAACCCTTTCTGTAAACAAGCATGGCATCACATGATCAAGACTTGAATAATTTATAGGCCCAACATTTGATACGCCTAGACCCGTATATTATTACAACAAGATCCGCATTGTGTCATTTTGAGACATACAGTATGGCGTTATTTCAGAACGTACAGTAACGTAATATTAAATTAAACCTGAGTAGGTTCTCTTTTAGCGGCGCTATACGCATTTCGTATTACAAATCTGTGAACTAATGTTTTCATATATAATGAGCACAGGTGTTCTTTAGGTTGATATATATATAATGTGTATCGATTGTTAAGCGTTTTAGTCTTAGGCCTTAGTTGCGCTGTCGGCTCGTGGGCGCTTGGCCTAAAGTAGCCTAAACATTGGCTGACGGTAGATTGTTTTACACGTGCAGTTAGCGCGCCAAACTTAGAAACTGCTGATGACAGTGAATTTGAACTATACAGTGTAGTACAGTTGTTGTAATGCAAGAGTTGAGTTGTTGTTATTAAACTGTGTTTGAAGAAAGAAAGAAACATTCAAAGAACTGTGTCAATTTAATTCTTAAACAGTTAGAAGACGTTGAGCAATTTATATGTAGAGATAAGGAAAGTTCTTGAGGTAGGTCACAACTAAGAAAGAAAAGAGTTGGTGACAAAATCCAACTAGAAAAATAAGTAAACAAGGCACAGAGGATGGTCTTTATTTAAAGCATCCCACGAAAAGAGAAGTTTTACATCGGATTCTGTTCCAAACTACACAGTTGTCGCACCTACACACATACAAACACACCTACACACACCTACACACAAACCCACAAACATCTACACACATACATATGTATTCTAAGCCAGTGGAAAAAGTTTAATTTCAGTTGCCTTTCACGAATACCACCTGCAGCTCCAAATTCTTAGATTGAGTTTGCAGACCCTGAATAATTTCCGCGATTATATATTAGGGTGGAGTGAAAAAATTTTTTTCCGAATTTGAAATTCCGTTAGCGATCAAAAGTTGCGTATGGTATCACAGAATTGCTACAAAAAATTTGAAATTTTTATGTTGACGTCTTCTGCCCTCTACCGGACGATTTTAGGACGCCATATTGATTTTCAGTACTGTCAGGCAATTTAGCCTGCAATATTTCATGTTTACGTCAACCAAAGTGATAGAATTCCATCATCGTGACGTGACCTAAACTATTATGTATTCTTAGTAGTATTCGTAGTATTCTTTAAATACATTCTGATAGAATTTCATTTTCTTAGCAAACTGTAGAAGCAAAATGGCTGAGAGTCGCTTAAGACTTAAGAGAAAAGTGAGCATCTGTCCAATATTTGGAGTTGCAAAGCGAATGAAACTAGATGTCTTACCAACTATTCGAGATCTTCTTGAGGACTACCAATGGGTAAGGCGTGATTTACGTAAACACCCAGTTAAAGAGCCCGAAGCATTCGAAATTGTCAGTGTTCTAGTAAAAAAAGTGAAAGAAATTTGGACACGGGCCTCTGTCCCGACTGTTACGATAGATCGAATCACTAAACTTGTGCGAATCCATCATGATCAGTATCTAAAGTTAATCCGATACCCCGCATGTAAAAGAAGTGCCAACTACGAGCAGAAGGTCGCAAAATTCAGAGAACATGCAATAAATACGTTGTTTGACATTGCCAGTTGCAAGTGCTCAGATCCAGCCGCATGTAGATGTCCAAAAGAAGGAAAGATTCCGGTGGAAGAAAGACAATTTCTAAAAGACCAAAGAACTGTAAGGACAATGATGATAGGGTCAATCGACCGGCCGAAAACAGAAAAACTTATGCTTAGTGTAGTATCTAGGGACTTATGAAGGATCTTTGTTGTATCAGCCATCTTGGTTCTTTGGCTCAAGCAAGATGGAAGTCAAGTTTTGCTAATAAACTAGTAAATATCACAGTGGCGACGAGGATTTAAACTCAGACGCGCTAATAATGGCGGCAGCAATCGGAAGAGTCGATCCTTTCGAAGACGGAGATGACTGGGCGTCGTATTACGATCGTTTATTGATGTTTTTCATCGCGAACGATATACCTACAGAGAAGCACGTGCCTGCACTGTTAAGTCTCATAGGGACCCGTTGCTACGCGTTGCTAAAAGGCCTTACGGCACCGGACAATCCGTCATCAAAAACTTTTAAGGAGTTAACCGATCTGTTGGAGGCCCACTTCACTCCAAAGCCGCTGGTCATCGCAGAACGTTTTCGGTTTTACAAAAGATCGCAGCGGGAAGGTGAGTCCATTCTTCAGTACATGGCAGACCTAAGACGTCTTTCACAACATTGCGATTTTGGAGCTTTTTTGCCCGATGCCCTGAGGGACAAGCTAGTATGTGGACTGTCTAACGCCAACATTCAGCGAAAACTCTTGTCTGAAGATGGCTTGACTGTGGATAGGGCAATGGCTATTGCGGTAGCGATGGAGACAGCTGCAAAGGATGCCTTAGAACTCAGGGAGGGCATTCCTACAACATCAGTGCAACCGGTGCATCAGGTTCAAACTAAAAACATTGATAGACCAAGGGATAAAGAATGTTACCGATGTACAGGTAGACATGATCCAAACAGGTGCAGATTTAAAGATGAATTGTGTTTTGGGTGTTCCAAAAAAGGCCATACGATCAAAGTTTGCCGTTCGCGTAATAAGGTCAATTCCACTGCAAGACAGACTCAATCAAAGCATACAGTTAATCATACAGTTAAAGAAACCCACAAATTGGAGCATGATACTGAGAGTGACAATTGTGAAGCAGAAAATGTTTACCATCTAAGGACTGTTACAGAAAAAAAGGCCAACCCTATACAGTTGAAGTGAAATTAAATGGAGTGAAAACTTGTTTGGAGGTGGATACTGGGGCTGCCGTGACAGTCCTAAATCAGTCTACATATGAACGAATATGTAGGAATCGACAAAATCCGCTGCAACCTACTTCAGCAAAGCTGAAAACCTATACAGGACAGTTGATCCCAGTAATGGGAACGGTTCCAGTGGAAATCACATATGCTTCCCAGGTGTTAGAACTGCCAGCATTGGTGGTATCTGGTGAGAATCCATGCTTGATGGGTCGTGATTGGCTACAAGTACTCAAATTAAACTGGAAAGAAATTTTCCGCATCCAACACGTGGAAAAGTCACAGGTTGACCAAGTTTTAGCAGAATTCTCTGATGTGTTTAAGGAAGAATTGGGGACAATGAAAGGTTTTAAAGCAAAGATATTCGTTGATTCTAATGCGCTGCCAATCTTCTGTAAGGCTCGTCCTCTGCCATATGCTTTGAAGAAAAGGGTCGAAGCAGAACTGGATCGTTTGGTGCGTGAAGGCACAATCTGTCCTGTGACACACTCAGACTGGGCTGCACCAATAGTACCTGTGGTAAAGGCTGATGGAACAATACGAATCTGCGGGGATTATAAAACAACAGTCAACAAGGTGTCCAAGCTGGATCGTTATCCAATCCCAAAGACAGAAGATCTGCTTACTTCATTGTGTGGTGGAAAAACATTCAGCAAGTTAGATTTGAGCCAGGCTTATCAGCAACTGCTTTTGGAGGATGAGGCGAGGAAATTTCTTACTATAAACACACACAAAGGCCTGTTTGAGTATTGTCGTTTACCATTTGGCGTAAAATCAGCTCCAGGAATCTTTCAGAGAGCCCTTGAAAACCTGTTGAGGGATGTGCCTTTTGTTATTGTGCGTATGGATGACATTCTGTTGTCTGGATTATCAGATGAAGACCATCTCAGAAATTTACGGGAAGTGTTACGTCGATTGTCCGAGGCAGGTTTACGCCTAAAACGGTCAAAGTGCTTGTTTTTTGCTCCTGAGGTGGTATACTGCGGCCGGGTGGTTAACGCTGAGGGTACTCGACCATCACCATCCAAAGTAGCTGTGAACTAATGTTTTGCATATATAATGAGCACAGGTGTTCCTTAGGTTGATATATATATAATGTGTATCGATTGTTAAGCGTTTTAGTCTTAGGCCTTAGTTGCGCTGTCGGCTCGTGGGCGCTTGGCCTAAAGTAGCCTAAACTTTGGCTGACGATAGATTCTCTTACACGTGCAGTTAGCGCGCCAAACTTAGAAACTGCTGATGACAGTGAATTTGAACTATACAGTGTAGTACAGTTGTTGTAAGGCAAGAGTTGAGTTGTTGTTATTAAACTGTGTTTGAAGAAAGAAAGAAACATTCAAAGAACTGTGTCAATTTAATTTTTAAACAGTTAGAAGACGTTGAGCAATTTATATGTAGAGATAAGGAAAGTTCTTGAGGTAGGTCACAACTAAGAAAGAAAAGAGTTGGTGACATATTTGGTGGCAGCGGTGGGATTCGAAACAACGTCTGGGATTCGAAACAACGTCTGGGATTCGAAACAACGTCTGGGATTCGAAACAACGTCTGGGATTCGAAACAACGTCGACTGGTGAATACGCATTAGAATCATTGGTAAATCTACAACGACAACGAAAGCCTCAACGACACAGGTATAAAAGTTGGTTGTTTTCAAACAAAAAACAATCCCCAATACTTCAAACACAAAAGAAAACTCGTGTTTTCCAGAAAGGACAGCACTGAAGTAAAGAAGTAAGATGGAGAAATTAAGTGTCAAGAAACAAGCAGAACTGAAGAAGATGTCTTCTGAAAGATTAAAACAGCGCTTGTTAAAGGCTGGTTTTGAAGAAGAGAAACTGGAAGATATGTCACGTGAGGACATGCTAGAAGCGCTAGCTGAAGTCTGGCTTAAAGAAGAAGCAGAAGAAGAAGAAGGTGCTGTCGGCGGTGCTGTGGAAAAGGTTATTGAAAAACCGCCTGGACTTATGTCTATGGAGATGATGATGCAGTGGATGATGATGAAAGAAGAAAGAGAGGAGAAACGAAGACAAGACGAGAAAGAAATAAGACAGGAAGAATTACGTCTTCAAAGAGAAAAGGAAGAGAAGGCAGAACGTCTTCAGAGAGAAAAAGAGAGAAAGCAGAAAATGTACGACAGGAAGAATTACGTCTTCAAAGAGAGAAAGAAGAATTGCAAAGGCAGCAATTTGAAATTCAATTAGAGCAATTGAGAAAAGATAGAGAAGATGCTGAAAGGAGAAGATTAGAGCAGATGATTGAATTTGAAAGGGCGCGGAAAAGTGACGAAGAGATACGTCAGCAACAGATTGAAGAGAAGAGACTACGTGAAGAAGAAAAGGAAAAAGTGCGAATTTCAGAGTTGGAGCGAGCAGAACAGGTTAGACAAGAAGAACTGAAATTACAGAAAGAAAGCACGGAGAAGGCGGAAGAGGAAAGACAAGAACGTTTAAAGTTGGAAAAAACAAAAATAGCATTAAAAGAAGCACAACTCAAAGAGGAGAAGCAAAATAGAGAAGCACAAGAACAAAGAAGGCAAGAAGAACGAGAAGAAGAGAAAAGGAAACAAGAAGAAAGTGAAACGATGGTGTCTAAAATAAAGAAAATTGGTGATGCCATGAAACATGTGTTACCCAAAATGCCAAACGATATGATGGAGGTGCCATTATATTTCGAAACGGTTGAGAATGCGTTTCGTAGTTTCAACGTGCAAGAACAATTCTGGGTGAAGTTACTATTGCCATTGATGACTCCGAAAGCTAGAACTGTTCTAAACAGATTGTCATTCGCTGATTTAGACGATTATGAGATCGTGAAACAGCACTTGTTAAAAGAATTCAAGTTGACACCGAGAGAGTACAGATCGAAGTTTATTGATGCGAAGAAGACAGCTGAAGAAACGTATACAATGTTTACAGCTAGGCTGAAGAACTTGCTGAACTATTATGTGAAAAGTCGCAAAGTGGAAAAGAATTTTGAGAAGCTGTTTGATTTGTTAGTGGCGGATAAGTTGAAAGAATCACTACCACCAGGTCCACTACAGTTTGTGTTGTCGAAGGAAGGAACTGATTGTTACGAAGCTAGTGTTGTGGCAGACCTAGCAGACATTCATGTTAATAATCGAATTGGTTTGGCAATTCCGAATAAGACAAGTTTTGATTTTGTACCCAATGTAAAAAGAAATCAACAGTTCACTCCAAATTTTGGTTTTCATTGGAAGAGCAATCAAGAAACAGGAAATCAGTTCAGAGGTGCAGAAGTGAAACCAAATTCTCCGGTTGTTCACGAGAATAGAGAGTCGATGATGACCAGACAACGTCAGGTATATAACAAATCACCACCAAGGTTTGTCGCGAGAGAAGGCAATGCATCGTTTACACCATATAAGAGAAAAGAAAGCATCGAACAACGAGGTGCAGTGGTGAAACGTTGTCATAACTGCGGATCAGACAGGCATTTGATGAAATTCTGTCCAGTTCCTGTTACAACCTCAAATTATGGTGCAAAACAAGAAAATTCGAGGGTGAATCGAATTCAAGTGGTTGACAATTCAGAAAGTCAAGCCACAGAACATCGGTCTCATTATTCTGAAGAAACTGAAGTAAAGTCAGTGATGAAATGTCACCTTTCACCTGATATTCAGAAAGAAATTCTTTTGGACAATGGAATGCAGAAAGAAATGGCTGGAAAAGTTGAAAGTACAACATTAAAGAAAGTGTTATTGCAGTACGTCGAGGTAGAGATTCGTGGAACAGCAGGAAAAGAACCAATAAAAGTAAAAGCACTTATTGATTCTGGAACAGAGGTTCCGGTGATTAGTGAAGAATTACTGGAAGGCATGAAGGTGGAGCAATTGGAAAAGTGAACTTACAATGCGTGGCAGCAGATGCCATTCCTGCAAAGTTACCGAGGCAGGTTTACGCCTAAAACGGTCAAAGTGCTTGTTTTTTGCTCCTGAGGTGGTATACTGCGGCCGGGTGGTTAACGCTGAGGGTACTCGACCATCACCATCCAATGTGCATGCTATCACTGAGGCCAGAGCGCCTAAGAACTCCACCGAGTTGCGGGCATTTCTGGGTATGCTGAACTTTTATAATGCCGACCTCCCACATTTGGCTACAACATTGGAACCCATGCACAAGCTACTTCGTAAACATGTACAGTGGCAGTGGAATGCAGAAACCCAGACATCTTTTCAGGAGGCGAAAAACTTGTTGACCAATTCCAGCCTCCTCACACATTATGATGAACAAAAAGAACTTATTGTGGCTTGCGACTCCTCACCATATGGCGTGGGAGCAGTACTGTCACATATCATGGAGGATGGTTCTGAGAAGCCTATAGCTTTTGCTTCAAGGACATTGAATTCTGCTGAACGGAATTACTCTCAACTGGATAAAGAAGGATTGGCATTGTTGTTTGGTGTAAAGAAATTTCATCAGTTCGTCTATGGCCGGAAATTTATCCTGACCACAGACCACAAACCATTACTAGGTTTGTTTGGTGATGACAAGGCTGTTCCACAAATGGCTTCCCCAAGATTAATCCGTTGGATATTGACATTATCAGGGTATGATTATAGACTGCAATTCAAAGCAGGCTGCAACAATGGAAATGCAGACGGTCTAAGCCGTTTACCATTGGATGAGACAGTGTCCGACAGTGACGTTCCTGGTGAGGTGATCCAATCACTGGATATAGTAAACCAAACGGTTGATGCAGCCACCATCAAGGCGCAAACATTCAGGGATCCGGTTTATAGCCAAGTGCTGAATTACTGCCGTAGAGGTTGGCCAGACAGGTGTCCGTCTGAGGATTTGCGTCCATTTTTTCAGGTCAGGACCGAACTAAGTCTTCAAGATGGATGTTTACTTCGAGGTTGTCGGGTGATTGTGCCAACCAAGAGCCAGGAAGTCATCCTTGAAGAATTGCATGAGATGCATCCGGGAGTGTGTCGTATGAAGGCGTTGGCTCGAAACTATGTGTGGTGGCCAGGCCTAGACAGAGGTATTGAAAGACTGGTCAGACAGTGCTCGTCATGTCAGATTCACAGGCACGCACCGGAAAAGGCTCCACTGCATCCATGGGAGTATCCTTCAAGACCTTGGGAGCGGTTACATTTGGATTATGCAGGACCCTTTTATGGGAAAATGTTTCTCATTATAGTCGATGCCTACAGCAAATGGATTGATATCCACATTCAGTCAACAGCAACTTCTAAGGCAACCATTGAGAGTCTGGTGCAGACGTTTGCCACTCATGGCTTGCCTGAACAGGTTGTGTCAGACAATGGACCCTGCTTCACCAGTGATGAGTTCCAAAAATTTCTCAGCCAAAATGCAATCCATCAGACATTGGTGGCGCCATTTCACCCCTCTTCCAATGGGCAAGCAGAGCGAGTTGTTCAATCGTTCAAAGAATCTATGAAGAAATCGGAGAAAAGCCCCTGGAGTTTACAGCGAAGGGTATCTCGATTCCTCTTCACCTATCGCATAACGCCGCACACGGTTACAGGCATCTCTCCAGCTGAATTACTGATGAATCGGACACTCCGAACCAGATTTGATGGGTTAAGACCCAACATTTCTTCACGAGTACAGCAGAAGCAGGCAAAACAGAAATCCATCCATGATCAGCATTGTCGTCAAAGAGATTTTCAGGTTGGAGATAAGGTGTATGCTCGGAACTTTAGCACACATGTGGATTCGGGGCAAAAATGGACACCAGGTGAAATCGTCGAGCTTACTGGACCAGTTTCTTGTAAAGTGCAGTCAGAGATGGGGTCCATCATTAGAAGACATGTTGATCACCTCCGTAGAAGGTGGCCAGAATCACTGGATGTTCCTGAAGGAATGGACAAGAATCCGGGCAGTTCAGACAGCTGTCAACAGAACGAGACAACCGGAAGGGCAGAAACTTCAACATCATTCAGAATGTCTCAGAACACCACACCAGGGGACACTTGTCCGAACAATCAACCATCAAACACACCACCTGTGGTACACAAGCATCCAACAGAGAGGATTGGAGAGCTACCAGAGTATGTTTCTCAGGACAACCAGCCTCAGCCATCGGAAGTTACACCTACAGTACCTGATCGACGTTCTGAAAGGCTTAGGAAGCCTCCAAAGTATCTCGAGGATTTTGTTTGCACATGCAGGCCAGAATAAAACCTGCTAGACATTTTATTTCAGAGGTGAGGGGCAGTCTACCCCAAACTTCAATTATTATTAGTAGTAGTATTTGAACTTAAATGCTTAGCAAGGTCTAAAAGACATTCTTTGGGACTTGAACATTTGACATTAATCATTTAACTTTGGGGAAAGCAGTGTAGTATCTAGGGACTTATGAAGGATCTTTGTTGTATCAGCCATCTTGGTTCTTTGGCTCAAGCAAGATGGAAGTCAAGTTTTGCTAATAAACTAGTAAATATCACAGTTAGAGCACAACGAAAGAAGGACGAAGCGATGCGACTTACATCAAGCGGTGCTTCAACATCAAGGTCGGTTGATGAGCTTGATGAACATTATTCATCTGACAAAAACCTTGAAGGTGACGAAACCGATAATGGATCTTCAGCAGGCAAGGAAGAAATGGAAGACAAAAAAATCGCCAAAACTCAACACTCACAACAAAGACGACGACTGACGAACACGGCACAAGCGTCAGAGAGATATGGAATATCTGACAGAGCAGCAGCAGACATTGCTTCGAGCCTACTTACAGATTTCGGAATAGTAACAACTGGCGATAAATCTGAGGTTATTGACCGTTCCAAACTCCGAAGAGAAAGAAAAAGACTGCGTGAAGATTTGCTTCAGGAATCCGCAAGCCATTCTTCGGATCTTCGCGGTCTATACTTCGACGGCAGAAAAGACAAGACTCTACTGCAGGAAAATATTGGAGGTAAGTTACATCGCAGGACTGTTATTGAAGAACACATAGTATTGATTGAAGAACCCGACTCGAACTATTTGGGACATATTGCTCCAGTGCGTGGCAGTGCTGAGTGTATAAAGCAGGCCATACTGGATTTCTTCGAAGAAAGAAAGATAAGCATGGAATTATTGGCTGTCATGGGATGCGATGGAACGGCTGTCAACACAGGACATAAGGGTGGTATTATCAGATTGTTAGAAGTACATCTTAAGCGTCCACTCCACTGGTTCATATGCCTATTACATACCAACGAGCTACCGTTACGTCACCTCTTCGAGCAACTTGATGGCAGTACTACCGGACCACGAAGCTTTTCAGGCGAACTTGGAACACAAGTTCAACGATGTGAGAACATGCCAATGGTTAAATTCCAGCAAATTGAATGCGATTTACAAGTGCTACCTGACTCTGTTCTGCAGGATCTCAGTACAGACCAGAGATACTTGTACGACATGTCTCAAGCTGTATCTAGTGGTATATGCGATGAGGCACTGTTGCATCGAAGTCCTGGAAAACTAGTAATGTCTCGTTGGTTGACTTTGGCTAACAGAATACTACGCCTATACGTTGCCACGAAAGAGCCAAGCAACTGTCTCTCGACAATTACTGAGTTCGTTTTGAAAGTTTACGCCCCTGTTTGGTTTGCAGTAAAGTCCAAACCCTCCTGCAAAGATGGTGCGAAGCATCTGTGGATGCTTGCTAACAAATCACGATACTTGCCTGATTATTTAAAGTCAATAGTTGATCCAGTTATTCAGAGAAACGCCTTCTTTGCTCATCCTGAAAATGTACTTCTTTCAATGATCACGGATGAGAGGAAATCAATTCGAGAATTAGGAATCAGAAGAATAATGAAGGCGCGATCGAGTAAGAAGCCTCAGAGAGGAATTCGCATATTTCACCCCCCAAGTTTGAACTTTCATGCAGCCGACTATACAGAATTAATTGACTGGCAGTCATGTGAAGTGACAGAGCCACCTCTAACGAAGGACATAAATGATGACGACCTGGAACAGTTGATCCACAATGCCGACGACTCCGCGATTGATTTACTTCGCTTTCCAAAGTTTCCATGCCATACTCAAGCAGTCGAGAGGTCTGTCAAGACAGTTACAGAGTCATCATTGCTGGTTGTTGGACAGCATGCAAGAGATGGATTAGTTCGCGCAAGACTTGAAGCTAGAAAGATAATGCCAACATATGAAACAAAGCGTGATTTCAATACTAAATAATTACATACAGAACTCCACTAATAGCCAATTCCAGGATATGGACGCCATTTTGTCCGCCATTTTGGTTTTCGTGCAGTGCTACCTGAATGACATTGGCTTCATCATATTTGTTGACCTCGAAAATGTTGACTCAGACCCTGAAATCATGATTCCATTGCATACATGACTTCATCAATTGCCATTTTAAGATTCTGGCCGCCATTTTGTCCGCCATTTTGATTTTTTGAAGTGCTACATATATGTCTTTGATTCCATTGCATTCCTTGAACCCTATAATCTTAATTTAGAGCCTAAAACCGTGTTTCTGTCACATAAAATGCTTTACTTTTAGTCATCTGAAGTAATTGGCAGCCATTTTGTCCTTAAATCGTCCGGTAGAGGGCAGAAGACGTCAACATAAAAATTTCAAAATTTTTGTAGCATTTCTTTGATACCATACGCAACTTTTGATCACTAACGGATTTTGAAATTCGAGAAAAAATTGTTTTTCACTCGGATTCACTCCACCCTATTATATATGCCATTAAGATTAGATTCAATAGAGTAGCCTAGTTCCGGTTGTACCACCAACCCCTTCGATATACGAGTGGACGTAGGCCTATATGGCTTAGAGAGTCATCGTCACGTGCATCTTGTGTGTAAAACTGTTGACGGCTGAGATTATTCAGTCTGTCGCCTGCGATAATCGTGTAAGAATGTTTATCACTTAGCAAATGATGCTCCAATAACTGGAAATGTCACAAGTAGCAATATGACGCACGTACGTAGAACCCGAAGGAGGAGTTCCCGTCTAGCGTTAACAGGTGACACCGTGTTCGGAGTTCATGGACGGAGCAACATCGAAGCATCAGAACGATGACAATAACTTCTCCCATTCAATTCTGTGCTTGTATATATAAATTTTTTGTTTGTTTGTTTGCTTGAATGTTCATGTATTAATCTTGCATGTACCGTGCTGTGCGTTTATTAGTGCTTCACAATAAAGAATATACTGACTGACTGACTTACTTGCTTACTTACTTTACAAGCATAGTGTCCGTGGCAAATTGCAGCAAAATCACACTGAGGTCTCTTCCGTCAAACGGCTAAACTTAATTCATGGTAGGCAGCAGAAGACGCGACGCCAGACATTACTCGAGCCACCAGATAGATCTGTAATGGATTGATAGAGGAATCCTTTCTGGTAGACACAAATAGGTCTATAGGTGGAAGCCGCGACCATCCGTCTGGAACATGTCATTCCCTTGAGTAGAGACAGACGACTTGTATGTATGCATGTATGTATGTATGTATGTATGTATGTATGTATGTATGTATGTATGAGCACTTGTTATAGCGCCCCCTTCAAGATTTCTACTCAGAGGCGTTCCCGACTACAGCACGGCCACTGAATCGGAGTTTCACGCCGAAGCGCATGAGCAATTGCGAGTGAAAGACTTGCCCAGGGTCCCTACGCGGCAGCTTGAGGTGGATTCGAACCCGCAACCCTCCAGCTGCAAGGCACCGAACATACCCCTACACCACCGCGCCCCACACTTTGGTTAGTTGCTGTTTAACGTCACTGTGTCACAACAAAATGATTAGCTTCGTCCTCTTAATATCTCCAGACTTAGGTCTGGCACTTCAAGTACACGAGTAGTGGCGCAGTTAGATGCAGGACATCAAGACCAAAAAGGTTTGAAATCACTAGCGGACACAAAAACAAAAAAACATAAGACCACGAGTCATAACCCAGAGGCGGCACAAAACAGGGCTGGATAAACTTTGTGGTAAAAGCTAGCTAATTTTATTTCTTTTTTTCTCAAGATGTCATCTCGGGTGCCTAATAGTGTGATGGTTAGCGTATTGGACTAACAAATCACTGTTTATAATTATCACCACCAATGCAGGGATTTACATCAAGATTTTCATTCAAATTGCGCCTCTGGCGAACTCAACTGTAATAAGTACAATGACTTGCTTTGTCGGTTGGAAAGTCATGCAACAACGCAGAGAATTGCCTTAATAGGTGTCGAGACTAAGAAAGATGGAGCCATACCTATATCACTCACAACCGGAGGCAAATTCAGAAATAAAATTAGAGAAAAAAGTCTTGCAAAATTTAAAAAAATTCTTGCACAAATATTTTCATGGCAGTGCTGAAATACCTGACATTGAGCAGAGGTTAAATTTGACAGATTTGGACTAATTTCTCATTTTAGGTTTTTTACTATATGAAAAACATACAACTTTGATTCCTAATTATTAACAACTCCGTTACTTTATAAAAACACAGTTCAAAATGCCGCCACTGCTTATAATGGGTAGCCTAATTAATTAGTTTTAAGTATGCATTAAAATATTACACAGCAACCTAAATTATTATGACGATAAATTATATACATGCACAATCAAGTAAACTCATTTTAATAGAATTATAAAGTAAAGGAGTTGTAGTAACGGAGTTGTAAAATATTCCTAGGTAGGTCTCCTCGCTGACCGGACGAGTTAAGATATGAAAAATAGTTAGTTTATAGTGGCCAGGCTGTCAGTTTCAATATTTTTTCTGAAAGAAAAATATATATTATATATAATACGCAAAATGCAATAATTACAGTCGCGGAGTTGTGAATCATTTTTATACTATAACATTACCGGATAAATTTCTAAAAATTGTCAACAGAAGCAAACATCCATATTGAGTTCTTGTTGGTAGAATCTATGCAGACATGTTCCCTGCTATCGAAGATGTCAATTCAAAAAACGAGGGTTTTCAATTTATTCAACAGATGGCAGAAACCCATTCGTAACGGTGTTGTAAGCAATAATTGAAGACAGAGGGTTTTATTTAGTTATTAATTATATAGTTCTTTAATAAGTTAATAAAAACCATATAGAGCAATGGATATAACTAAGTTAATGATCTAAACATTATTAAACATCAGTTCAGCGTTTCAGCTGTTACCCTAACGTAACGTTGAATTGACTCACCATTAGAAAGGTCAATGAAATTTCGGGTTAAAATTGGACTTTGTAATTTTTTTCTGATACTAATCATCTAGATAATATAATAGAAATAATTTTTTATAACTAACTCATGCCCTACAATGTATTTAAAATTATAAATTATAATTTTACTCTTTGTGTAAGCCGTACAAAGGAGAAGACGGAAATTTCTCTAATTTGCTGCCGGTTGTGAAATATACTCATTACTCATATAATATATATATATATTTGTATAATATTTGTGTGAGTGAGTGTGTGTGTGTGTGTGTGTGTGTGTGTGTGTGTGTGAGTGACGACCGCCGAGGGAAGGGACCACTTGTCGCTTTCTAGATCAGCCGGAAAATGGTCTTTTTCGTACTACCGTGATTATTGATTTTTGCGTCTAATTACTGTATCTGCAGAAGATGGAGGATTGAATGGATTATGTCAGGAATTTTTTAAGAAGTGGGACTTTAATTTGGAGGTTTTTGGGGTGATAGGCAGAGGAGCCCGAGGCAGATAAGTTGGAGAGAGGTGGTATTAATAAAGATTATTGATTATACGTAATTCAGAGGAAAGTTCGTTTGTGGACCAATTTAGAGAACTTACGGTGAGTACTGCCTGAGGATGGGAGAGAGATAGCCATTTCTTTCCGATTAGCCTAAGTGAAGACACCAGTTTATACACTTACCAATGATTATCAACGTACGAATTTACCTTTGCCAATTATTGAAGAGAATTGGTGACGATTTCAACGGACATTTTTCAATGAGAAAGACTTGGTGACTAAATCAACGGATATCTTCACCTAAGCCAATCTAAAAGAATTAGTGACGATTTCAAGTTATATCTTTATCTTTGCCAGTCAGAATAACTCGGTGACTAATGTATAAGTGTATATCATCGGAATGTCTTCGTCTTTGCCAATCGGGAAAAATTGTTGACGATTCATTTATTCATTTCTTTATTCAGCATTTATATTGCGCCTCTGTCATATAACAGGATATTTACATGCTCAGTAAGGCAAGTTCTTGATGAAGTGCTACCCCAAGACACAGATGAAGATATGACCAAATGAAAGAAGTTATTGGATATGGCCAAAGAATCTATTTTGTTAAATGCTGACTCAGTCATATGAATATTGCATTTTAGATGCAGTGAGACGTAAGCGATTGGACAACATACAAGCCTCAAGCGCTATCGTAACCCGCTGCATTGTGGCCACTGCAGAAAGAACAACAGATGCAGGACAATGCAGGTAATCCTGGATGTCTTCAGCATAAAGTTATCTCTTAACACCACAGGGGCAAGGACAGTTGCAATGTCAGCAGGGTACAGAACAGAGCCCTGCGGCAGACCAAATGAAATGACGACCCAATGTGATCGCGTGAATCCAATGAATATAATTATTATACAAAGCTTTCACCCATCCAAAAAACAGTAAAGTCAGTCAAGCAGCTTACCGGCAAGATACATTCGTGTTTAAGTTCTTATTATTAATTGATTAATTATTATAAACTGACACATCGCAGTATGATTATAAGTCGTAGTATATATATGAACGAATGATTACAAATTATTACAGGAATCGAATTTAGTTGTACATGGCAGACATGCAATGCTCTCATTCGTCCTACTGCTCAGTTTACCAATGCCATCTGGGGAATGGAAGGCTGAGTCGACCTTTGGGAGGGTTGCAGGGATCGAACCCGCGTCAATGGTGATCTTCTGCTCTTCGTGCTGGAGTGTTACCATTCACCTAAATCTCATCAAAAGAAACCTACACTCTTAACTAAGATGTCGTGCTCGACCGTGTGAAAAGGCTGACAACAAACGCCCTAACCATGGCGCTATATCTATCAGAGGCAGCGGCAGACTCATCAGACGGCAGGCTGTCAAAAGTCGACTTTCTCCACTGCATATTATTTTCTGCTATTTCTGCTGCAAGTTGAGTTTCTTCCCATCCTAGGGTCGTAGGATCGAACAAAGAAACAGACTGCATGATCTTCTTAAATATATTATTTGTATTAGGTAGGCCTCAGTCTTTAGAGTGGCTACTAACAAGACAGCTAGTTCTTCGAAAAGAAAGTATGAAGATGACATTGCCTTGCGAGAGTTTAGCGTGAATTTGGAAGAACAGTATTTCTTTACATTGGGAAAGTCATCGATGCCTGTTTGTCTGCTGTGTAATGCAACGTTTGTGGTATGTAAAAAATTCAACGTTAAACGTCACTTTAGTTAGCTGCACGGAGACTTTAATGAAAAATACCCGCCTGGGTCAGCTCTCAGGACTGATTTTATCCAGCAGAAAAAACACCTTTGTTGGCACAACAGTCATATTTTGTCAGAAGAAATGATGAATTCATATCAATGGTCAAAACTTTATGCGAGCTAAGTTTGTTATTGGCAACAAAGGGAAAGCATTATTCTGATGGCGAGGAATTGCGGAAGCCAGCTTTGTCAGTTTTGGCAAAAGGCTAAGGAGATCCCAAAATCGAAGCAATGGTAGGCTAAATAATATTGCTCTTGCATGCAACATGACCATGAGGCGAATAGACGAAATGGCTCAGGACTTGCTGGAACAAGAAAGTTCAACATTGGTGCCGTTATTTTTCGCTAGCTATGGACGAAAGCTGTGATGCTACCGATTCTGCAGAGTTACTGTTATACATCAGATGCGTGAATGACAACTTTGACGTTAGCGAGGAGTTCCTTAGTCTGTGACAGCTTGTCAATTCCACCAGAGCCGATCTTTTTGAGCAAGTGAAACAGACTCAAGCAGTGTGGCGTGGCATAGAAAACAACCTTGACTGGTCGAAACTCGAGCGTGTGTGCACAGATGGAGCTCCTGCTATGACAGGCAAAAGAGTGGGTGTGTAACTTTATTGAAAGAGTTCGTGGGTCATGCCGTATTAGCATTTCACTGCATAATACACCAAGAAAGTCTCTGTGCCAAGGTCTTGAATTTCTCTCACGTTATTGAAGCCATCGTACAGTGTAGCCTATAATAAAATTCGTGCGCGCGCTCTACATTGTTTAAATCTGTCATTTGAACATGCGCCTATTTTGACATCGGAACAGGTCAAAAAGCTTCATGCCTTGCATGTAGTGGCACGCAAGCGGCTAGATTGATATTTTGTGGCACACCTTGTACAAACAGTTGGCCACCACTGGCTCAAACTGAAAGATGCACTTTACAAATTTTCAAATGCAGTACAGTACAATACAATTTATTATACAGATATTTAACGCAATAGCTTAAACGTATTAAATATTTCTGATGCGCCAGAAAAAATGGCAAACAGTTTAACAGATTTTGAGAGAGAAACATTAACTGAATTGACCAGCCAAAAGTAGTAAAATACATTTATTCATGTGAATTTTTGCTGAATAATGTTCTAAATGGGTTAAAGTAGCAAAGGCCCATTGGGCAGTGCCAAATCTCTTTCTTTCAAAGGAATATTTTGCTCGTGTACAAGAAACAGATCAGAATAAATCCTAAATATCGAACAAGGAATAAATGTGTAATAAATACTATGCACTACTTGTCCGTTTAGTATGTGCAATAGTGGATCTACATGTTGTAATTGAATATGGTCACAAATCAATCAATCAATCATTTATTTCTGTAACCGTCAGAAGTGAAAACAAACAAATGAAACAATAAAGCAACGGTTTGACATGTACTGGCTACACGTATGCCCAGAACGGATCATGGATCCAGCTAAATAGGGACACGTATACATGTAAAAAATACAGATAAGAAAAGACACCGGGCATTACATTATCATACTTAACAAACAATGTAACTCGAGGAGAAACGCGATTTAGATTGTAACCGAACACTTAAATGTAAATTTTAAGTAAACTTAGCATTCGATTTTAAAGTCCCAATATTTACTCATCAAGCAGACATCAAAGCAAAAACACTATTCCGATTGTCATTAAAAAGTCAGACTGGAATGAATTAGTCCCACTAGTTTGATTTTTGCTAATGCATACTTGCATAGTAGGGTGACACTGAACAATACACAAAAATATTATGTTTAGATTTTCTAAAGTCTCACCCCTCAAAAGTGTTCTCTATGATATTAGTGACATCTGTAGGAAATTTTAGTGAAATCTAAAAACATTTAGAGGTCGCTCAAGGACACTGAACTTTCAATAGAGACAAACAATGTTAATAAAAGTAAATACGCTTAATAATTTTTTTTCTGCACTGCCAATGAATTTTTTTAATTCTGATTTTAATTTCCCCTGTTATACTTTCTTCATCAATTATTTTGCATAGTGCAGTTATTATTCACTTTACTAAAAACCAATAAATTAATGTAAAAATGTTGCATGTATTTGTTATATTGAAGCTGTAAAAAGAGAACAAAATCTAACGCATTAATTTATTATTTTAGAACAGCATTTGACTTTTAATAATTTCTTACTTACTTATGAGTAGGCTACAACTAGGGCTTAGTATTGTAGATGGATTAGTGGCCTGTGCACTGTGCAGTGTGCTCCCGAGGTTCCACTTACAGTTCATTTGGTAAGTTTTGCCAGCTTTGACATCAAAGAAACATCTTGACCGGCTGGTTGTACTGCTATCAGGTGAAGGAAAAATGAAACTCTTAGGAGATCGTTTTCTGCCTAATGGAACACGCGAAGCGCAAGCTTCAGCTGTTTTCAACTTGCCTGAAGAGTAGAATATAGTTGGCCGCATACGACCTATGTCTTTTGACACAACGTCTAGTAAAACCGGCCTTCATGCAGGAGCATGTGTTCTGCTGGAGCTCAAGCTTAAGACAGATCTTCTAAGCTTGGCCTGCAGACATCATGTGCATGAGCTGATCATGGGAGAGTCTTTGATACTCTGACAGCAAAATCAAGCAGACCTACAATGAAACTGTTAGAAAAATTTGTGAAATCTTGCAGCTCGTTTGATAAAGATGGCCATAGGAATGACATGGTTGAATATTTGATTGTTTCACTGCTGGGGCCATTCATAGATGACTTGGTCAATTCTGTGCAAGGTCAGTTGAAGAATTTTCATGCATGAGATGACTACAAAGAGCTTTTGGGACTAGCTTTGATATTCTTAGACGTCCCACCTGGTGATGAACAACACATCATTGCTCCTGGAGCTTTCCACAGAGTGCAGTGAATGGGGAAGTTGATATATTGTTTGAAAATCGACCTCATCCCGTTCTCAGTTTCCTCCGACTGCGTTTAAACTGCTAAGCCGTCTTGAGTTCAATCTATTTTATTCTGCAGGTGTATCTCAAGGCATGGTGCACATGCCAGTGTCCAATGTCAGCACCCTGGAATGACTTGCAACAGTTGCAGCAGCTCATTTCTAACAAGGCAGCAAATGAGACCGTCGCTAAAGCAGCAGTACATAGGTTTTCAAACCATTTGTGGTACTTGAGCGAGATGTTGGCTGGCCTGGCATTGCTTGATTCGGCTGCTTCTGATGATAGCAATGGTTGCAGCCCTCAAACATCTCTAGAATGCGATGAACCTCTTTGGCGTATCAAAGTTAATGTGCAGGAAGTACCACTACGAGAGCCATCTGATTTTGTAACTACAGACACTAAGAAACTCTTTGCTGCACTGGATATTCCTGCAGACTTTCTACAACTACTTTCTCTTGGCTCGTCGCCGAGTTATGGGCTTCAAAGTCGTAAATGATGCGGTTGAACGCGGCGACGCACTGATACAGTCAGTCATTCAATGGAGTGCTTGCAAATCAGGAAGAACAGAACTTCAAACAGAAGCAATACCTACTGCAGGTGGTTGAGAAACATAGGAAGGAATATCCAGACTCAAACAACAAACAATTATAAAGGGACTTGATAAACAGTAGTGGTATCAAAACCATAAGTTGATAGCCTGTATATCATCATTGTGTTTAGCACTGACCATAATGTAAAACTTTAGCCGCGTTGAGCGACCTTTAAATATTGACCAATTAATTTCAAAAAATTTCTGAATAGTTACTTAATTGCATATAACCATCTAAAAGGGTGAGACTTGTAAAATTTAAAACTTTAATTTTGAGTGTCACCCTATTGCATAGCCTATAATAGTTTATGGATACCGTTCTGTGCCACTTTTGTTTTATTTTGTTTTACATTTCCATAGGCCTATATGCATTAGATCTTGATAATTGTAATAATTTAGAATTTATGTAACTAGCACCCTATATTATTTATCATTGTGCCGCTAAACCAGAACTAATTAATGTCTTGCAACAACGCCTGGCAAAAGAGAAAAACTGGTCTGTTGTTTCTGCAAACGAAACTGGCGCTGCTTCGTAGGACATGCGATATAGCGTGATGAAACATTTTTATTTATAACGTACAGTAATGTAATATGAATAAAAATAGACGCAGACACATTGCACAGTAAACACTTTTGTTAGATTTATATGTTGAATGATAAGGAAAGTAGGCCTATCAGATTGGATTTACTTCCAACTACACAATATATCTTCTAAGCCACCGGAATAAGTTTCATCTCAGTTGACTTTAATGAATACCAAGAGCCAAGCCAAGAATGCCACGTTATTCCATATTGATTACTTGCAGAACCAACATAATTTCCGCGGAGATATATGCCATTAAGATTACAAGCGTAGCAGTAACTGTTGTAGTACCACCACGCTCCGAGATACAAACGGGCGCAGCCAGATTGGTCGTTTTTATCTTTGGTGCTGAATTTGCTTCTGTTGTGCTGCGTAAGACTGTCGCCTACAGTTATCAGAAAAAACATTTTCACGATTAATTTTTTATCAAAAATGCTTGCATACGACAGAGATCAATGTGGCTTAAACGCCCAGATATTATTATATATTCTTTAATGCAGATTCTACGGAAATGCTAACTGTAGGCCTCGACAATGTGTCTTTGTTATCAGACACATTGTATATGGCGACGTCACAAGTTATACCATATTAGATCTACTACATTAAAATTGCGAATCCTCACTAGCGTTGCGCCATTGTTTTCGCAAATATAAATACTTTGTAAATACGAAAAATCTGAACAACGATGAAGCTGCGCTATGTGCACCACAAATGCTGAGACACCTAAACTGAGCTATTACTGGCTGAACAATGCATTATGTAAACATTGTTCAAAATATTTCATTAGTTGATGATGGATGCCACTGCTAGATTCAGGTCCCTCTTATACCTTCGTTGTAGACAGTCAGCATTATGGCTTCGGATTTTGCCAAACTATCTAGATGGGAGCCAACGCTTGCTTACTGTAGCGACAATCGTAACATCGTAGCTGAGGTTATGTACTTCTGGTGACGACGCCATCTTTTTATAGCGACGGCCGATTGAAATTAGTATTGATCATTGACTGCGACGGAAAATTTAAAAACAATGACGGGTTGACAGCTCCGTTGAAATGCGGTCTCTTTGGTCTACTATCTGACGGCTACGGAAATAGTCCAGCCTCGTCTTTGATCTACGACTGACGCGCGACAGACCTTACATCGACAGACCCTACAGACACACAGACCGATACATCGGTAGCTAGCGTGCAGATTTCTTTATAGAAGCGCCCCTCTCGATCGATCAATCGATCAAGTTCTCATTCTCGTGCTCAAATCTCAACTGGATCTTGCTCCAAAATATATTTGTCACCAAAAAATTATTCTCCGTAGCCTCTCTGCCACGTCATTGCCTCCTCTCTGATCCTCTGACCGACTTGACCTTTACGTTCCCCGTGTTAGGACCACATTGGCTCAATCAAATCCTTTGCCTGCATAGGTCCATCCCTGTGGAATAGACTTCCTCCTTCTCTACGCTCTACAATCCTCTCTTGTAGCATCTCTACCTCTTTCTCTCACCTTAAAACCGTCCTTTTCTCTCGGAGTACCTCGCACTGGGAGCGCTTCTGAAAGGCTTATACTATGAGAAGCGATTAATAAATGATCATATGCAATACAATACAATTATGGGCCTAAAGTTTGCAGTTTACATGCACCATACGAGGGGCAAGGCGAGATAGACATATACATTAAAACTTACAGTGATGATATCGACATAGACGTAGCCTATACATTATATCGACATAGACGTAGCCTATACACGGACGCGTATCTGGAAAGATGTGCCGCATTCGACGGAAATAAACGTTGCCATGTCAGAGATAGAACAAAAGAAGAAGGAAAACTTGGAGGGAAGAATTGGCGGGCTTTTCGGCGTTATCAGTGATAGGCGACGCGCGACTCTTCAAAGTCTGTCCTTGTCGTCCTTTGTGGTAACACTTCGGTTGGTAGGCCTGATTCGTACCTTCTGATTCGAATTGCGGTTATATCGGATATCGGACGGAATTAAGCACAGAAATTGATTAAAAACTTAGCTACGATACATTTACTGGAGCTACGAACGACTGAATTTACTTTATAATCGATTTTATGGAAGCATTTTTTGATTTTTTCGACGAAAAATATCAATTAGGCCTACATTCTGCGGAATATTTCCGTGTGGTTCCCTGTAAAATATTTCTGTGTGGTTTCCTGTGGAATACCTTCATGATAATTTCTACAGAATTCATATCTTCTGTGGAATATCTTTGCAATTCGTTCTGTGAAGTACTTCTGTGAATATCTGTGCAATTAAGCCTATGAATATAAACAGGCCTATATTCTCTTTATATATATATATATATATATATATCAGGTAGGTCCATTCCTCCTGAGGTGCGATCGAGTCTGGAATATAGACTCTACGGACTGTGTACGACTACAGCCGGAAATATTGGTTCCGGAAATTTTGGTCTCGGGTTAGGACAACCAAAATGGGTCATCGGAGTGACCTCGACTGTTAGTCACTGGTGGCGCTTGAATCTATCGACGGACAGCGATGAATGCCTATACTACGAATATCTGGCCTCTCAACGAATAGTCGGACGTATGTTATCTTCTACCAATGAGAGAATGCTCGGTCGTCATCGTGAGCTGCGAGCGTAGTCACCTATCGTCGCTCCAACTAGAGGTCTGCGGGTACAGCATTTTGCTACCCGACCCGTACCCGTAACACAGAACCGTTACCCGTACCTGTACCCGACCCGTACTCAAAATTACTACCCGACCCTACCCGTACCCGCGGGTATACCCGTACCCGTACAGTACCCGTCATGTCATTAACACGCCTTCCCAAAGTTCCTATTCCTACCAGACCAATAGGCTTACAACTCAGCATGCAGTGATAATAATAAATAGGCTGATGATGATGATAGTAGTAGTAGTTGCTGTTGTTGTCTTAGTAGACCTAGTAGTAGAAGTAGTAGTAGTAGTAGTAATAGTAGTAGTAGTAGTAGTAGTAGTAGTAGTAGTAGTAGTAGTAGTAGTAGTAGTAGTAGTAGTAGTAGCAGTAGTAGTAGTAGTAGTAGTAGTAGTAGTAGTAGTAGTAGCAGCAGCAGCAGCAGTAGTAGTAGTAGTAGCAGCAGCTGTAGTAGTAATGATAATAGGCAGTCAACTTATGGAACCTGTCACATGCAACTGTTGTGCTGTCTCAATTGCATTGTACATTTTATCTCCATGGTATATATGCTGTAAGCTAGAACACTAAGTAACTGTTAACAGTACGTTGCAGACACGGTCAGAGTCATTGTGCGCCGACATTCTCTATTATATGTAATGGTGACATTGTAACCCCAAAACTTCACATCGGTACGGGTAAAACCGGGTATACCCGTACCCGTGAAGACCCTACCCGTACCCGACCCGACCCGTGAAATTCGTACCCGACCCGTACCCGACCCGCGGGTACGGGTCGGGTACGGGTAAACCCGCGGGTACGGGTATACCCGCAGTCCCCTAGCTCCAACCTATCGGCACAACATAGGCTTGTTAACATGCTTGTCAAGTTGTCATCTGCATTTATCGGTAAGAATCCGCTGGTTAGGTCGACGTGTGTGAGTGATCCAGTCACTGGTAACTCTTTCAATGTAATATGCATAGTTTGCTAACTGTTGTAATATTCTAGTTCTTAATATTACATTTAGCTTCATTTTCTAGCGCAGAGAAGAGCCTTTGATTTGTTTCGCACTTTGAGTGGCGCAATAAAAAGTCCAACTGCAATTACGATATAATAATCGACGGCAATTTTTATGAACCTGAGGGTCACTAAAGCTGAAAGATTATGGATTGGCCGAATTGCGGCAAGTTTTAAACGCTATAATTGATTTAATTGCAAGCCATTTCAATTATTGCAATAATATTATGGTTGTAGCATATTTTAATTGGGGTATTTTCATATTTAGTTCTGGCCAAGAAGCATATACTTTATATTCGTCTGCTTCTAACTTTTTCTTAGTATAATAACTGCTATTTTGTTAATGTTATCATTATAATTACTATTATTACTAATAATTATTATTAAATGTTCTCTTCTTTTTCCCTCCTCTTCTAAAACAGCGTTTAAAATTTACCGGCAGTTCCAGAATATCCGCTGACTGTTAGTCTGTAATTATCGTCGGAAGAATTGATGGAAAATCTCTCATATTCTGCATAGCGCTTCCCTCCGGCGAAGTCCTCCAAATCAACACGCAGTTTGTAGGTCCGTTTTGAAGTCAGAAGATAAAGCATTTCGTTACCTATAAAATTAGTTCTTTGCTCAAGGCCAACAAGAGTGAGAAATTCAAGCGAAAACCTTGTTAGGCCCATTTGATATTTGTCTTGTCATCCTCATAAGTCGCAAACTTGGCTATGCACTCTTGTCAAGATGATTTGCATAAACCACCAGAATTACTCAATGTCAGCTCAATTGAAGCATTTAGTAAGCTTAGGCCTATAGTTACTGTGAAATCTGTATCTTAGCTTATAGGCTATAATTATCTAGGTGTTTCTAGCGGTAAAGTGAAAATATTTCTAGGACACAGCTTGCTGTTCTGCCAAGCTACTTCAAATTAACAACAACTCGAAACATTTTTTAAAATTAATATTAAAATTAACAACATCTGGCTTTATCTAATGATATCTATGGTGCCGTTTCTTAATACGAAAAGACATCCACTGATGGTCGCGTCGAGCAAAACCGGTAATAAACGTAATCCGTCGGATAATTTCAATGGAAATACAGTAGGTCGGGAATGTAGTAGTGAAGCTATGGTGAGTAAGCAAGTCGAAACACATGAAGTTCGAGTTTTGTGACAATAAAGAATTGAAAGGAATTGGGCACTGATTTCCAAGGTTTTGGTCAGTCACCAAGAACGCCTGCAATTCGAAAATTATCCTAGTGCAAAGCACAACAAGTCTAGAGCCAATGTTTGATGAAAGACTTGCAGATAACTGTGACTAGATCTTTATGAGTTTCTTTATGTCAGATATAAAGTTCTATAATGCCACTTAATGCAAGTCGAAATTGTCAAGTACACAGCTTACAATTTATAAACACCTCAACTAATGTCTTATGGGACGTTATGGCATAAGTCATAATTTCTATTGTTGCAGTTTTAAGACATCAATTGAGTTAATTCTCA
Source organism: Aporrectodea caliginosa (assembly GCA_020284085.1). NCBI lineage: Eukaryota > Metazoa > Annelida > Clitellata > Crassiclitellata > Lumbricidae > Aporrectodea > Aporrectodea caliginosa. The sequence goes on along the minus strand of JACEVL010000022.1, from coordinate 922,684 downwards.
TTCAATGCAGAACAGAACTAACAGTCTATATATTTTTAAATATTATGTGCAAAACCTCTTCAGGAGGACTCTGGCAAACTACATTTATGGCATTTTTAGAAACCTCACCAAGCCAGAATTCGCCATTTGGATTTCCAAATCCTCGTTCATAATCTGCCCACGTTCTGCTAAAATGGACACTGCCATCTTTGCGTCTCTGGAAAACCTGTAAGCAGTTTAAGTAATGCTATTCATTGTTGCTAACTGCTTCACACTTGAAATAAAACACACACGATATCAGAAACTTTTTTATCAAGGTGCCTTTTCCTTCATGCTCTTTCTACAGCAATAAGTTTTGAAACCGCAAAATAAAAAACAAGCCTTCGTTTTTTTCTTTTTCAGATATTGCCTCTCGTGATAAACAAATTTTACGACATCTATAATAGAGCTGTTATTTGAACATCAATCGAGTGTCGCGTGACGCAAAACCGTAGTAGGAAAAAATCAGAATCTCAACCCAGTTGAAATCTGATGAGTCAGATACACCAAAAGCAAACTTGAAAGAAACAAGTCACATGTTTCACTATAAACAACATCAGAGAATTAACATAGCACAGAAGATTGGTTTTAACCAGCCATCGAGAACATCCGAAATTCCGACACTGATCTCGTGCAATGCACAGCAACGGTCAAAGTATCCGTTGTTCGAGAGAAATTATTAGGCGAAGAGCTATAAAATTATTGGAATAGTTGATCTTAGTTAGCAAACAAATGATATTCCTAAGAGCTATGTGTGAACATTGAACTGAGTGAAGTAGGATAACTATAGTGTAAAAAGGCTTTCACCCAGAACTCTGTCGAAGAGCTGTCGTCGGAGTGTGGTGATTGCGTTAAGTTAATGACCTCGGCGGGGGACTCATATTCATGTTTAGACTTGTCTGCTGATTGTACAGATTGTGGATGTGCATACGGTTGTCATTAGTTACAATAAGGTCAAAAGGAGAAGAGACCAGTAATGGTCAGAATAAGTTAATTCTGTGAAAAAGAATGAAGGCAAAACATTGATATCGGTGAGGCAAACATTGATATCGGTGAGGCAAACATTGATATCGGTGAGGCAAACATTGATATCGGTGAGGCAAACATTGATATCGGTAAGGCGCTGATTTCAGGGTCGAGAGAAGCAATAATAATTTCAAATGGCTTTGGAGATGGAATCGGTGAAGAGATGTGAAAATCTTTCAGGTGTGACTTCTGAAAGAAAGCAACGCCACCTTATGGTGAATCCTGATCATTAAAGAAGGAAATGGAAGGAGGGGGTTGAACTGAAATAATGATTGCGTGTCGCTGATAGCGTAAATAATATGTTCTGTATGGTCAAAAATGTCGTTTTAAATATTTATTGCGCGAACAATATGGTGTCCAAAAATGATAATTTCAAGACGAAACGGAAACAGGTTTAGCTCGATGTCAGCAGAAAATAGGTAGCAGAAAGCAAGAATGGGACTGGATAAAGATGCATGGTGCAGCCACTTTTGTAACGACATCAAATCATATTTGCCAGCACAACAAACTGTCCCCAAGAAGCAGAATTTGGTTCAACATACCGTCTAGAGATATGATAGCTATTTCGGCCAATACGGGCCAATGGCCTCCGGTAATGCCCTCTGTATTTCAGTGACTTCGATTCAAACCTGTAGAATGCCTGGGCGGTCTAATATTAATTTAACCCATGAGTCATAATAGTGGAATACCTTCACATAAACCGTGGACAATGAATGGTTGCAGGAATTAGATTTCTTGGTTCTTGTTGCACGGTTCTTCTTGCCAAGCTTATATTTTGCAGCCGTTATACTTGTTTTTGCGCAATACAAACTTCTAATTAAAAATATTCAAAAATATACTTTGAAACGTATACAGACTTCTTGACTATAAACAAAATTGCTGCAAAATATCAATTATCTACATAAAGAGCTACCACGAGGAATATCCACCTAACTTCACACTGTTCACAGCAGCAGAAACTTGTCTGTCTGCACTGTCGAAAATTATCTGGACTTGTCTGTTGGAGCTCTCGTGTCAGTAGCCTACTGTCATTGAGTCGTCTTTTCTTTTTTTTAGAGACGCATCATAAATATGGCAATGCAATTTAAGACAATGTAATATTTAATCTGATTGGTGAAACACAAACCAGCCATGATCCATTGGCAGTCACCATATCACAAAACGCAGAAGTACAAGTTCGATTGAGTTGATGTCCAACGCACACCTCGTAAACGCCACTTGTAGTTTGACCACTTGCTTTTATATCAGAACAATCCCTCACCTGAGCTGCAGGATCAAAGCTATCTAGAATAGCACAGATATCACGCGTTTATTACACCGGATATTTATTTGCAGTGCATAAAAAGGCAGAATCCTGACAACTACCTTCTGGCCACCATTCTCCATTAGTGGCACAGTATACGCTAACTATAATAGGCCCAGTTAACTTGGCTTTGTTCGAAAACAAACCCAGATGTAGAATGCAATGGATTTTGAATTTCAATTAATAGACTTATATCCCTTTCCCCAACGTTTAGCTTAGCCGCAGCGCTTAGAATGGATTCAATTTAGTATACGGTTTATAAAGATTTGTCGAAAGGTGGAGAAGACGTCCGCTTATATGGTTTGTTAAATTACTTAAAGCAGATAATATTATGACAGCGAAAATATTTTACACTTATGTAATGTGGTTAGCTTTATTAGTTAAGTTTTAAGTAGACATTTGAACCTTTAAATCATCCGATTATTAGTAAAGGAGAATACGAGATAGGTTAGTAATGCCTACAAGCAAAGAAGCCCTTCAAGCATCATAGGAATAGCAATGTCAGTAACCACGCCTCATTCTGATATTTAGCCTCAGTCTAAAACCAACCATTATTTGCAGCGAAGAGTAGGCCATTCTCATTTTATTGTTTACGAGTAAATAATAATAATAATAATTATTATTATTACTATAGTTTTATTATTATTTTAGTAGTAGTAGTAGTAGTAGTAGTAGTAGTAGTAGTAGTAGTAGTAGCAGCAGCAGCAGCAGCAGCAGCAGCAGCAGCAGCAGCAGCAGCAGCAGCAGCAGCAGCAGCAGCAGCAGCAGCAGCAGCAGCAGCAGCAGCAGCAGTAGCAGCAGCAGCAGCAGTAGTAGTAGTAGTAAAAGTGATAGGCTATGGTAGTTATAATACTAGTATCAGTTGTAATAATAATAGTAATGCTTCACTTTACCATTTGCGAGTTTCCACGAATTCTGCGTTTGGTTCAAAATGGAGATGTCGTGGCCCTGGAGACGTCGATCAACTGCTTGAAGACTTAAATTAAGAGCGTCATGCTGACTTTTCAATTGCTGAAATGATTCATTAAGAAGTTCGTGAATACTTTGAACCTGCCTGATGTAGATATCTTGCTCCTCGGAACGGCGGTCAGCCACCTGTAAACTTGTCTCAACGGTTTCAAGATGACTTTTAATTTCTTGGAATGATTCATTAAGAATGTTATGTATACTTTGAAATTGCTTGCTGAAGATGTCATGCTCCTGAGGACATCTGTCAACCACTTTAAGGCTCATATTTACAGTGTCATGCTGACTTTTAATTTCTTGAATCGATGCATTAAGAAGCTCGTGAATACTTTGACCTTGCTTGATGTAGATATCATGCTCCTGAGAACGCCGTCGGTCAACCTCTTGAAGACTTGTCATAACGCTACTTTTCATCTCTTGAAACGATGCATTAAGAAGCTCGTGAATATTTTGAACTTCTTTGTTTAGCTGATCAAATAGGTCAACCCTCAGCTGCTGTATCTCAGCAACGATGCTGACCAATGGGTCTCCATTGTCGCAACCCTGTACAGTGCACTGACCTTTCACTTGAAATACTGTTTCATGAGTTATCAATATTACTACAAATGCTGCGAAATAATATGCCATAGCAAAGCTCATGACTACTTTGTACAATGTACAGATTATACGCTGAAGACTCGACTAACAAAGAAACCTGCTGCTTCTCTATGACAACTAAGGCATCAGGGTAAACATGTTTATACTCAACTGAACAAGGCCTCTTCACACGATAGACAATGGTTGCGCTCTAGTTTCAACTCCCGCATTAAGATGAAGTTACACACTGATTGCCCTGCTGGGCCATGTGGACAGTCAATTATTATTATTTGCTGTAGGCTATGTATGGCTGGCTGTATATTTGGTTGCATGTATGCATGTATGTATGTATGCATGTATGCTTGTATGCGTGTGTGCATATAATGCATGTATGTATTGTATAGATATATTAGTATGTATGTATGCTTGCATCATTACAGCCAAAAACGCAGTTTATGCACAGTTTTAGTTAGTAAGTAAGTAAGTTAATTATTCAATTCTTAAGTAGGCTAAACATCGGAAGGCGTAGAAAACCAAACTGTAATCAGATCAGTATCCAGAAGATCAACCCACCAAGACAGAGAGGCAGCCTATTTGGTGGATTGTCTGGGATATCATGTGTTATTGATTTGTTTGAGTTAACAATAGAAACTCATGCGTAAAATGTTTCCAAATTATTCCAGCATTTAAAGTGTTACCGTTCGTAATGAGGCCACGAAAGCGAAAACGTTTAATTTTTTTCAAAATATCCTTTAAACTTAGACATTTGTCTTTTGCAAATGATTGACTGGGATCGGGAGCACCACCGCTTATTGGCGCTTTAAAAATGTTCGATTACAATTACAATTACAATTACAATTGAATGTGTTTGGCCCATTGCAGTGTATGGTTGTACTTTTATATCAATGCTTACTTAAGCTGATGCAGTAAATGATTTATTTTAGTCATTTTATGTGGATCTAGACAACACTACATAGTGAAAAGGCAGCAGTAGAAATGTTGTCTATGCTTTGGCTTCATTGTACGAATTTGTTGGCCAAGATCTCAATGGTGTGACCTTGAATCTTTGGTCTATTTGAATCATCAGAATGAAGCACGGCATGAAACAATTGCACTGCAAAAGGAAAGTCTTGCTTCTGATGTGCCACGTGTAATGCACAGGAGTGGTAGGCTTTTGCCATATAATTCTAGACAGTCTGAAAAATTTAACCGCTTGCCAATTGCTGTAGCACCCATTGAATGTGCTCAAGCTTCGAGTTTTACAGAGAGTCAATGTCTAACGCACTTTTGGCAGCATTCGACTTCTTGACGAAACGAGAAGCCTGTTTTCTTGCGAAGCTACTGCAAAGTATCTTAAGTGCCGACACCACATTTTAAGTTATCATTGGAGATGTATGCAACTTGTTTGGGCGGTCTATCTTCCGGAGCCGAGATGTAGATATCGCGACATTTCAAAGTACTTGGCCATCGATAGAAAATGACAGAATTGATTACATTTCCCGACAAATTTGTAGCGTTATCAGAAACAGCAAGGAATTGCTGATAGACGATGTATAACTTCCATGGAAGAAAGTCACCCTCACAATATCTATCGGGGCCGTTAGAGTTTTCACTGATGCAGCCTATATGGATCATATCCGTATTGGAGGGGTACATCTTGAGGCTCTTCGTTTCATGCACATGGCTTAATGGACTTCTATGATTCTATTATATTCCATCAATATTTTATTTCTTATACATATTGTAATTCAATAAAGAGATTCACAGCGAAGTCGATTTCTTTCTTTACCAGAACTTTTCACTTGCTTTGTTAATTTCAAGTCTTGTTGTCTCACTGTTTCGTTTTGCCATTCAGCATGTACTCAACAATCTTACACGTTTCTTGGGACTACTATATTCAAGAGAATGCATTCAAGGCATCGATTCAGATGTGGTCAAAGTGACAACAAGAAGAACAGTGCCCCGTCACACTTGGTATCTTAACGTGGAACTGGTCACCTTCATCTTTTTCGATGACCAAATCAATGCTGATGTACAGCCGAAATTGTGCAGCCAATAAGAACTAAGTCTTCTACTGGCTTTCCTCCAAAATGTGTGGAACTTAGTGACAGGACATTGTATTAATGCAACTAACCAGAGCACAGGATTAGGCACATTGGATAGACCCCATAGCATAATGTCTATTGCTATTTGTTTATTAGTTCATTTAGTCAGAGAACAAAACAGAACACCGGTACATATCGTGACAGAGACGATCACTGCGCAACAGGAGGCAAGAGAAAAGCTAAATGCTTATATCACCCTATTCCCTATTGCTTGATTCACATTTTGGTCAACGTTAAATGTCACACAGATCTAAACATGTCACTTGTGCAGCCGCAAAAACTCATGGTAGTAGCCACGGCCTTGACTAGCCGGAGATAAATGTTGAATATACAATAATTGGCTTCGTCCTCTTTTACATTATTTCTCTTTCATGACGGATTATAGAGGTTTGAAGACTGAACCATACGGGGGCGACCAAGCAGCTGGATTGCCCTCATATGAAGTCGCCGCGTAGGGACCCTGGGCAAGTCCTTCACTCGCAATTGCTCATGCGCTTCGGCGTGAAACTCCGATTCAGCGTTCGCGCAGTAGTCGGGAGCGCCTCTGAATGGGAAATCTGGTTGGGGCGCTATAACAAGTGTTCAAATACAATACAATACAATACAATGAGGTTATACAGATCGCAAAAATTGACATACTGCAGAACGGAAAACACATGCTTCGGCACAATTGCTGTAACAAAATGCAAGTAACTTTAGACATTCATGCTTGAAAGTCATGGGGTAAACAATTAAACAGGGTTAATCCCTGTATGAAAATAAACAGATGACAATGGAATAGTAAACTACGCAAGCATCTCATTACATATCACGGGGTTCTTTCTAGATACAGGCGTATCGTGTAATCCTTGACAAACGTCCTTGAAGGCGCATATGAATATCGAGATTATAACCACAGGCTGCCACAATAATGCAGTGAAGTCTTTACGAGTAATTTAATTATAGGATACGATGTGTTTCTACCCCTCATATGTCTGTTATAGAAGCCATAGAAGTGGGTGGTGTCAAGCGCTGTATAAAATGGGCATTCGCAATTTGTGTTAGCAGACCCTCGCAGGAAAGTTATGACGGATGCGTTTCTCTGTGGAAAAACTAAAAAAATTGGAAAATCTGATTAAAAATTCTACCAAACGAACTTTACGCAAAGTTAAAGTAAGACATACATACGCTAGGACAAAATTTATTATCTATCGATCCTACTGATCAATCAGACTTCATAGCCTACTAATGACTGGTTGGATTTTTATTGCTATTTAAAATTCAGACTGAAGTTAATTGCTAGTTACAGCTTTGCTAATAACTTTGCTAACTTGGTTACGTTACTGTGTGATGCATTTCTATTCTCATTACACTTTGACTTTGACTAGGAACTAGGGGTCTGCGGGTATACCCGTACCCGGAGGGTTTAGCCCGTACCCAACCCGTACCCGCGGGTCGGGTACGGGTCGGGTACGCATTTCACGGGTCGGGTCGGGTACGGGTAGGTTCGTCACGGGTACGGGTATACCCGGTTTTACCCGTGCCGACTTGAAGTTTTGGGGTTACAATGTCGCCGTTACATACAATAGTGAATCTTGCACCGTCAAAGACTTGCTTACTATTATAGGCTAACTGTCACGTCGAAAATCTAAGTCTGTACACTAGAGGTCTGCGGGTAAAACCGTAGGGTACCACGTTTTCTTGCACTGGCCTTTGAAACTGTAGTAGCACTGCTGACATGGTACATGGTCCTCTGTGAATTGTCTGATTATACCAACTTACTTACTTACTTACTATTCCTGCCCGCGCTTTGTTTGTTCTTCGGATCAGATGATCGAATTGAGCCCTGGACGCCAAAGCTCTAGCACTCTATTCGACATTTCAACCCTGGCAGTCGACGAGTCAACAGCACTTTCTTTCTTCTCAATCAGTCATGTTTCACACTACATAGCAAAGCGTTCTCTTAGACCCATTTCCAGTTATAACATCAGACCTCAAAGTAGGAAACTCCGCCGCGGCAATTGGTCTTTTACTTTACCATCTTTACCACTTGTCGTGCCAGTCCCAAGCCTGGTTAAGGAGGAGGGTTCCGCTTTTGTAACATCCTGGGTCCAGTTTTTACCTTGTTCTGTTGGGCTGCGGATGATAAAGGCCAGTCTACCAGGACCGTTGTTACGTTGTAGTCCGTACCAGACCCGTACTAAAAATTACTATCCGACCCTTCCCGTACCCGCAGCAGGACAATGGAGAACATTAATTTTACCCATCGCCGACAAATTACTGGCGTCAGGAATTGATGGTGACGATGATGATGACGACGACGACGACGACGATGATGATGATGATGATAATGATGATGATGATGATGATGATGATGATGATGATGATGATGGGTATAAATTAATGTTCTCCATTGTCCTGCTGCTGCTGTTGCTACTACTACTACTACTACTACTACTACTACTACTACTACTACTACTACTACTACTACTACTACTACTACTACTACTACTACTACTACTACTACTACTACTACTACTACTACTAGACTACTACTACTACTACTACTACTACTACTACTACTATCATTATCATCAGCCTATTTATTATTATTACTGCATGCTAAGTTGAGTTGTAGGCCTACACATGCATACATATGCACATGTATCGTCTGCCCGTGCCTTTCGTGGACTTGGCATTTATAAATAGTTCTCAAATAACAGTTACAAAGAGACGCGTTCCATTAGAAAAGTCCCAGAGCTTTCCACATAATTTATGTCTGATATGCCATGGTTTCCTGCAGTCCCGCGAGAAACAATCTTGTTTTCTTTACACGTTGGTGCAGTCCAATAGATATATTTCAAAGTTTGTCATTCATTACCTCTGAGAATTTGTTTTGAAACGATTAAGTTAGAGCTATTAGCCGTTTACGCTTAGCCGCATAGAATCACATCTGGAAAAGAGAACGTCTGGAGTTCTAACAAGTCATCCGGGACGGTGGGACATGAGAGATACTAAGATTAATTTGAGGATGCCATGGCGTGTGTGGTCTTAGGGACTTAGCCACACGACACGCGCGCACACACACACACACACACACACACACACACACACACACACACACACACACACACACACACAAACACACACACACACACACACACACTTATATACATATCTATATATATATGAGGATTTCTTGCCATTGGCCAACGGGGTTAGACGGTTGATTTCTACAGTTAAACTCATACAACAATTTTTGCTTCACCTTTTTGCCGTCGTAATATTTTAGGTTGGAAGATATTATTAATTTTGAGTTTTCTCATATTAAATTATGCATGGTGGATGACAAACTACGTCAAATGTAAGTAAATAAAGTGTACTATTACATTAATAATTATTTGTATTAGGCTAATAACGTGTGTGCCTGGCCCCACCTTCATATGCCGAAGCTAAGAAAATGAAGTCGTTACCACTTTATACTCATGGCTGCCTCTGGGCTGACTTACTTCTCCCTTCTCATTCTTATTCTTCTTCCTCCTCCTCCTTCTCCTCCTCCTCCTCCTCCTTCTCATTCTCATTCTTCTACCTCCTCCTCTTCCTCCTCTTCCTCTTCCGCTTCTTTTTCTTCTTCTTCCTATTCTTCTTCTTCTTACTCTTTTTAGTCTTCCTCATCCTCTTCTTCCTCTTCCTGCTTCTGTTCCTTTTCCAGTTCTTGCTCCTTCCTATCATAGTAGTATAAGTATGCCATGATCATCATCGTCGTCGTCACCATCAGTTGCTGAAGCCAGCCATTTGGCTGCGATGGGAACGAATACTACTACTACTACAACAACTACTACTAATTCTACTGCTACTACTACAACTACTACTGCTACTGCTACTACTACTACTACTGCTGCTGCTGCTGCTACTGCTACTGCTACTGCTACTGCTACTGCTACTGCTACTGCTACTGCTACTGCTACTGCTACTGCTACTGCTACTACTACTACTACTACTACTACTACTACTACTACTACTACTACTACTACTACTACTACTACTACCACCACCACCACCACCACCACCACCACCACCACCATCACCACCACCACCACCACCACCACCACCACCACCACCACCACCACCACCACCACCACTACTACTACTACTACTACTACTACTACTACTACTACTACTACTACTACTACTACTACTACTACTACTACTACTACTACAACTACCACCGCCACCACCACCAGCACCACCACCACCACCATCACCACCACCACCACCACCACTACTACTACTACTACTACTACTACTACTACTACTACTACTACTACTACTACTACTACTACTACTACTACTACTAATAATAATAATAATAATAATAATGCACTACCACTACCACTACCACTACCACTACCACTACCACTACCACTACCACTACCAGTAGTAGTAGTAGTAGTAGTAGTAGTAGTAGTAGTAGTAGTAGTAGTAGTAGTAGTAGTAGTAGTAGTAGCAGCAGCAGTAGTAGTACTAGCTGCTGTTGCTGCTGCTGCTGCTGCTGCTGCTGCTGATGCTGCTACTACTACTACCACTATTGCTACTACCACCAATGCTGCTACTAATACTACTACTATTGCTACTACTAAAACTATTGCTACTATTGCTGCTACTACTACTAATCTACTATCATCATCAGTCAATTTATTATTACTTCATACTCAGGTGTAAGCCTATTAGCCCGGTAGGGCCTGGGACTGTGAGAAGGCGTACTAATGACCTGGCGGGTACTGTACGGGTAACGGGTATACCCGCGGGTACGGGTCGGGTCGGGTAGTAATTTTGACCACGGGTCGGGTACGGGTACGGGTAGCGGTCCTGGGGTACGGGTACGGGTCGGGTAGCAAAAACGCTCTACCCGCAGACCTCTACTAGGAACACAGCGCAAACGCGCTTTCGTGCAAGACTTTGTCTTGTTAAAGCGCGCTATGAATTTCTAATTGTATTGTATTGTATTTTATGATAATAATTGCGATTAGCGTGACTGACACCAACAGTAGTTATGACAATAAGTAAGGACTGGTTTGCAATAATTGTCTGCCATACAGAGAAACTGTCTAGTGTTTCTTTAGACGAAACACAGGATGCAGCCTTTCTGAGAACCAACAAAACATGATCATTTGATCATGGTTAGAACATATGCCTTACACTTGGTACCCCTAGACCCGCATCTGGGCGTAGCGTCATTTTGAAACATATGATGTTGTTATGTGAGAACATAATTAGGCCTACAGTAAAGCGATATTAAACTTATATCAGGCGAAATTATTCAGCCTCTGATTAGTTTGGCTTTTGGCGGCGTTATACAAATTTAATTTCTGATTACAAATGCAACAACAAAAATAGGCAGCCAAGGATGATCTATATTATTTAAGCAGGCTATATTAAAGAACGATATAATTATATACTGTATTCTGCTCCCAATTGCACCGTGTATATTATGCTACAGGAACTGTGCATTTTCAGAGTATATGTATATACCCTGACAATTTAGGGTTAGGGTCAGGGTCAGGGTTTCAGGGTATACCTGTAACCTATATAATTATATTAAATATATATTAAGGCTCTAAATATTAACCTAAGTAAATGTATAAAGGTTAATATTTAAGTCCCCACTAATGATCACTTGACAGTTCTAAGTTGTAGGGACATCTGAGATGACACTAACTTTAGAAAAGGAAGCCGGCGTAGGAGGTAGTTCGCCCGTACGGTTAAAAAGTGAGCAGTGTCATTGGTCCATGAGCAGTGTCAATCGAGAGGCAAATGTTTCAAGGGTCTTTGGTAGAACGAACAGGGAAATGATCTTAGCATTCAGAATATCTCTGTAGTAAATTGCAAACACGACTGTGATTCTGAACCGAATCGCCAAATGCCGAATTTCTAGCACGAGGTAGATCGTAATTAGGTATTTTGCTGGTGAAGCTCTACATGCAGTAGCATCCAACTATAAAGTATGTCAAGACTCTGTCACAGTAAGAACGTCCATATGGTGAGTGATGATAGTGTTAGCATTAGCTAGAAACTTGTTCTCTACAGATTAGGGTGGTCCTTACAAAATAAAAGTGTGAATCTACTGTTCGCCAACGTGCCATTTGGTTCCATTCCATCCAGAAACATCACACAAAAGTTGTATGAAAAAATATTAATATTTAGGACTCGCACAACACCATCACAGTTTTGCCATATATCAATATGCGAACACTCGAACAGTAAGCATAGTAGTTGCAATCAACAATGAATACATAAACCAGGAATAAATTCAAACACTTGTAGTAGGTCCAGATTACAACACAATGACATTATTGCATGCCTGATTACTAGTGATTCCACTGATTAGTGATTAAAGTAATTTATTACAGTTAATATTATTGCTACTGAGGTACTTAGTCAATGTCAATTCGGCCTTGATCGCTTGACGGCACGGTCCTTTCATTGCTGGTGCCGAGAACGAGTTGCTTTGGATGCAAAAAAGCAAACGAGCCAGAAGTATAAGAACCAGAAGCAGATGCGCTAGGAGTGGAAGAACCAGAAGCAGAACCAGCAGCAGAGGAACCAGAAGCAGAACCAGCAGCAGAAGAACCAGAAGCAGAACTAGCAGCAGAAGACCTAGAAGCAGAAGAACCAGAAGCAGAAAAATCAGAGGTAGAACCAGCTGCAGAAGAAACAGAAAGCAGAGGAACCACAAGCAGAAGAAACAGAACCAGCAACAGCAGAGTGTCATAAAGTGGAGAGTGACACCAGCCTCCACTGTTCTTACTGCAGAGAGCTTTACAGTTTACAGCGACCAACACGAAGAAACGTGGATTCAATGCTTAACATGCAAGTACTGGTGCCATGAAAACTGCGCTCTATTGAACCCGGCGACAAGCAATTTTTACTGTAATTACTGTCGTTAATTATCAATATTTCTTATGTAAGAGTACATATGACAGTTTTAATTCATTTTCTCGTTACTGTTGTTAAATGTGAAACAAATAATTCAGATAGCTCAATAATATTACCATTAGCACTGCCTTCATGTCAAACTTGTCTAACCACTTGGGCATGAGCAGCAGTAGGCTATTTGCCACTTTTATCCAAGGTGTAGGACTGTAGGAGTAAGAGTGGCATTTTCACTTTGTGTTTTTGCGTGTTTTGCAAAATATGTTATCACATATAGTCAATTTTCAAGGTATTTCTGTTAGCTTTATGAGTTTCCAACATGCATATATGTGAAAAATTGTGGCATTATGTTATCTATTTTTTGTGTTCTAAAAAGGGCCTCTCTTGCCCTGGTCTCCCTATTATGTAAAGTGCTGTTGATTACAGTTTTTCCAATGAAGAATACAGCTGGTTCTAATGGAGAAAATAAAGCACGTGTTAAATAGCTGATGCAAGAGGAAGGAAGAGCAGTAGGTCCATAGTTACAACTAGAACTAAAAGGAGATTTCGTTCAGAACACAGACTTTTTATATGGAAACTTTGTGCTTGTATAATATATAATTGTATAATGTATACTATACTATAATAGTATTATAATTATATTACATAATATATGTGACACTATGTGCTTGATGTGCTTAGTGTGTAGGCCTACTGTCGTGCGTTGGAGATTTAAGTTAACCGATGATCTTCGAGCATCCTCGCATGTTGGCGATGTTCTGGGTGCATGCTCAAGTTCTCTCTACGCCCTGAGAATGTTAAAGGCCCATGGTCTACCCACTCGGGCCCTCCACACTGTCGCTGGTGCAACAACTGTTGCAAAACTTCTGTATGCGGCTCCGGCGTGGTGGGGATTCACTACTGCAGACGATCGGGCCCGCGTGGAGAGATTCCTAGCTCTGATGCGAAGATCGGGCTATCTTCCGCTGGACTCACGGGGAGCTGCGGCGATGGTGGGCGACGCAGAAGACGGACTACTACGATCGGTTGTCCGATGCAGGACTCATGTGCTCCGTCCGATCTTCCCTCCAACTGTTGTCCACCACCATGACCTTCGACCCAGACCACATGACTTTGTGCTACCGCTTAAAGATGACAGAAATTATATCCCAAGGATTTTATTTAGGAGTTTGATGTTGCCCCGTTGAACAAGTCGCCCTTTGCTGGAACAGATATTTCATAACTATTAATTATTTCCATTCTTCTTTTTATCTGGCAATACCACTTTCTGTAATGGGTTGCGGTGTGTCAACCTAGTGATTTATTATTAAACGAATATATATATATATAAGTTAGACCTAACATTGTGTGCTTGCTTGGATGGATTTGTGGTTATCGGTCTCAGGAACTCACGGATCAAATACCTCTAAAATGCCAATAAAAATAAATAATAAACAATCAACGAGAACATAAACATTGTAGAAATTATTTTTTAGTTATGCTTAAGTAAAATCATCCAGCCTTTCTGTTGAAAACTAAAGATAGGTCCAAAAATGCGAATCAAATACTTATACTCGAAATGACGAAAATTATTTGTAAAAATCAAAATTTCAAAGACGTTGTGCGAGTCCTAGATATTGTTCGAGCTTGATAATTTTTGGGCTACATTACTTTTAAGCCAATTGGCACGGAATGCCGGGTTGGCGAAAGTAAACAAGTGACGTTGAAAATTTTCCATTAGAGATGCGACCACCCTACTACAGATCTAACATTCCAAGTTTCCAGCCTTAAACCATGTCCGTTACCGCTTGCTGACTCGGTGCGCACAGGAACCGAATGAGTGGTCTTTGCAGTAGGAAACTTGGTCGAGGGCAGTGATGGGCACTTTTAACTACTGTAGTTACTAACTATTAGTTATAACTACTACAAATGTAGTTGTCTAGTAGTTATAACTACTTTTAAAGAAGTAGTTTTAAAAATAGTCATAACTATTTTTATCAAGTAGTTTGTAGTTAATAACTACACTCTTTTATTAACTACATTTTTCCTATTTACGGACATTGTCCATAGACATTATAAATTTATAAGTGATAGCTCCTGTCCTTTGTTAGTTTATTTGATATATATGCAGTTATTCATTATAATTAGATTTGTCACTTGTTATTTGTTTGTGACCTTTTTTATTACTTGTGTTGAATATCAGTAATTAATGCAGATAATAAATTTCTCACACTACCTGGTGAATATCAGTGTACCGTAACATAACTTTAGAAAAGTAGTTTGAAAAGTAGTTACCTACTTATCTGGTAGTTACCAAAACTAGTTATAACTACTTGTCATCTAAAGTAGTTAAACAGTAGTTATAACTACTTATTTTGAAAGTAGTTAGGAAGTAGTTTTAACTACTAGTTAAGTAGTGTGTGCCCATCACTGGTCGAGGGCAGGGCTAGCGACTGAGAAGCCCTAATGGACAAAGATAGACTTGACAGAATAAAGCTACTGCCGCCCAAGCACAATTTCCTCCAGAACAAGGTCCAGTATTATTGGGAGAACGTGATCGCTCAAGACTTTAAGGACAGCAGGCTAATGTGAACACCTTTCAGTGATCCTTGACCGTTTACGTTTTTCACGAGGAGTTTCTCCATCATCTCTTGAGGAAGGTTTCAGGTGTTCGGCATGATCCCAAAGGACTATTTTATCCTGCATACCGAAAGCTCAACTCTTCCTACAGACTTGACAATAGAACACCGTTTCGAACAGTTCAACTTGGTCTCTGAAACTAAACCTAGATCAACAAGCCTATCTATGCCCCCAAAATCAGGTACACTCTGACCTTTTTCCAACTTTTCAACGTCACGACTTCTCTAATGAGGTGCAGCTGGCAGTCTCGTGCGGCTCTGTAATGCCTCGATTATTGGCTGACATGTCTGTTCTGTTAGTAGTTAAGATTTGAATTGCATAACATGTAAATGTACAGCGCAGTGCGCTTGTCAGGCGCTTAATAAAGAAAAGATTATTATATGCAATGATCATCCCAACTCATCCATTATTGCTATTTAAGATCATTGGTTGACTAAGAAGAAGCTACATTCTTTAATAACCTATACCCATATTTCTTACATATGATGTGTCTGACATATTTCTGACATATGATGTATCTGACATTCTAGCGGTTGTTCCATTATCAGAATGCCTTGTTTGCTATTATTATTTATTAATATAATTTGCAACATAACTAACTACTTTTAAGCAGCGCCATTTTCAAGTTTATTAAAGACGACGGCTTTATATCTATAAGATACAAAGTTTCTTCAGTGAAGTTATGTGGCAAGCATTGAAACAGCGTAGAAGCGGAAGCGGATAGGCAATACAAATAATATATGTTGTAATGGCAATCACGATGCTATCAACCAATAAAATGCTATCAAAGCCGCCGCGTAGGGACCTGGGCAAGTCCTTCACTCGCAATTGCTCATGCGCTTCGGCGTGAAACTCCGATTCAGTGTCCGCGCTGTAGTCGGGAGCGCCTCTGAGTAGAAATCTTTAAGGGGCGCTATATAAATATCTGAAATGAAATGAAATGAAAACATAGAATTATGTAATAGCGGTCTGTAATGTTCAGATTTGAGTAGAAGAAGGAAAATATTCATATGCGAAGGAGATTTGGTTGCGAGATTTTTCTCGAATATCCATGGATTTATCGCCTAAATGATTTATTTACGGACTACGAAATTAATAATTAAAGTCCTTCCGAATAAATTATAAAATAATGTCAATGTCTTGAATACATTGAAAGTTTCTGAATACGGATGATAATTCCTTCAGTGCTTATGACAGTAAAAACGCACTTGCAATTCATATTCTGATTGTCAGTTACATATGTAACTGCCGTAAGTGTTACTGCACTGTTGGGTGCATCCGTGACTTCCTCTTGCACATTCATCAATATCTGAAATTCGAATAAATGAGAAAAATACCATAAATATTACAGAAATTAGAAAATAGTCCACCTAATGCAAAAACAGTTTAGGGCCTACAGTCCGCAGCAAGCAGATAAAACATTAGGCTACACTTCATGCTTATTCTAATGATTGTTCTTATAATCCACTTCATAGATGTTCCGATACAGATAATGATCGTAGACGCCCTATAAAATAATAATAATAATAATAACAATAATAATAATAATAATAATAATAATAATAATAATAATAATAATAATAATAATAATAACTGACTCTCCGTAAATAAATCATTTAGGCGATAAATGACTTCAGTGGGGATGAGGCTTGTTAGTTCCAGAATGGTTTTACTCTTCAGTTAGTTTCTAAGAGCCTGAGGGATCATATATACCTCGGGTAAAAAAAAAAAAAAAAAAATAATAATAATAATAATATAATAATAATAAATAATAATAATAATACTAAATAATAATAATTTATTTAGTCTGTAATGAAGCGCCTAACAAACGCATCGCGCTGTACATGTTCATGTACATGTTCTGATGGTTACAGAAATAAATGATGATGATGATGATGATGATGATGATGATGATGATGATGATGATGATGATGATGATGATGATGATGATGATGATGATGATGATGATGATGATGATGATGATGATGATGATGATGATGATGATGATGATGATGTTATGACGATTAACCAATTCACAAGAACGCAAATCACGGAAGACATAAATCACAAAGTAGCAGCCATGCAAGGCGCAAGCTCAATGTACTTTTGCTGCCACCTAGGGAATGACGGCAGAGCTAAACCCAGAGCGGCCTTACGGGAATCGAACCGGGTCCGTGAAAACGTCTGGCAAGAGTGGTATCCATTATACTATCCCCTCCCTTATCTATCTATCTTCTGCATAACTTTAAAAGCTGTAGCCTATGTGGCGCCTGGCCAGCACCATCTACCATCTGCCACGGTGAAATCAATGTCTCAATGTAAACCACACTGGTTATGGGGCTGTTAAAGAAGCTGGAAAAAGCTGAGTAATCAGGCTACCTGAAGGATTTCGCTGAAGTACCGTTTTGCCACTTGGTGAAATCTTGAACCAAATCTGCCGTATTCTGTGTCTTTTAACGGGAACATTTTAAAATTTATAATATAACAAATCCAACTGGCTGGATGGTGATAAATTGAGATTGGCCTACTAGCACTATAACAAGTAACAGTCTTTTCAAATATAAACGTGTTAACGTTGTAGTTTATCATCTCTGAGGTAATGACTGCAGTCATTATCTCAAAGATGATAAACTACAACTGACGTATGTAATGATCTCAACTCTATTCATCATCATCATTGCGGTCCATGGGCTCAGTGCCCGTTGGTGTAAATCGCATGTTTCGCCATCCGTCTCCATTTGTCTCTCTCCTGCGCCATTCTGCTAAGTTTGTGGATTTCCATTTCACACCAGTCCGCGACGTCATCCAGCCACTCCCTGCACGGTCTTCCCCTAACCCCCTTTCCGTCCATCATCCCGAAGATGACGTGTTTGATGAGTCTGTCGTTTCCCATTCTGCATACATGTCCAAAGAAGTTTAGTTTCCTCTCCATTATCATTTGTTTGATATTTTTTGTATTTCCCACTCTCGCGTGCACCTCCACATTTGTTATCTTTTGCTCCCATCTGATGTGAAGTATCCTCCTGTAGCATATCATCTCGAATGCCAGTAGCTTGTTTGTTTCCCGCTTGTGCAAGGTCCATATCTCACATGCATACAGCAGTATTATACTGAATATGCATGTTTTTATGATTTCCATTTTTGTGCCTACTTAGCGACTTCTCCAAAGGTTTCCAAAGGCTGCCAATGCCCCCGCTGCTTTCGCTATAGATACGTCTTCCTATCTCCTTTCCGCAGTCATTGTCCCATGTTAGCAGGCTTCCCATGCAGATATACAAATTCCTCCACGTGTTCCAGACCTTCACCATTGATCTCGATAGGTGTTATGCTCGTTTATGCTCTATTATCGCTATAAAAACATTGGCAGACTCAAAAGATGCTGAATCTTTTTAACAATGACCCAAATTTCCTTGCAACTCAGTTTGGGCATTATGTAGGTGCAGTGTGGCTTTCCTGCGGCGTAAATCTGTTAGTGGGAACAATTGATTATTGACAGTGATACTGATAGTCAGTGGGAAAAGGTATTTACCGCTAAGCAGTTTAATCTTTGTGTCCATGTTTTGTGCTTTATGGTGTATTGTATTGTATTGGATTTAAAGATTTATAAAGTGCCTCTCACAGTGCACACCAATCAGAGAGCGCTCCCAGTGCGAAAGTCCTCGAGAATAAAGACAAGTTTTGAGGTAGCGAAAAGATGTAGCAGGACCACCACATAGTATGGTGGTGCGAACAAAGGGGAAGTTGATTCCATAGCGAAGGGCCAATGCAGGCAAAGGCACGGGACTGGGCTATGGCTGTTCTCACACGAGGAACAAAAAGGTCAAGACGATCCGAAGAGCGTAGCGGGCGAAGGGAAGCAGCCGAGGTAGGCCGACGTATTGAGTCACAGAGGTATTTCGGGGCAAGACCTAGGTAGGATCGGCAAATGAGGACAAGTACCTTTAACTGGATGCGTGCAGTAAGAGGAAGCCAATGCAGTTGTTCAAACATGAATGTGGAGATATGGGAGAATCGCGGCAGACGGGCAATTAGTCTGGCAGCAGAATTAAGAACCGATTGCAGAGAGGAGAGGCGAACTTTAGGGAGGCCAACAAAGAGGGAATTACAATAGTCAATGCGAGAGCAAATAAAGGCATGAACTATTGAGGTAAACACCAAAGACGAAATAGATCGACGGACTGCCTTCAGGCGTCAGAGATGGTAATAGCAGGAGCGGGTGAGATTAGTAATGTGACCAGAGAAGGAGAGAGAGCTATCAAGTGTGACACCTAGGTTACGAAAAGAGATTGAAAAGGCATAGGAAGTAAAACTTTCGTCCAAAAGAGAATAGTCAATCTTAGCAAGTTGCTGGCGATTGCCAAACCAGATCAATTTGGTCTTAGTTGGGCTTAAGGAGAGCCTGTTTGAACACATACATGCTTGAAGATCCTGAGAAAGAGCATCAATGCGAGCAATGAGGGAGAGCTGAGCACTTGGGGAACCATGGACATATGCTTGAACGTCATCAGTATAGACGTTGCCAGTAGCTAAGGCTACCACTGATTGAAGAGTGGTTGCAAGATATCATTGTCATTTTGGATAGCCTTAGGAGTCCCTAACAGACCCTTCCAAGAAAGGGAATTCAGAAATGCAGAGGTCAGTTTTTTAGATGAAGGGCCAAATAGCAGCTTTTCTTGCTATCCAGTGCAAAGGAATTTGAGGAATTTCAAGGGCTAGGGCGGAGATGTAGCGTGAAAGGGCTTAATGATTGATATTTTGAATATCTGCATTATTGAGGCGTTTCGTTTTTAATAAATTTTTATATGCTGCATGGAAACGATTTGGAACTCGTCTTGCGCCAAGTGTCGACTTTGAATATGAATATTATTGACGACTTGACAAAAGTTGACTTACGGAATGGGTTGTCGTTCGATTAAAGTTTCGAGCGGCCATTTGTTACGAGAAATATTGAATATTTAAAATAATTTTTCAATCGATTTCCTTCTGTTTAACCAATTATAACTATACTAATGCATTAATTGGGCAATTGCACGTTATTTGAAATAATTTACTGCGCTATTTGTTTCATTTAAAGACAGAAAATAATTTACGACGCTAAACTACACGTTTACCCGGATCTCGAACTCGGTACCTCTCGTTCTCTATGCCAGTGTGTTATCCAATGGATAGCACCATGAGTTGAATATGAATATTACTGAACACTTGACGCACTCGCACTTGCACCTTCGGGCAATAGTGATTGGTCTCGAGCGGCCATTATAAATTTGGCTATGAGAAATATTTCATATTTCAGTGAACTTTTTACTCCATTTTTTTCTTTTTAACAAATTCTAAGTATAGGCCTACTAGTACATCAATTGGGCAATGGGTCGTTATTGTTTTTAATTTGGAACGCGAAAGCGGTGTGTTATAACACATAAATAATAAGCCACGTGAAAGCGGTGAATTATATCCCTATTCACGAAAGAGATCGACAAATTTTCATTAAAGTTTCGAATTTTTAGTGAACCTTTTGTCGTGAACATGTTGTCGTGAACCTTTTGTCGTGAACCTTTTGTCGTGAACCTATTGTCGTGAACCTTTTGTCGTGAACCTTGTGTCGTGAACCTTTTGGCAGAGAACCATTTGTCGTGAACCTTTTGTCTGTGAACCATTTGTCGTGGATCCCGTCTAGAGACATGGCAGCTATATCAGCACGGAGGGACGAGTGGCCTGCAATGAGGTCCTCTGTGACTCAGTGGCGTCAGGTGACACTTGGATAGAGGTTTAGCTCGACGTCAGCAATCGCAATATTAAATTATATTGTTGAAACACAAACCAGCAATGCACTATTGTTAGTCTCCATTTCGCCTGCACTGAATAATATTAATTAGACCCATGAGTCATAATAGCTGAGTAAGTTAACCATGAGGAGGATACATCTAAACCATGCGTCGAGCAGTAACGTAGCCTATCTGCTTGACATTACTGTTATGAAATTATCTATTGAGGCTCTCAATGAATACTGGTCACTGTAATACAAGTAGTTTCATAATGAAGTTTGGAACGTAATAATTATAATGAAGTGCAATATTAAATTATATTGTGAAACACAAACCAGTATTGCACTGTTGGTAGTCTCCATGTCACAAAATGCATTAGTACAAACTCGATTGGGTTGATGTCCAACGCAAACCTCGTAGACGCCATTTACAGTGTAACCACGTGCTTTTATGTCAGAACAATCTCTCACTGGAGATACAGGACCGCAGATATCTAGAATAGCACAGAAATTACATATTCATTAATCCTGATATTTATATGCAGGGCTTAGAAACCAGAATCCTGACAACAACGTCATCTATGCTGCGTCCCTAACTGGCCACTTGTTGCCATCGATGACACTTCGCAGGCTAACAATGGACCCTATGATCGTGGCTGTCTCATACATAAATTAAGATGAGGAAATAGGCTACAATGTATTTTTAATTTACACTGTGTCCACGATAAAGTAGAACACTAGACTTTGTGAAATATCTTGGTCAATTGTAGGGTTGTTAATATCGGTTTTTTTGGCAAACCGATTATCGGTTTTCAAAATCCGATTTTAAACCGATTATCGGTTTTCATTGGCCTTCATAGAAAATATAATATATGATCATATAATGCAAGTTACTTATGTATTACGTAACGTACGTACACGCAACGCAATTTTTGTCAAATTTCTCCGGCACCTCAGACTTAATAGGCCTACTACCAGCCATAGTTGTAAACTTAAATTTGAATTATTTGCGGATTCCGATTCCAAATAGTACTAAAGATTGCAATCTGACCAAACAGATTGACATCGAAGACAAGTCACCCATTTAACGGGCGTTTAGAGGCAACGCCTGTGGTCTACTTGGCAGGCTGCAGATCTGGTGCTGAATGGTGTTGCAAGAGATCTCTGTCTGTCTCTCTTTCCCTTCAGACTTGAATTCATCCCTCCCGGGGAGGGTCAGCCAGTATTTCAGATTGGAATTGTAGCCTTGATCATTTGGCCAGCCGCCGGACACAGTCTTCATGGGTTTAGCCATGTTTTTGCACTGTCTACTTAAATGTCCAAAGGGTCTTAATACCCCACCCCAAGATCAAAGATCGACCGACGGTGACTCTCAAATGTTTCACACGCTTGCCTTGCCGACGGGTTCAGCGTTGTTGGGGTACAGCCCTTCTCCCTCGTGTGATCAATATTAAGACCTCCATGAACTGTCTGATGAAAGGCAGTCACTGTACAGCCAGAGTCAGAATTAAGTCCGCCGGCTGATAACAACAAAGTCGCTAATGATCTGTGTGGGAAATCATAGAAAACGCAACGGCGGGTTACAAATTCTCGATTTCGGATAATTCTGGCATTGTAATTTTCACTACGAAAATGATAAAAATTTACGAATTCGATAATCGTTTTGTCAATAATGAAAACCGATAATCGTTTTCGAAACCGATAATCGGATTTCCGATTATCGTTTAACATCCCTAGTCAATTGTAGTATTATAGGTACTAAATTTGGTGCACATGAACTTCAGTCTATTCTATCTATACTCTGCAAATTTTATTACAATTGATGTAACGGTTACGAGGATATAGGCCTACCCTTATGAAATTCGGTGGTTCAGGAACCAAGTTACCGAACAGTAAAACGCATCGACAGATGCGTGCGCGGCTGATCATCCTGACTCAGCACCAGTTCTTCGACAGCATTGATATTTGTTTGCGTTCGTAACGCCCGATCTCGTGGTTTCCTTGCAACTGATCCGGTTGTGGCAATCTTTTTAACAGCTTGCTGACACCAGTTAGGGACCAATTTTTCATTGGAAATTCTGTAACGAGTCTCCTTGCGCCATACCCCTTCTCTCTCTCTCAACTCCTTGATTAAAATCTTGTCCTCTGCGCTGAAAACCATTTCTTTACAACCAGTGCGACCACTCTCTATTTTCTGAAATCCCAAGCTCTTGAAAGAAAATCCCAAGATTGGACAAAAGTGTACAAAAAATGCCAAGTTACCGACAAGAAATTTTTTATGAAATATGAAATGCGTTTTAACTTTTAACAATCACAATTATTCACAAAAATGCCTAGTTAAGAACTGGCAAAGAAAACCGGAGCATAACATTGAATTAACAATGTTTACAAGTTACAATAATAATAAACGTCTTTCAGACTAAGCGAGTTTTTCTAATCTGATTCGCTGCCACTGATGCAAAGTACGGAAAAAACTAGTCTGTATACCATAGAAAAATCCCAAGATTGCTAGGCAAAATCCCCAGATCCGAAGTCGGTCCCCGAAATCCCAAGATCTTGGGAAAAACTAAGCAGTGGTCGCACTGTTTACAACCAACAGTTACTACTGTTACGTAAAACAGGTCTCGTAGTGTAACTGTTTCCAAAAATGACGCTTATAAACGACAGCCTATGTATCCTCTGCGGTAGCCAGAAAAATGACGTCATTCTATGAGTTTTACTGTTCGGTAACTTGGTTCCTGAACCACCCAATTTCATAAGGGTATAACCTCGTAACCGTTACATCAATTGTAATAAAATTTGCAGGGTATAGATAGAATAGACTGAAGTTCATGTGCACCAAATTTAGTACCTATAATACTACAATTGACCAAGATATTTCACAAAGTCTAGTGTTCTACTTTATCGTGGACACAGTATAGTTTTGGTTAATCGATTTTGGTTAATGGTTATAGCCTTCTTTCACCGATTTACCTAGCCGCAGCGTTAAAAATGCATTTAACTTGGTATATAGAAGTATCAGGCTCAAATGAACCCGATGGTCAAACAAAAGCTCAAACACCGACTCAGAGAATAGATAATAAAATGTAGGACACACTTAAATTATAATGCAATGGGGAAGAAATATGAGTTTCTTTATAAAGTGAATCTTGTAACAACATAAAATTGTAGGACACCGTTACCGATTGGTTGATTGCAAGCCTTGTAACGCGAAAACTACGGGATTGAACCTCCTATGCGTCTGGTACTTCGAGAAAGTCCGTCACTCACAACTGCTCAGGGACATAGATTGATTAGTGGTCATTAGACATTGGCAATTAATAAATGCGTAATGATTATAAATAATAATAAAATCTGATCTGTCTATGTAAGTTTTTAAGAAAAGATTGTGACAATCACAAATGTACAGTTTGCCACTATTATGGCTCCGTTTTTACTTAGATCATGCATCTGTATCCCAATTTGCCGTCTGTTCAGCGCATTCAAGTCCAGAAGTTGCAAGTATTAGAAAGGCAATATTAAAGAAAATATCGGACATTCGATATATCAGGAACATCTAGTTTTTTAAATCATAAGGGATCGTCTCTTCCATGAGGCTTTAAAAACGTGTTACAGCACGTCCATGATTTTTCATGTGCTAGATTGCTTCCTAGGGTCATGTTAAAAAGCGATAAATGCTTCTGATAAAATAGGGCTGTATTGAAATAATACAGCGTAAAACATTTTTAGTGCATAAATGCTGAAACAAACACTTCTTAGAAATACTTTCCAGTAACATGTGAAAAAATTAAATGTTAATTATTTTTACTATACCTTGTTAAAGATGACCATTATTTTACAGTGTTAGGAGATACAAAATTGGACCGAGGACAAACTTTGCCCAGGCACCAGAAGTTTGAGGAAACTAATATACAGTGTGCAAATGGTTGTCAAAGGGAAGTCGAAGGGACATGACGTCCGCTTATATGGCTCTCTCAAGTAGGCCTACTTACGACCCATATGAAGTTGACAATAATCTACATTTGCATGACCTGTCTGCTTTATTTTTGAGCAATGATCACCTTTATAGGTTAAAAACAGCTAGAGGGTCTACAAACACTCAACATATAAACAGCAATGTCAATAGAAATGACCCACGAGCTCTAATTTTGGAATTTCGCCCCAATTTACCACAACATTAATATTTTAACATAGGCATTAATATCAGCAGCGAAACAGTTGGTCCTTCTTTCTTTGTTAGTTGCTTTATGGTGGTGGTGGTGGTGGTGGTGGTGGTGATGATGATGATGATGATGATGATGATGATGATGATGATGATGATGATGATGATGATGATGATGATGATGATGATGATGATGATGATGATGATGATGATGATGATGATGATGATGATGATGATGATGATGATGATGATGATGATGATGATGATAATAATAATAATAATAATAATAATAATAATAATAATAATAATAGTAATAATAATAATAAATGTGCTTGTCATTACTCTAGATACGTTTCACTTTACCATTTACGAGTTTCCACGATTTTTGAGTTTGGTTCATGATGTCTATCTGATACGTCTGGAGACGTTGGTCAACCGCTTGAAGACTTAAATTAACAGAGTCATACTGACTTTTAATTTGTTGAAATGATTCATTAAGAAGTTCATGAATACTTGGAACTTGCTTGATACAGATATCATGCTCCTGGGAACGTCGGTCTACCGATTGCAGACTTGTCATAACGGTACCCTGCTGACTTTTCATTTCTTGAAATGATTCATTAAGAAGCTCGTGAATACTTTGACCTTGCTTGATGTTAATTGCATGCTCCTGGAAACGCCTGCGGTCAATCGCTTGAAGATTAGTCATAACGGCATGGTGTTGACTCTTTGTTTGTTGAACGGATTCATTAAAAAACTCATGAATATATTGAACTTGCTTGATGTAGATATCTTGCTCCTCGGAACGTCGGTCAACCTCTTGGAGACTGTTCATAACGGTATCATGCTGACTTTTTGTTTGTTGAAATGATTCATTAAAAAGCTCACGAATACTTTGAACTTGCTTGAGGCAGATATCATGCTCCTGGAGACTTCGTCGGTCAACCACTTGAAGACTTTTCAACTCTTGAAATGATTCATTAAGAAACTCCTGAATACTTTGAACTTGCTTGATGTAGATATCATGTTCCTGGGAACGTCGGTCAACCGCTTGAAGACTTTTCATTTCTTGAAATGATTCATTAAGAAACTCCTGAATACTTTGAACTTGCTTGATGTAGATATCATGTTCCTGGGAACGTCGGTCAACCACTTGAAGACTTTTCAACTCTTGAAATGATTCATTAAGAAGCTCGTGAATACTTTGACCTTGCTTGATGTTAATTGCATGCTCCTGGAAACGCCTGCGGTCAATCGCTTGAAGATTAGTCATAACGGCATGGTGTTGACTCTTTGTTTGTTGAACGGATTCATTAAAAAACTCATGAATATATTGAACTTGCTTGATGTAGATATCTTGCTCCTCGGAACGTCGGTCAACCTCTTGGAGACTGTTCATAACGGTATCATGCTGACTTTTTGTTTGTTGAAATGATTCATTAAAAAGCTCACGAATACTTTGAACTTGCTTGAGGCAGATATCATGCTCCTGGAGACTTCGTCGGTCAACCACTTGAAGACTTTTCAACTCTTGAAATGATTCATTAAGAAACTCCTGAATACTTTGAACTTGCTTGATGTAGATATCATGTTCCTGGGAACGTCGGTCAACCGCTTGAAGACTTTTCATTTCTTGAAATGATTCATTAAGAAACTCCTGAATACTTTGAACTTGCTTGATGTAGATATCATGTTCCTGGGAACGTCGGTCAACCACTTGAAGACTTTTCAACTCTTGAAATGATTCATTAAGAAACTCCTGAATACTTTGAACTTGCTTGATGTAGATATCATGTTCCTGGGAACGTCGGTCAACTGCCTGCAGACTTGTCATAACTGTACCATGCTGATTTTTCATTTCTTGAAAAGATGCATTAAGAAGCTCGTGAATATTTTGAACTTGTTTGTTTAGCTGATCAAATAGGTCAACCCTCAGTTGCTGTATCTCAGCAACGATGCTGATCAGTGGGTCTCTATTGTCGCAGCCCTGTACTGTGCACTGGCCTTTTACTGGAAAGATTGTTTCATGAGTTACCAGTATTACTACAAATGTTGCGAAATTATATGCCATAATAAAGCTCATGACTACTTTATACAGGCTATATGCTGAAGATTCAACTAACAAAGAAACCTGCACGGCAATTGTCTGCTTCTCTATGACAACTTACGCATGAAGTTAAACATGTTTATAATGAACTGAACGAGATCATCAGACACACGATAAACACTGCACTTCATGCGCTCTAGTGCCAACTTCCGCATTAAGATAAATTTACATAGGGCCACTAATTGTCCTGCTTGCCATATCGACGGTCATCAATTATTTGCTGTAGGCTATGTAAGGCAGGCTGTACAATAATATGATTGCATGTTTGTATGTACATGCATACATGAATGTACATATGTATGTACATCTATGTTCGATCGTTCCTATGTATTGTATTGTATTTGAACACTTGTTATAGCGCCCCTACCAGATTTCCCATTCAGAGGCGCTCCCGACTACTGCGCGAACGCTGAATCGGAGTTTCACGCCGAAGCGCATGAGCAATTGCGAGTGAAGGACTTGCCCAGGGTCCCTACGCGGCGACTTTGAGGTGGATTCGAACCCGCAACCCTCCAGCTGCAAGGCACCGAACATACCCCCAAACCACCGCGCCCCAGTTGTATTGTGATGTGTTGTATTGTGTGTTGTATTGTACTCCACGTTTATAATGCGACCGAGCCACCCGCAGTAAAGATCCGAGAAATTAATCTCTGATAAACCGACCCGACCGGGAAGCGAACCCGGGGCGCCGGCGTGACGAGCAGGCTACCAACCCACTCGGCCACTCAGGATCCTTATGTATAGATATGTTAGAATGCATGTATGGTTTCAATACTGTAGTAGCAGTCGAAAAAGCAGTTTATGCACCGTGTTATCGGGGAGGCGAAAGCGCATTGGATAACACACTGGCATAGAGAGCGAGAGGTACCGAGTTCTAGACCCGTAGGGCGGACATGATTTGTAGGCTGCTATTAGCGCCGTGTATTGCAGGCTGTCTGTTCTGTTAGTAGTTAAGATTTATGTCTTCTGTCATTTGTGTTCGTGTGAATTGTTTCAATTGCATAACATGTAACATGTACAGCACAGTGCGTTTGTCAGGCGCTTCAATAAAGAAAAGATTATTATTATTATTATTATTATTATTATTATTATTATTATTATTATTATTATTATTATTATTATTATTATTATTATTATTATTATTATTATTATTATTATTATTATTATTATTATTATTATTATTATTATTAGTTTGTGGGTAATTTCTATTGATCCGGTATACATGTATATTCTATTCACAATTCAACATCGGAGGGCATACAACAAGTAATCCTCAATCAGGTTACTATCCAGAAGATTATCCCACTAAGACAGCGAGGCAGCATATTATTTGGTTCAATATCTGGGACACCTTCTGGTTCTGTTTGTGTTGACAACAGAAACTCATGCGTAAAATATTTCCAAATTATTCCAACATTTAGGGGGACCACTCGACGACTCACGTTTAAACGTTCGTAATGAGTAAAAGGTTTTTCAAAATATCCTTGAAATTTAATTGCATGATCCTCAACTACACGATTTGACGAGGGCCACAACACTGGCCGGGATGTTATATGCCTCCCCAGTTTGGTGGGGCTTTATTGGCCAGGGTGACCGGGGCGGCTCTAGTCCATGATACGCGACCTTATTCGATGCCATTACCTACCGAGAATACTCCCTCCTTTGAACAACTATGTGCTAAGGTGGGTTCCAGACTCTTTACTGGTGTCCTGGTGGATCGAGGCCACGCACTGTATGACCTACTCCCGCCGGTCAAACCTGCCTTCTGTCACATGTGACCACGGGCCAATAACCGCACTATCCCTCCGGAAGATAGCGTGAAAAGGAAAACTTTCATCATTAGGATGATATGGGATATCGGATTTCGGATTAATCGTATGATTATAGAATATTTGACTGTCCCGATCAGTTCAATGGATGATATAATGTCTATTACCACGTTTATTGTGTACGTTTATAACCATGTCTGTATACCAAAATGCGCATAGAAATAATTGGTTAATTAAATCTTATCTTTATCTTATCTTAAATGCATCTCTTTCGCAACTGAGTGACTAGGGCTGGGACCGCCTCCGAATCGCTGCCTGGCCCTTTCTAGATGTTCGATTACAATTACACTTGAGTGTGCTTGATCCAGAGAACGGACATTATACCCTGGACATAATCCCCTCCACTCCCCAAGCTAGGACATAATTCGCCCCATGGTAGGATTTAATCAACTCAAAATTAAGCATTATATCCAATGACATCTTTTGGAATATTGTAAGGTGTATAACTGTATATTTGTAATCACGTGGGCCAAGGCGACTTGCGAATGAAATACCCTCAAATGCACAAAATCCTTGGCAAAGCCGACGAATAAGTCAGGCAGGCAAACCTAGCACCAGAAACCTTAGATATATATCCTAAGTTACTGAGGAAATTCTGTGTTTAGACGAAATAATCCGTCGAAATGACGGAGAAGTTGATCAGCGACCGACATGGCCGAGGTCTTCTTGGCAAATCGGATGACCACTGCCATTCGTTCATTGTAGATTTAAATTTAGAAGTGAACGACATTTACAAGTCTTAGCTTTAGACATAGATTAGGCCTACACTAACAGGTCTTCAGAACCGAATAACCGAATGACACTAACAAGTTTTAACTTTCGAATTGAATGGAACTAACAAGTGTTAAGTCTTTACAAGCTGACACAGCGAACAAAAACTGGGCAATTCAGGTCTTCTAATGAAATGCAGAAATAGGCTAATTGCACAGATGGGGAATGAACTAGTCGCCTATAGAACATCATACGACGTTTCTTAATAATGTGATGTAAGTCTAGTCTACCAAGGCCACAAATGAAGCCTTTAACAGATTCCCATATATTAAAACCAAATAACTTTCTATAAACAGAGTTCCAACATGCATTCAGTTCATCTTCCTGTCTCACTGTGTATTTAACTACGGCTGAGGCGTAATATAAGTTAATATTGGCAAGCAGTAGCATTCTTGTAAAGATAGATGAACCAACTCATTAAGATCTTTGGCACGTGCGTAGATACAATTACAGGCAGAGAAGAAAGATCGTCTCACCGATTCCGTGTTAAAATTAAGCGATTTACCATGATTAATCATCACACCCAAGTATTTAGCTTGATTGCACCCAAGGAATCGATACGTCTCCCAGAGTCATGGGAGTAATTGCGAGTTTAGCAGATTTACCTACAGCAATGCAATGAGACTTGGAAGGATTGAACTGTAGAGACAATTCATTAGTAATAGACATACATAGGTAAAGCATATTTTGTAGCCCATTAACAGATGGGCATATTAACAACATGTCTTCCGCGTATAGCAGACAACCAATAAATAACGAGTTGATGTGACATCCTATATCAAGTTGGCGCAGTCGCACAACAAACAAATTAATGAATATGTTAAACAGGGAGGGCGATAAAACGCTCCCTTGTCTCACACCAGAAGTCACCGAGAAGCAGTATGAAAAGCAACTGCCCCAGCGCACCTTAATTTTCTAAGAGAGATACTATGGGGATGGTATACCCGCTTATAACAAAGAGTCGAACAGTTTGTTATGTACAACACTGTCAAAAGCTTTTTTAATGTCTAAAGAGGCCATAAACACAGAACTACCATTATTGGTAAAATGGTCGACGGTTGTCCTTAAAGCAAATATAGCTTCAGTACAACCCATTCCACGTTTAAAACCAAACTGCAATTCATCAGTACTGAGAAATTCATCACAAATTAAAAGAAGCAAATTTTCAAATACTTTAGAAATAACGGGAATGGCACGGTAATTGTCTACATCGTTTAAATTTCGAGATTTATCCTTAACTAAGGGAACAATAATGCCGTGACCAAACGCGGACGGCACATACCGATGAATAATAAACATGTAATAAGAACGTTAATTTACGTTGTGCATGGGAAAGTCATGTAGCAACGCAGAGGATTGCCCAACACCCTTGATATGTCGAGGCTAATAAAAAAAACCGAATCCACTGCTACAAATGGGCGTATGCAGAGCTTCCATTTGAAAAAGTTTTGAAAATCGATCACGCTGAATTGAGTGGGCTAGCGATCCTCGGTTGACATCGGGAGTTTTTCTGTATTATAGCGTACACTGTATTCGTATACCAGCATATGGAACTGATTTACCAATCTAGTATGCCTAACTAGGCTACCTCAATTCAGTTCCGTTATCTGTCCCGTATCATAGTTGTAGTAGGTTTTAGCGTGCTAATTGGCTATAATAATGACTACAGTAACAGTATTCCTAGACCATAGGCGCCGACTCTCTGGGAGCCTTGGGTGCAGATGCACCGGGGAGAAAGTTCAGTGGGTGCGTCGCACCCAGAAGAATTCGGACCTAAACAGTACGCCTATAGTGTGTTCCTTTTAAAACGGCCTCCATCTCCACCTCCACCACGCACACCTCCTCGAATTCGACCTCGATCTCTACCACGACCTCAACCTCCTCCTCCCTCCGCCCATACTCTACCACGGTGCCACCTCCACCTCTTCTTCCACCTCCACTTCCTCCTCCACCTCCACATCCTCAACCTCTTCCTCGTCCACCTCCACCTCCTTCTTCATCTTCACCTCCACCTACGCCTCCTCCATCTCCATTTCCAATTCAGCCTCAGAAGATTGTTGGAGTTTGAGAACTGTCAGCGTAACTTTTTAGTGCACATTCACAGGGAATGAAATTCAGAACCTGGTGTCATTTACGCGGGTCACCAGGTGAGAAGACTCCTGACAGTAATTGTGACCATAATTAAATTAACCGGATATGAACATAGACTGGGTTTCGTCGGCAAAAATTTGGATTTCTATTCAATGACAAGAAGCAGATGTTTGAAAATTGATCCGTATATGGGCATCACAAAAGCTTTAGATGAACGCGATACAGGGCGTAGCGAAGCTGACACAGAACAGAATACACGTGCTTTGGCATAATTATTACTGTAACAAATAAGTCTACAAGTAGCCTAACTTTAGAAATCCCCGTTTGAAATTAGGCCTACAAGTAACTTTAGAAATCCCCGTTTGAAAATCATGGGATGAACAATTAAGCAGAGCAATTATTCAACCCGGTAGTAGAGTGCCCTGGCTGGCAATCTCCCACCGTCTATTCTTGATAATTATTCGTTCGAAACATGCTAGTCTTCTTTTTATAATCCTTTCTACCATATTGTCCCGTTGTACCAGCTGCTTCCAGATCCCCTGGGAGCCTTGGGTGCGGATGCACCGGAGAGAAGTTCAGTGGGTGCGTCGCACCCAGAAGAATTCGGACCTATAGTACAATAAATTCGCAAATGTCCTATATATAGGACAGACTACATACACAAATTTCTGAAATGTAAAGACGAAAGATAAACAGATAGGCGATTCATATTACGCTGAAAAATCGTAACAATTCTTAAACAGTACGTCTATAGTGTGTTCCTTTGAAAACGGCCTCCATCTACACCTCCACCTCCACCATTGAACCACACCTCCTCGAACTCGACTTCGATCACCTACCTCGACCTCAACCTCCTCCTCCGCCCCTACTCCACCATCTCCACCTCTTCCTCCACCTCCAATTACTCCTCCACTTTTACTTCCTTCTTCTACGTCTCCATCTCTACATCCACCATCACCTCCACCTCATCAACCTCTTCCTCGTCCTCCACCACCACCTTCTCCTCCATCTTCACCTCCACCTGCGCCGCCTCCATCTCCATCTCCAATTCCACCTCAGAAGATTGTAGGAGTTTGATTACGCATAATGAGCTGCGAACTGTCAGCGTAACTTTTAGTGCACATGCACATGGAATGACATTCATAACCTGGTGTCATTTACGCGGGTGAGAAGACTCCTGACAGTAATTGTGACCATAATTAAATTAGCCGGATATGAACATAGACTGGGTTTCGTCTGGAAAAATTTGTATTTCTATTCAATGACAAGAAGCAGAGGCTTGAAAATTGAACCGTATTATGGGCATCACATCAGCTGTAGATGAATGCGATACGGGGCAGAGCAATAATTATTATTCAACTAACAGAGATAGTAGAGTGCATGGCTGGATATCTCCCACCGTCGATTCTTGATATTTGTTCGAAGCATGTTAGTCTTCTATTTACAATCCTTTCTACCATATTGTCCCGTTGTCCCAGTTGCTTCCAGATCACCTAATTTCGGATCCTATCTCCTCTGGTCTTCCCCTAAATTCTTCTCAACGGACATCTGCGGGAAATATGCACCACCAGTATTATTTCTTTTGTCGTCTCTTCGCGTGCAACGGTACTAAGATCCGTACGTCAACACTGGGATGGAAAATGCTTCATAGAGTCTTATTTTCGATCCTCTTGATATAATATGCATATTATATCTCAATCAATCTACCAAACATCTTCGCCGTCAGGCAAATCCTGAATTTGTATGTATTTTGCACATCAGCCATCTTCTGTTATAAATCCATCCCCAGATATACGAACACTGTACTTGTTCTAGCTCTTCGCCGTCCATCCTCACCATAGTTCTTCGTATAACGGTGCCCTCGCTGTTGGTTCACCCAGGCGCCAGATAATTGAACCTCGACGCCCAGGATACAGTAGGCAGTTCATATGATCGCTGCATAAATGCAGTAGTAACTACCTTTATGGTTTTCCTCCGCGACTGACGCTGTGTGTTTTTTCTTTGTCGCGAGGTATTAACATAGCGGCTATCAGATGTGCAACGATTATCTGCAGAAGAGGTCAATCTCACTCGGCCCTTGACCGTGGGGACCATTTTAAAGGACTGGGTCAAATAATTTCTAAACGGTCGTGGGCCCAACACGATCACACGCATGCAAAGAAAATGCTAAAGAAGAAGCCCTGAGTTTGTTGGACTACATTATGCTTCCGACGTGTTGTGATTGGTTTGGGTTGAATTAATTTTTCTGGTATGTGGTTTTTAAGTTTTACTTATTCTCTTATAATGTCATTAATATTTTATGAAGTTAAAATTAGGGCTTTTGTCATTAAATTCATTTTCATTCTCAATAACCTTTTCTCTAATTACCATAGCTAGTTTCCCATAGTTAGTTCTCATCTAATTATAGGGTTTAGCTGACCTTCTGATTGGGATTACACACTATGTCATTATTATTTGCTTTTGTTGACCCATAGTCGATGTTTTAATTTTATGCGTATTTATTCACTCTGACATCATATATCCTGTGTATTAGTTCCTGCTTCTCTCCTGGTGACTTCAAACCGGAACCTCACAGATGATTGCTATAATTTGTTGGCTTCTAAACGTCATATGCTATAATGGAATAGCAAACTATTCTTCGTCACATCACGCCAATCATAGGGCCTATATAAAAAAGTTAATCTGAAGCTCCTCGTAGACAAATCGTATTACTCAGGACAAATATCCTACAACGACACATATAAACATTGAGATAATTATTAGACAGAGCTCTCGGAAAAACAACGACATTACATCGGCCGGAATTTTTTATAAAAATAGTGCAAGAATGAGATAGAGTAATTTCAAACGCAATCGATACCTTAAGCTAAGGGTCTTTCTCTTAATGCATAATTATATTAATTTTATTTGGAAAGCGACATTAATGCAGCACCAATAAAACATTATGCTTCTCTTTAGGGTATATACATTCCGCTGCATCACTAGTTCGCACGGTCTCCACCATAAAACCAGTGCTAACTCGCCTACCTCCTCACAGCTGCGTTTTGCCAACACGATACCGGTATAACCTTAGATGATATTCACCAATGCGTGAGAATAGACGCACACCATGTCGGTTCCAACCTCCTAAGTAGGCTACTTCATAAACTGTACTCACAAAATCAGTGAATGAATGAATATTAACTCAATCTTCTGAGTTCATATTCAACAAAACTTCAGGCACCACATGTTTATTAAAGTTTTTGTAGGTTTAGAGGGTCTATTGTTTAGGAACGTTAATGGAAGAAATTTCAAAAACTTATCTGCACACTCCAACCGAACGACTTGGCGAGCAATTCACTTACTTGAAAAGCGATTTTTATATAATTTCAACAGCTGGCAAATAACAACGAGGCATCGACACATGTACAATGGAATAATATAGCCATATCTTCGCCCCACGTAATTTCGTTGTACAGGTCGTCTAAAAGCGGAATTCATGAATTCTTTGTGTTCCGAATCAAATTAAAAAGAATTATAAGCTCAGCTTCAGTGAAAATTTCGACGTTTCGAAATTATTACACGAATTTGGTGTGGGTTTTGAGTATATACACGGTTGTTTATTTTATACTGCCCAAAGATTTCACAAAAGGAGAGGACTGGAAATAGTTAATAGATGCTGGTTTCTCGCCAAGTTGTCCATTTTTCATTGACCAAACTCATGATTTCCAGCCATGAGCCGTTGGGGGTAGGCTTATCCAGAAAAACGACACAATGTCATGACAGAAACCAACAATTCCCTATTTTTTCAATTATTCTATTCATATATTGTCTAGAAATATTTTCTACAGAATTTTAAAATGTTATCCTGAGGTCCCTCAAAGCCACCGAACATGCCCTACTTAAACTTCCAGGACTGATGGCATCCATGCTCGGGTCTTGGAACTTAGGTCCATTGTCGATTTACTCTTTTCATCACAAAAAAATAAGGAAGAGTCCGATTTGGATCAACGTTTTGCAGTTTGTTTGTCTAGATGAGAGCTACATCCAAGTGAAATATAGAAACTAAATTCAGGGTCATTCAAGGTCATTTCGAGGTCATAAGAAACGAAAGCTAACAAACATCAAAGAAAAATGATCAGATCTCGGCCAATAATTGTTGAAATTGGTTAATTCTTTCTTGTGTTTCTCGTCTTGATGAGGGCTACCTGACATAGGAAACAAGGACACCAAATGTACGACGATCAAAGGTTATTTTAAGAACACAAAGGTCAATTTCAGAGAAAAATCAGAGGAAATGGGCTTAGCTCAGTGAAATATTGTTATATTTGAGTCATTCTTTTGCTTGTTTGCTCAAACCGATAAGGGATACATTCCAGAAGACAGAGTACTAAAAGAACATTTTACGAACATTTTCGCAGTCTGTGCGTTTGACTTTTTGTTTGTTCAGATTTGTGCATGTATGTCTGATTTGTTTCTGCCTTCGGGCGTAATAAAAGTACTGAAAAGACTAACACAATCTCAGGTCATTTCAAAGTCAAAATGTCAAAATCAATTAATATGTTCGTAGCTCAGCCAAATGTTGTTTTATTTGTGTGGTTCTGAGTTACGGTCATTTGACCTTGTTTTGGCAATATGAACTATATATTGTCATGGCAATCACGATGCTATTGACCAATAAATGCTATCAAACGTACAGTTATGGAATAGCGGTCTCTAATGTTCAGATTTAAGCAGAAGAAGGAAAATCTTCATAGGCGAAGGAGATTTTGGTACGATAGTTTTCTCGAATAATTCATGGATTTATCGCCTAAATGGATTATTAACCGACTATGAAAATAGAAATCATATTTTTCAGAATATACTACAGTCTAATGTCAATGTCTTGACTACATTGAAAGTTTCCGAATACTGACGACGCTGTCTTCAGTGCTTATGACAGTAAAGACGCACTTGCAATTCATATTCTGATTGTCAGTTACATATGTAACTGCCGTAAGTGTTACTGCACTGTTCGGTACATCCGTGACTTCCTCTTGCACATTCATCAATATCTGAAATTCGAATAAATGAGAAAAATTAATAAATATTACAGAAATTAGAAAATAGTCCACCTAATGCAAAAAACAGTTGCTGCAGCAAGCAGATAAAACATTAGGATACACTTCTTGTTCATTCTAATGATTGTTCTCAGAATCCACTTCATAGATACTCCGATACAGATAATTATTGTAGACACCAAATAAAATAATAATAATAATAATAATAATAATAATAATAATAATAATAATAATAATAATAATAATAATAATAAAAAAAAATAATAATAATAATAATAATAATTATTATTCTTTAATGAAGCGCCTGACAAACGCACCGCACTGTACATGTACATGTTATGACGATTAAACAATTCACAAGAACGCAAATCACAGAAGACATCAATCACAAATTTGCAGCCATGCAAGGCGCAAGCTCAATGTACTTTGCTGCCACCTAGGGAATGAAGGCAGAGCAAAACTCAGAGGGGCCTTACGGGAATCGAACCGGGTCCGTGAAAACTTCTGGCAAGAGTGTTATCCATTGTACTATCCCCTCCCTTATCTATCTATCTTCTGCGTGACTTTATAAGCTGTATGTGGCGCCTTACCATCTGCCACGGTGATATCAATGTCTCAATGTAAACCACACTGGTTATGGGGCTGTTAAAGAAGCTGGGAGAAGCTGAGTAATCAGGCTACCTGAAGGATTTCGCTGATGTACCGTTTGCCACTTGGTGAAATCTTGAACCAAATCTGCCGTATTCTGTGTCTTTTAATGGGAACATTTTAAAATTTATCATACAACAAATCCAAATGGCTGGATGGTGCTAAATTGAGGTGGGCCTACTAGCACTATAACAGGTAATAGTCTTTTCAAAAATAAACGTGTTAACGTTGTAGTTTATCATCTCTGAGGTAATGACTGCAGTCATTATCTCAAAGATGATAAACTACAACTGACGCTATATAAAAACATTAGCAGACTCAAAAGAAGCTGAATCTTTTTAACGATGACCCAAATTTCCTTGCAACTCAGTTTAGGCATTATGTAGGTATTGCGGTATACCCATACGCAGTGTGGCTTTCCTGCGGCGTAAATCTGTTAGTGGGAACAGATGATTATTGGCAGTGATACTGACAGTCAGTGGGAAAAGGTTTTTGCCCCTAAAGCAGTTTAATGTTTGTGTCCATGTTTTGTGCTTTATGGTGTATAACTGTACACTGTGAGCCATAAAAAACCGGGCCACTTTATGTTTAGCTATATCGCGGTCGGTATTTTAAATTTTTTTATAGTTTTTGTGTCGTTTGAAAGAAAAATTAAATCTCTACGATTTACTTATTTACTTGCGCGGATGACGTCATATCCGTTTCGCAGCATAATGTAAATAAAGTTGATGGTTGAAAATTTGAGTTAAAATTTTAAAATGTTGAGTTTTGAGGATAAAATTTTAATTAAAAATCTGCGGGAATGCAAAAATTATTCTTCTAGACGATTAATTAAGGAGTTTCCGAACAAGAATTGGAAAAGAAAAACATTAGATGACTTTCTGCGAAAGTTGAGAACTACCGGTTCAGTTGAACGCGCTGCGGGAAGTGGTCGGCCAAAATCGTCGCGAACTGAAGATAATATCGCCGCCGTCAATGAATTGGTTCAGAGCCAGGAAGAGAAGCCTAAAACACATCTTTCAACCAGACAAATCGCGAGAGAGCTGAATCTTACACAAACGACGGTCAGACGCATTATTCATAACGATTTGGAACTGAAATGCTTAAAAAGACGACGGGCTCAGGAACTGACCACCGCTAATCGTCAATCTCGTTTGGTACGAGCTAGACAATTGCTGCAGCGTTTCTCAGTATCGGATGTCGGTTTCATTTCTTCACTGATGAAAAGTTATTTACAGTAGCTGCGCCGTCAAACACTCAAAACGATCGTCTTTATGTGCCTCGTTCAGTGTCAAAGAAACAGATTTCATCAGACCGTCTGTTGCGTACCAGGACAACATTCAGCAAGTCGCTCATGGTTTCCGTGGGAATTTCGAAACTCGGTCGCACAGAGCTTATATTCGTTGACCCGGGAGCCAAAATCAATGGCCAATATTATCGAGACGTGATGCTAGCACAACATTTGTTGCCACAAATGCGCCACATTGCTGGCGACATGTTCATTTTCCAACAAGATTCAGCTCCGGCGCATCGGGCTCGTGAAACAATTGAGTATCTGTCTCGCAATGCACCATACTTCATAGGGCCAGAGATGTGGCCACCCAATTCGCCTGACCTAAATCCACTCGATTATTCCATCTGGTCCATTATGGAACAGCGCGTGTACCAACAGCGCATTCAGAACACTGATGAACTTCGGCAGTGTCTCGTATCCGTCTGGAACGATCTGGAACAACATCTTATTGACACTGCAATTGATCAGTGGCGACGTCGCTTGGCAAAATGTGTACGTGAAAAAGGAAGTCATTTTGAACACAAACTTTAAACAAATAAAGGCACTGAAGAATTGTTTGCATTTAAGTAGTAAAAATGCAGCATTTATCGATTCTCACGTGTTTTTTAGTGTCTTCAGTTTCGCAAGACAAGTTTAGCATACATGTAGGACTAAATCGATAATGTTTATTTCTGCTCTTTAGAGTATTGATTCCTGTTTAAAATAATGCAAAAAGTGTAAAAATCGATAAAGAAATGACAGATATAATTATAGCTAAACATAAAGTGGCCCGGTTTTTTATGGCTCACAGTGTATATACATTATATATATCTTCTTTAAATAGAACAGATTGACACACCGAAGCGAGTTACATGACCGAAAGGCAATAATTGTCAAATGGACAGGATAAGAATTGGTTCAGCGTTTCTGACTGCCACCTGAACACGTTAAGTGATTACTAGAGTGCAGTTATTGATTGCATGGTATTGGACCATTCGTTCTAAGGCCTGGTCCAGCGCCTGTATGTTGCTGCCTTTTTAAAGTATTCTCGGAATGAAATTTCGATAATCTTTTGTCGGAAGTTGGAAAGAGTGTGGCCTGGGACTAGTGTTGTTTTCGTTAACGATAACTAAAACTAAAACCTTCGTTAACGAAAACAAAAGGTTATAGTTAACTAAAACTAAAACGAAAACTCGCGGAAAAACGATAACGAAACAAAAACTAAAACTAAACCAGTCAAAATTAATAATAACGAAAACACAACGAAAACCAAAACGAAAACACATAACGAAAACCTAGCATCTTAGGATATTCAATGTTTATGGATATTCGCGTTTTATAATTAGCACTTCGTTCGGTAATCTTCCGATCTTTGGAATTTTATAAGATGTCCGAACTAAATTTAGGTGGTAGACCTAAAACTAGTGGTGTATGGGACTGTTTTAAGTATCAATTAGAAACAGATTGTAGCGAGTGAATCAGTTTAGGTGCTAAAAGCTGTATGGGGGAAAAATATTGCCAGACTCGGCGAAATAACTAAAACTAATAATAACTAAAACACCTAGCATGTAAAACTAATAATAACTAAAACTAAAACTTGGTGAAATAACTAAATCTAATAATAACTAAAACACCTAGCATGTAAAACTAATAATAACTAAAACTAAAACTCAAGGCAAAACGAAAACAACACTACCTGGGACGCAAGTTGTAATACCACTAAGTTATGTCAATGTCTTTACTACATTGAAATCTTGAAAATATTCTACCTAATACAGAATTGTTATTATCTGCAGTTGGAGATAAAACAGGATAGCTAGCGCAATTTTCTGCAATTATTTCATCAGCTCTAGTCATAGATAAAATTAAAATTTACCTCGTTGTTTCAAACTGCCAACACATTATTTTATCCTCTTGCCCATAAATTTTGTGGCTACTTCTATCAGCTTTACCATGGGTCATAAAAATGTCGCGGAGGGGCAGTAACTATCTTCAAACTGTTACGTAGCCTATACACGCTGTGTCAAAAACCCCGTTGTTCCGCCATATTTACAAATGAAGAAAACAGACTTCCATTAAAACTCCGCATATGGGTAAAGCGGACTAATGGATGCATCTAGTCATCAATATAATGTAACATGTGTCTGGTTGTTGTGGATCCGTAAATTCCAAAAGCTCACAGACCAAACAATTAAAGCAAGAGCTCATCATTAAAATGTAGCTTCAAATAATTCAGCTGTGGCAATTTAAAAAACTTGTTGAAGCACGTGTCCAGACACAACTCAGAA
This sequence comes from Aporrectodea caliginosa, assembly GCA_020284085.1. Lineage (NCBI taxonomy): Eukaryota > Metazoa > Annelida > Clitellata > Crassiclitellata > Lumbricidae > Aporrectodea > Aporrectodea caliginosa. The sequence continues at coordinate 881,190 of JACEVL010000022.1, read as the reverse complement.
CTTGTGGTAAAAATCTAACAAAATGATACCGACAATATCACAACATGAATAACATCCATAACATTATTTAATTATTTTTATTAATTTAAGTTATAAAGACAAGCCTAAGTACAATAATCAGTCTGCTTCTAGTCAACTCTTAGTGACAAGAAAGATGCTCAGAAATAGTTATGTGAAAGCAAGAACTATAGGTACCGGTAAATAGAGTAGTTAAAGAATGAGGAACTTAAATGCAGCTTTTCTATTATAAAATTGCTTTAAATTAGATTATTTGTTACCTGCACATGTTCCACGGTTTGTTTCTTCAAATCCATCCTCACAGATGCACGTAAAGCTGCCTCTGACGTTGTTGCATTTACGTCGTAGAGCAGAATTACAGTTGTGACAGTTGATGGAATTAGTAGAGCTACACTTAGTCTGACACTCGTCAACATCTACAATGCAGAACAAGATCAGCAATTTTCCAATTATTGTAGACATAGTTCAGAACGAAAGTCTAAATAAAATCTATATCTTGAACAAACTCGGTTTTTAATTACTTATTTGGAATATAAATTCTGCATATTTTTATGCAGTCAAAGATATCAAAATTTTCCAATTTTTAAGTTCACAGTTTAATCTAAATTATTTTCTTCTAGACACTCAATGCTATTCCATGGCCTCTAGAGGTTTTAGTCTTTTTACAACGTTGATAGGTCGCTAGGGGTGAGTCGCGAACGTCTCTCATAAATTTTTAATCCTACTGAGTCAAGTGACCTTTAAGGACGTCGCTACATACAGAAACCCGTAACAAAAATTAAAATTCACATTGCAATTAATGCAGAATACAGAATTCATTAATTCATTTTTTCTGAGAATTTATATAGCGCCTCTTCAAGATATCTACTCAGAGGCGCTCTCTACGCTAGCCTATATGATGTTAAATGTCATTACGAACGAAAAATTACATCAGTTAGCAAAACAATGCACAGTAACTGTCAGTAAGCTAGAAGAGTCACCACCGGCGGGCCAACGCATACGCGTGGAACCAACCAACGGATTCCCGTCGAAAGCTGAAGATGGCATGGATGTTCGGAGTCTCTGAGACAAGTTGCGTCGATAGAGTAGAGCGCACACAAGTGACAGTGTTCGCAAACACGGTGACGATGCCGACGAGTAGTCCCTCACTGGTGGAAGATGACGCGAGAGTTTAGGAGTCACGAGATGTAGAGTGGCACGTCAAAGTGCAGATCAGGCGGAGAGGAAGAGGAAGCCCGCAGCTAAGAAGGTAAATACAAAGAGAAAGGCTCTTGCTGGTAAAAAGAACGAACCCTGTTCTGAGAAATGGCCATCTATCCTCAGGACGTTGCCCACGTGGAGACCGTGGAAGAAGTAGAGTCAGACCCCGAGATGGAGCTTCATAGTGTTGAGAAGCGGCCAACCTTGAGCCTCCTCTGACAGGAACGGTTACTATTGGTAGAGATGGAGAACAGCCATTTGACAATGAAGATAGACAAGACAGTGACTCGGGTGGCTCCAGACGGATATTGAGCTGGAGTCATCACCGACCTGTGAGCGAGGTAGCGCTCGCACGGCGATCGCCACACTTAAACGAGGGAGTTACAGTTTATTGGTTTGAGCGCAGATCAAAGTGAAGGCCAAATATAATTGTCTCCTTTCCGATCGTGGAATGCTCCAATGTTGAGCAACGTTAGTTACAGCTGTGCAGTACAAGACTGATTTTAGGACGTCAGTAGAGGTTTAAATCAATTCAGCTTATATAACTTAAATTAAAAAAACATTAAATTCAAATCTACCCAAGAGTAACAAAAACTGGATGGTATTGAATCTATTTCACACTATAAGTATATAATTGCATGAAGATCATTATGTATTTTATAGAAACCCATAATCTTATAAAATTGGAGCCAACAGCATATCTGAATTGTTCAGCACTCATTCAAATGAACACAAAACTCTGCAACTTCACCCTCCCTATCAAAGATAAGCGTAACTACATTCCGCGAGTCCTGTTCAAAGATATAATTATATATTATTATTGTCACATAATCACTTGTAATTGTCTCCGAAAACTAACTCAAGCTCGGCTCTACAGCTAGTTGATGTTACTTGCAACCAGACTACCAGTTGCGTAAATGACAACAGGATTTATTGAATTAAACGAATATTGATTGATTGATTGATTGATTGATTCTCTTATTCCCTCTGCATTTGCAACAATTGATGAAATAATCTTACCCTCGGAACATCTTTCTTTATTTGGAATCGTGCTGTTCAGTTTCCATCCGATTGTGCAGTTATTTCCTGGGCAGACTCCATAAACCGTACAGCTCTGACTGTCTTTGCAGTTGCAGTTATTGGTGCAATTATGTCCATAGAATCCTCTTGGGCAAACTAAACATTAAAAAGGTAAATAGAGAAAAGAAATTCAATTATTTGCTGAAATAGGCAAAACACCAATGCTATGTAGCCATGTATCTGCCTAGAAGTTTCTCTACATTGTTCAATCTGGAAAATGTCCTTGCTTCTAACCCTCTTGGCAATTGCAATTTCCTTCTTACTGATATTTCACACCTACCTGAGGTCATTTGATGAGGCATTAAAGAGTTCAAAATATCCTGGCCATAACCATCACTCTGATTTCAAAGTAAGAGCATTATAACGCATACATCCGCGGTCTTCGAAAATCATTACCCTGACTAACAGTAAAAAGTATTGTGAGGATCTTCAAAAACAGACTTTTTATTCAAGGGTCTACTGTTCAGCCAAACTAATTATCTGTATGCTGATTCCGAAGACCTGTCACTGTTCGATCATGCCCGTTGACAATCTGACAGCACCAAGGACAAGGACAGCTCTTGGTGGATATGCCTTTTCCGTTTTCGAACGATGATTCTTGAACTTTCTTTTGCAAAGTCTTTGGCTTTGGGGATTTTATTAACTGAAATGTGTACCAGACTCATTTCCTCCTCAGACTGTTTACGTGTCTTCACTAATTTCCTTCTTGACTTTCAACTATATATGCACGCTCACCATGGATTTCGCCATCGAAACCGACTTTGCTATCATCAACAACAGTTACTATCTTAATCGTTAAAATAGTGGCGCTATAGAAGTTTTTGATTATTATTACAGCAGAGGATCAGCCAGTCACCCCGACGTCACAAATAACAAATAACAACAATGCCATATCTGAATAGCAAGGCCATGATTACTGATGAATTCAGTTGTTTAGAATTCTGGAAATTCAATCAGAGTATTGAGTAGGCTATGCCTGCATCTAGCGCCTCCGTCGAACGTCTGCGTCTGATTTAGTCTTTACTGTTCAATAGATAGATCAAGCTGTTCCTTTGAGTAACTAATTAATTATAGGCACGGCTAAAGGCGCGTCTCCACCTCTTGCGGTTAAACCCAACCACCTGTTATGGTTGAAGCGAGGTTCGAACGGAGGAGGACGAGATGTACCGACCATCTCCAGGGAGAAGAATGAGTATTGAGTAGGCCTATACACTCGTACTTGTACTCCAAAGTAATTGTAGCATTTCTGCGGCCTATGCTTGGACACGCTCACCTGATTATTACGGAACTGGATTGAAGCTATTCTGATAACATAATATATACGCCTGTAAAACTTGTCTCTAGGGTCCTTTACAAACATATTAATCGAGTCCCCAAAGCCATCAATAAACTTTCATTGTTTGCTCTCTCCATTTTTTTCCACAGTATTGTACTTAGTCTTTATGTTCCAGGTTGCGGTGTGTCAGCCTGTTTTGCAAATTACACGAATATACATACATACATAGTACCATGCATATGGACTTATAACAATGTCGTACACTATATATGACACACAGGCATTTCTGCGTCTAATTGATGACAAATACAGCAGAAATCAAATATTGAAGACCAAGGACCAACCATCCGTAAAGATTTAAAATGAATCGCCGTTGTAATGTTTGTCTACACTGGATAGAAGCGCACCCGCGTGACTGAGTCCTTAATGGTCAGAACCCTTAAGTAAAATTGGCTAGATCCAACAAGAGAGCAGCTGTTGCTCATGAATGTATTATGTCTCTTTATCTCTTTTCACGGTCAGACCGTCGGTCCATTCTCCTGGAATAAGTTGCCTAAAAAGTTGAAACCTGCGCCTCTGGAAATGAATCCTCTCTTTATCAGTATTAGTCTTCATAGACATAACAGTAGTAAGAGCGTTAAAGGATCATCGGGTTAATGTGCCTAGACACTATATCAAAGCCAAGAAAATATTACTTGCTACGATTTAAATAGCTTGCTGACATATTGATCCTTCCATTGGACATGTTATGGCCACTCACCCAAGAGTGTATGTATCAGCTATCGAGTTACGAAACACTGAATCTCCTAAACCGTGACGATCATTGTAATTACAAATTGACACAGAGCCACTTCAAGAGAGACTCAAAATAAGCGCTCCTAGCACAATGAACCGACGATCGAACAGAATGATCTTCAAGCGCTTGCGGAAAGAGACAAAGAAAGGCTGAGAAATTCTTTGACTCCTAATGCGGCTTCAATGCTTGTCCATTCCTATGTTGTATCTCGTCTTGACTACTGCAGCGCTCTCTACTTGAGTTTCCCGTTGGTAGGATTGAGTGCCTTCTACGCACGGCGGCGCGCCTCATCAGTTGCATCCCGAGATACCGCCATGTCACTGCACTGACTACAAGCGGGATGTTATGCGCTTGCTCCCTGTCCCGCAGCGAATAACGTATGGGGTATCTGTCTTGTTCTGGCGTTGCCTTGCGGGTGTGGGACCGACGTATTTACAGGAACTGTGCTGCTCCACCTTTAACGGCCAGTGTTGTGGCCCCACCGCTCATCTATGCAGGCTGAGCTCCTTGTCCCCCGCTCGCGGACTTCTATTAGGCAGCGCCAAGCTTTTTCTATTGCTGGCCCTGCAATTTGGAATGGGCTTCCTGTGGCTCTACGCTTGGTGCCCAGTGCCCTTGCCAACACGTTTTATGCCAACCTTAAGACTGTTCTCCTTAGCCGGGTTTGAGTCGGCAGAGCTTCTGAGTAGATTGCCTTGAAGGGGCGCTATATAAATATCCGAAATGAATAAATGAATGAGCTGGTCGTGACTGTAGATCCCAATAACCACGTGGAGGTTCTAGGTTGCCCTCTCGCCGATCAGCTGATACAGTTCATCACCAGCTTTGGGATGCATTACTGTGTTCAAACAGACCCACAATGGTTGCCTCGATTTAGTCGAGATGACTGCGGCCCTGTCACAATCGAGTGGAGTCTACATCCGTTTCAGATCATGGTCTGCTTACCTACAGCATTCTGCTTCTCTACTCCTGCCCACTAATCAAGGTGGAAACGATCCGTGGATGAAAGCCATCCACCAAGGCCTCCTCGGCATATCTCTTTGTCGGCTACCTGCAGAGGCCGATCTTTCCTGTACTGAGCCGTTCGACATCTGCGACTCTGCACTCGGCTCTATCATCAACCATCTGTTTCCGCCACATTCTGCTCACATTAGATTTAGTCATCTAAATCCGTGGTTTGGCTCGAAGTGCAGAGCGATGCTTAGGACAGTCAGACCGCCATTTAGAGAGAACAAGGTTTGACAAGGACCGCATCAATTGGGTTTGGCTTCTCAGTCACAGCACTTTTGCAGAATAAGGAGGGATGCAACTAGAAGAATCGAATAGCCCATCATTCAAAGGACAGTAGCCGGTGATGGAAGTGTCAACACTTCTTGGCCATTCGTGCGCATCGTAGAGTGTATGTTTCAAAGAATGCTTGCGTTATACAATAAGGATATCCCTAATGTCCGAAATCAGATTGAGGGCTCCGCTCTGCCCACATACTCGGCTACAGAGAGCCACTAAGATCAGTTAGAGGCGGTGAGTCACGAAGTTCTGAAAGCGCTTCTCCTTCAAACACTTGAGCACCGAAACAATAGGTTGCGAGACCGAGACATCGAAAACCTATTTCGAGACGTTTCGAGACCATACAACTATGTTTATAGGGTTACCTGTATAGGTAATATTATTGAACCTTTGCACAAATTGAAATTCAGATGACTGAAACGTTCAAGGAATCACTCCATATCTTGATATCTCCACCGCATGTAGGCCTAGGGTTAGGGAATTGCATCTAAAGGGTTACTGGTAACTGTACATAAATGATAGAACTATCTGCCATGGTTAATGACAATAACTAACCTGAGTGAACACTAAGTATAGACGAATCACTGGCTCCTCCACAAAATTCTGCTGTTTCTCCAGGACATGGTGTATAGCAGAACGAATCATTAACTTGTGCAACTTGGCTTTCCGGGAGCTCTTGCGCACAGTAGCAAAGAGTGCCCCCCTGCAATTAGAAACCATTCAGTTTATATCAAAAGTTGAACAATAACATTTTTGCTCAAGCAGATAACGGAAAACACCAGCAAAACTACACATAGTTAACTGAGTCAATCTGATAATTTGGTAATTTTGAGGAAATAATTTTGTCTATTAGCGACACATAATTTATTGTGTGAGCAATGTAGGTGATGGGATCTTATAAGTATTTTCAACATTCATAGTAATCAGATACAGAACAAACAGTATTTCTAACTATATAAATAAAGTAACTTATGCTAAGAGCACCTATGTCCACTCAGCCTTCCATTCGCTAGGTGACGTTGGTAAAATGTGTAATAGGACAGATGGGCCACTTGCATGGCTGCCAAACAGTTAAATTTGACTTCTGTAACTTGTAATCATACTACGGTGTGTCAGTTTGAATTAATGATGAACACGTATAATGTATGAGCAGAGTTACATGCGTTGCAAAACATTTGTTTACTCATTAAATCACTTTATAGTTCTTCCTTCCTTAATGCTAAAGCACATTTTCTTTGTTCAACAACTGCAACATCGTGCGATCTATTCTTACGTATTGAAAATTGAAGCCAAGTTAAAAGTTAAAAAATGGTAAGTATGTAAGTAAGTATTTTTTATTTTTTATTTAATTGCTTCTCATGTTAGGCATACTTGTATTGCACAACAATATAGTGCAATGAGTAGATGGGAAAAGGGGCCTTGTTGAAGAGTTCTTGCCCTAACACATCCGATAATCCGCCTTCCAAGCCTTCTCGTCTTCAAATAAACAGTCTTAGCAGGCGCTCTGCCTCCTCTCTCTGGCAACCGGACTCGGATCTCCACTGCATATCGATCTATAGTCAACCCACTCTGATACGACGCAGCGCTCGTGAATAAGCTGGTGCCCTGCGCTTAGCTTCAGAGGAGCACTTTAGAAGTATGGGCATACAGTTACGATTACTTGCACGAGGCATGTAGGCTACGCTGTTCTTCTGTCGACCTTCTAGCCGCCTTCCAACAAAATTACGCGGTCGACTGAATTATTTACTTATTTTCTCCTAAATTGTTACTCACAATTGCTGAAACTGACTCATTACTAAGAAAGTTATCAACTTGTAAAATCATGAATTGTAAAAACGATTTAAGCAAAACATAGACAATGGTCTTGTAACATATGACTTTACTTTAAAAATGATCAATTCCATCATCAAGGAATCGTTTGTCGTAGATGGCTTCGAAATACGAGGTACACGTCTCAACATTTAATTATTCCTTACTAATGTAAGGCAAATTTGCCCTAACAAGTCCACAAAGCACTAAAACATATTATGCAATGTAATTGAATATTAACATAGCGCCACTTCGAGATTTCTACTCAGGGGCGCTCTCTGCGCAAGTCTTTATGATGATGCTAAATGTCATTACTAGGCTATAACCATTACCAATGAATTAATTAGCAAAACAATGCATAGTAAGCTGAAAGAGTCACCAGTGGCGGGCCCACGCAAACATTTGGAACCAACTAACAGATTCACGTCGAAAGCTAACAGATGGCATGGAATGGATGTTGAGAGAATCTGGACCAAGTTGCATCGATAGGGTAGAGTGTCGACAGGTGACAGCGTTAGCACACACGATGACGCTACCGAAGAGCAGTCCCTCACTGGTGGAAGATGACGCATATCCGGGTAGTCGTCGAGGCACAACGAGTACGAAGAAGACATTTTGTTGTGTGTCGCACGGTAGATTGAAGTAGATTCGAGGGTCACCAGTGACTGATGGTCGAGGTCACTCCAATAGCCCGCGTCGGTCGCCCTACACCGAGTAACTCTCGGCTACAGGCGGCGTACACGGTCCGTGTGACTCAGGCTCGACCGTGCATCAGAAGGATGGGCTTTATGCAGTCACATGGGCCTAGGCGACTTACGAGAAAAATTATGCCCTTTCAGCGTACAAATTCCTTGCAAGGCTGACGAATAAGTCCGGCACGCAAACTTAGCACCACCAGAAAACTCCAACATGTTCAAAGGTACTGGGCAAATTCTGCATATATGGATGAAAATATCCGTCGAAATGACGCACAGGTCGATAAGTAGACCGACTTGGCCGATGCAGTGGCGTCGCCAGAGGGGATAGGGGTGGTTTAGTCCCGCTAACTGCGGCTCAGCCCCCCCCCCCCAAGAAAAATGGGAAATCACTGCAAATCACAGGGAGGAGGGGAGAAAGGGAAGAGCTTTGAGCTTTAGCCCCCTCAAACCTGAAATCCTGGCGCCTCCACTGGGCCGATGACGTGATGTTCTAAGTATTTAGCCCACTAGCTTTTATCACAATTGCTTTAACTAAGCTTATATCATCAGAAATGATCAGCATAGGAAATCAAATCCACAACACGCGTTGATGATATTAGTTCACAACTAGCTAGCAGCTTTTCAAGATGCCGTACCAACGTTTGCCACTATTATAAACGGCTCCTTCCTTACAGAGATACAGAGAAAAATGGGAATCACTTACAGAAAAGTGTCCGATAAACTAAGATTTGCCAAGGTGACTCCACTTTTCTGGTAACAAAAATAAATTTTATATTCTGTTCTTTTCCACTTAGTCTACTCAAAGTTCTCAAACTAACAGGCCAACTGTTCAGTGGCTAAACAGGCATACATATTACTGTAAAATTAGCAAAATGACAACAATGATAATAGAGCAACGAAAGTTCTAGTTAGAATGTGATAAGGCTATTTGCCTTTAACCTATTTCTGCTATAATAAATAATACATAAAAACATATAAATATCTTACTTCGTTATGACCATTCTACTTTATGCTCGGTTCATAAAAACAACACGTAATGAATCCAGAGACTAAATCTTCTAAGAAGTGGAGGATAGAGGATGGTGTTTTCAGTTTATGACGATCATGCAACCGAAGCGACGAGAAGAAAAGGTTTCGATGCAGTCCAAATGTTCAATATTAACGGTTTTGGGAATGCAAAATAGTCTACCAGTAGCTTTTGATGAGATGGTAAAGGCAGACGATCGGTGTATGGTGCGGAAGTTGGATGCGCGTCTGAGAGGATGACCAATCGGTGACGCGAGGACGACACTGGCAATGGAAAATGACCTTAACAAAAGTTACAATACCTTCGTCGATGCAACGTTCATTTCGGAGATGTAGCTTCGACGAGGGAAAGTGACCGGGGACACGGAACTTAGACTACGTCAGATGATGAATCAAACACATTTCTCTTTCAGCATTTCTATGGGCATTAGATGGTACACATATGGGTTTCATACGAGTCTAAATTTGAAATATGGGTCCTATATGGACTGCCAGGGAAGATACAGAAAGCGTACAACAGTTGGTGATGTACAACCGTTGTCAAACGAGGTATACAAGATGGAAAAAACAACGATCACTGGCATGTATGTCTACCACATGTAGCTTTGATGAAAGGGCGTGCTACATTGCAGGAGCAGAGAAAATTTTGTAACTTATCAACTGGGTGCGACTGCGATTTGGTTGCACTCGATCCGATGGTAGGTGAGAATCAGAGGTTGATGGACTTATTTCACGATTCAAGAAACTACCTTTATTCATCTATCTCTATATATAATAAATTGTCAGTTCATATACTCTGTTTTCTTCTGCGATGCTGCGTTAGCGCTCCCTGATTTGGTATGCCAAACTAGCGACCTGCGTGACTTTTAGATGATGGAAAACATGCACCACGGGCTGCCTCTGGTGCATGTTTTCCATCACTCTACTGACGCCAACCAAGTGAACCATACAGTTGCAAAGCACAGTACACACTGTTAGCACCCTGACATAGCTAACCTTTCTCCAAAGAGCCTTTCACGGCCTGCGTCTTCTTCAGTCTTTCATGATGACATTAGTCTACCTTTGCCGACCAAAATTTGGTCGAATTCGAATGGCGAATTCGTTGCTAGTCACGAATGTGCATTTAGCAGCTGCGAGCAAAGTACACTTTGCTCGAATCTGCTACATGCACATTAATTATGATACTGCCTGAACAATTATAGGCCTAGTCACCACAGGTGTTCACTCTGTATGGCACTTATCTCAGATAAATGGTCTCGAAACAAGCTTGTGCAGTCCCAAAACTTCCAAACACCACCATATAACCGTAGTTCTCTTTTCATTCATTCATTCATATCGAACATTTGTATAGCGCCCCTTCAGGAAAACAACTCAGAGGCGCTTCCGACACCAGCACGGCCAAAAAGAGCAGTTTTAAGGTAAGAAAAGAACATTGGACAGAGGGTCCTAGGAAAGAGGCGAAGCTCCAGAGGGAGGCCATTCCAGGTCGAGGGATCCACCACCGAGAAAGCTTGGTTTTGCATAGTGGAGGTTCGGCAAAAGGGACAAATAGGGGAACCTGTTCAGTGGAGCGGAGGGATCGAGATCCGCTAGCACTAAGGACAGGGCAACAGAGCTCGCAGAGATAGGCAGGAGCGAGACCCAAGATGCGGCGCCGGACTAGCGCAACTATCTTATACGAAATTCGCTGCTTAGATTTCAGATTGGAGCCAGTGGAGAACGTCGCGCATGTATCTAGACATATGGCTAAATTTTGGTATGCGGCAGACAAGGCGGGCAGCAGAACGCAAGATCCGATCCAAGCACTCCGGTCGAACAGCCGAGAGGCTAGCATAGTGCGAGCAACAGTAGTCAAGTCTGGTTGTGAACCATGTAACCATTAAAAAGTTAAAAGTTGTCTGCTTATTAGACTGTTGTTTGTGCTTTTGTGCTTCTTATGAAACTAAAAAAGAATACTAACCCATAGGCCAACAAAGGAATAGATCAGGTCTTTTCTACATCTCTCTCTACATCCATCCGGCGCGAAAATGCTCAAGTCTGTGATTTTAGTTGCTGTTGTACGTACAAATACTTCATCAGTTCCAAACTCATTATAACAACCCACATATGTGTCAGTTGAAGCATCTAAAACAAAAGATAGTTAGCAATTTGGTATTATAGCCTTTAAACAAATATTGAGCAGATGAAATTCTCTCACTCAATTTCAGTCTGGTATCTCTTGTCAGAAGTGCATTCATTAGGCATATTTATTTTGTCTGATTTCTCAGAACTGCCAATATCAAACTTTCATATTTAACTTAAAAGCTTCATGAACATTAACTAGTTGCAGTTCTGGTAGAAATTGAAAAAACGACAGCAGTAGTGTATAATCATAATCATCATATAGACTAATATATCATTTTAGAATCAGTCATTATTTGCAACTGTGGGTCCTTATTTGTGGAACAACCTTCCCCCACAAATTCGAGCTGAGATTTTGGCAGGTGGTTTTTCCACCTCTGTCCGTTGCTTGGAAACCTGGAAGCGCCTCTGAATAGTCATTACTGCTAGAGGCGCTTTATAAATGTCCAGATACAATACAATTATTCACTAACTCTATTACTGTGAGCCATGCTAATTATTATAAAGAAGAAGCAAATTAGCATGGCTGAGAGTAATGGAGTGAGTAATGACTGAATCTAGAATGATATGTCAGAATTTTCTGAACTAGGGGTATATACAATTATTGTGAGTGCGATGTCATGACATTCTGATTCCTTGAGTTTTAGTAAACTCACTATCGAAAGCGTTCTGCTAGATTGATTGCAGACAAATAACTGTAGGTGTCTTAATTTTCAGAACAATAAGTAGGAATAATAATACTAATAATAGAGTAAAAGTATAGGCCTAACATTCAGTTATGGTGATGGCTATGGCTTTGCAAGAACAGTGGTTAGGTTACAGTACATGCGTCAGTTCTATCTCAACATGGGTTGTAGTATAATATACATTGATGCCAGAGACATTAAACAATGTCTTTCCTAGAATCGTCACTTTGGGCTGTAATTGACTGTCCTGAATAGGTACAAATGCGCATTTTGTCTCATATTTTTATCAACTCCAATTCTAAACAGGATCTTATCAGATTTCTAAAACCAAGATTACTGAGATTTACTGGGGTATCTCCTCTTAACAGGCTCATTGTTAGATGCAACACTACACGCACAAAGTAATGCTACTTGGGGACTTCGACCAGATTCCATCATTCGCCCTACTCAAACTAGGCCTTGTTCCTGAGTTTGAGGGTCCAACCGTGCAGGACACCCTCTCGATCGTATCTAAGCATCTGAGAAACTTTTCTGCTTCTGCGAGGTCATTACCTCCAGGCTTCCTCCCTGCCGATTTTCCTAGCTTTAACAAACACTGTTCTAGAGCTGATTCTACTCTTTTCCGTTCAATTCTCTCAAACCCTTGTCACATTCTTCACGACCTCCGACCTCCCCGTAAGGTCACTCCATACAATACGCAACCCAGGCGACATGATCTCACTCTATCTATAGAGTTGATGCCTTTGCAAAAAGAAGTTTTATAATTAGAATGTTATTTGAATTTGCATAATTGTTTCTAATATTTATTTCTTCTGTAAGCTACTGTGCGTTTGCTGGTAGTCAAATAAAGAATATTCTTTCTTACTTACTTACTTACTTACATCGAGAGCCATCGGGATAACGTTCTTTGGCCTAAAGCAATGCTGCCAGCAGCCAGTATGAAGTCGTCCGATGTTGCAAGATCATTCGTTTGTTGTAAAATAGATTTCTATTGTAATAATAAATTTGTACAGAGCCCTTTTAAAGAGAAAATAATTTGAAAGCTTTCTGAGCTAGCCAAAGCGATGTTTCATGCGATTAACAAGGCAGTTGATAGACAAGATGGCCGCCGACTGATTAGGGGACGTTGTCTGCTGTTTGTCTCGTATTTTCGTGTTTTCTGGTCGTCGAACTATACAAATTTTTCTCTTCAGTGAGAAATTCGCCTTCGATGTTCTTCTAGATGGATAATTATGTATGTTGAAATAGTGTCGCATAATTCCTACAAACGATCGTTATGGCGAAGAAGGGCTTCAGGGCAGACCCAGATCTACTTGTAGACGACCGAGTGACGGATATGCTCAATTGCTCATTGAGAAACTATCTGTAAGTCTAGTACCGATTATTGAAGGCTTTTCCAACCGACTAGTTGATGAGTTTTCAACGAAACTTGAGTCACTGGTGGAACGCTCGTCGTTTATTGCCAGCCACTGCGAGGTGCAGTCTCGGAAATTCGCCGCACTTGAGACCCAGCTTGGTGGTTTGAGCACCGTTCTCAACAATGTGATCATGCCAAAAATACCCCGAGAGAACTGTTTGAAATGTTTTGGCCCATTGAATTCTTTGACTACATCAAGAATCAGTCTGAACTGTATGCCATACAGTGTAATGCTGCCAGTAGTTTTGAAATAACAGTGGAGGAACTGAAGCTGCTTTTCATAGTGTTGCTGATATTAGGTTATAGCTCACTACCTCGAAGAGACTTGTACTGGAGTTTAGATGCAGACATCATAAATTAAGCTGTTGCCTATAGGCCATGAAAAGGAACATATTCATTGCGATACTCAAGAATCTTCATTTGGCTGACAACACCAACTCAGCAGCTGACGACAAGTTTGCCAAGATTAGACCACTCAAAACCAATCTGAATGAAAAGTGCATGAAATCGATTCCAGCTGCTGTAGACTGTGCAGCATGTCGACGTAGACGAGAGTATGATTCCTTACTGCAGTCATTATTATGTGCAAACAAAGAATTCAAGGTAGACCCATTCGCCGAGGGTTTAAAGTTTGGTCACTGAACGCCTTAAGCGGATATCTGATCAGCACCGAGCAATGCCAAGGCAAAGTAACAATGCTGTGACACAGTGAATTTGGTATGGGCAGTTCAGTTGCTCCTACTTTTGTACAAAGACTTGCTGAACATTACAGTGGTCTGCATTTTTGTTTCTATGTTAATAACATCTTCATAGGTCTGCCTCTTATACGAGAAATGTCAGCATATAATTTTGGGGGACGATTCGAATTAACAGAGTGGAAAATTGTCCTCTAGTTGGGCGACAGGTTGAAAAAGAACGCAGGGGATCTGTCAGCTCATAATTTTTATGTCGGCAATGGGAAAAGCAAACTTGTTGTTGTTCAGTGGAAAGACAAAGCTGTAGTCAGAATGGCATTAAACTGCAATGGAGTAGCAAAAACACGCTCTGCTCGAAGGTGGGTGGTCAACAGTTGATAAAAAGCACGTAACAGTTGATATGCCAAATGCAATCAGCCGTTCATGGGTGGCTCAAACCAGATGAACATAAATGTGGCGGAGTATCGTGTGAAGCTATGCACAGTGTTCACTAAAACTGAATGTTACTTTATCGTTAACTGAAAAGTTCTATTTTAGTTAACTGAAACTAAAACTAAAACTGAAAAGTTATGAAAACCGTAACTAAAACTAAACTGAAAAGTACAAAACTTGAACTAAAACTAAACTTCAAAGTTGGAAACTGAATTAATTTTTTCTGTGTGGCGTCAAAACCGAGTAGTGGACATGTCTCAAACGGTTCGCGGCGAGTATTTCAAATTGCAGCTCAATAGAATAAAGGCATAAATTGAATAACATTTGTTGTTCTTGCTAATGAAAATGAATGTCATTAATAAAAAAATGACATTTAATTGCTTCGGTTGAATGTCTACAGAACTAATTTAAAACTGAAAAGTTCGGAAAACTGAAACTAAAACTAAAACTGACAAGATTTGAAAACTATAACTAAAACTTAACTGGAAAGCTAAAACAAAACTAAAACTCAAACTCAAACTCAAACTCAAAAGTTTACTGAAACTTAAATAACACTATCTACGCAACAACAATTGGTGGTGACAAGTGTTCGCACACTTGATGTCTGCATCTTTGTCCAATGCCTGGATACTGAAGACATATTATCAGAAATGGAAGGGTTGCAACGGCTGAGCAATTTTGATGACGAAGAATTGTCTAAACTAGATTTGTTGGGCTTCATTCGCAACATTGTGGCTACCTATTTGCTGTTGTTCCGTCAGCCACAGAATCTGGGGAGACCATCCTCAACTGCAAATGGTAAAGCCGTTCTTGTGTGAGACACTCAAGGCAGTGTCAGAGTCAACAGCAATGTCCAGCACTACCCAGACAATGTGAAACAGGGTAGATGTTGTATCCGTAAGAAGAACACAAGATTCGGCTGTGGTGTCTGTCGGGTTAACCTGCACCCAGTGAACTGCTACGAAGACTACCATAAACAGGTCTCAAAGTTATTATGGGATTGCATTTGACATGTCAACTGCTACATGCTTTTTATATGGCACTGGACAAGGTCTCAAATGTATTAGGCCTACCTGCAAATTTTGCAGGTAACCCTAATAAAGTAGGCCTATAGGCATGGACAAGAACAAGCAGTCACTGTGGCACTTCTCTAGTGACGTACCAAACATATGCATGTTCCAATATTGGAACAACATTTCTATAAACTATAAAAACATATTTAATTAATTATCACAAATGTGAGTTGATTCCTTTTATTAGTTAATATGACGTTGTAAAATATCTGAAAATTTTTAGCAAAATAAAATTTGGCCATCAGTGAGTTAACGCACGTGAACCGCAGAATTTGCCGGAGATGAAAAACACCCTCAGTAATATTTATAGCCCATGACAAAACTAGACGACGGCAAAAAGGTTGATTTAAACGTAACGCGAAGTAACCAATTTCTTTGAGTTACCATTGCCTCATAAAAGTAATCAATAACCGGTGTGCGCTACTTTTGGAAAAAAGTAACTAGTTACACCAAAAGTTACAGCAAAATAGTAACTAGTTCCAGTGACGCGTTACGGGTAGCACAGTAGCGCACAACGACACCATTTACATAATCTAAAATAATAAGCATTAAGCAATGTTCAGTTTTCTTGTAAAATTTGAGCATTTAATTCACCAGACTGAACTAAGAAAGAGAATATGAGACAGATTAGTACGACCTGCTACAAAGATGAAGAACACTTTAGACATCATAGACATGTCTAATTCCACTATAGTCCATAAATTATTATTATGAAGTTTAGTTTAAAGTTAATGCCAACCACGACATCAGTGTATTCAGCGAAAGGACATGCCGTTTCATTATTAACGGCAGCCCTTCAATCACAATTGCTTAGCGCCATCTTTGTCTCTTGGTCAATGGAAATTGGCGCTTAATAAAATTAATGAGCAACAATAATTGTTAATGTTCATAATTGTTAATAATAATAGCAATAATAATTATTATTAATAAAAAATTAATTATAATTGTTAATAGCATTTGATAATAATGATGACTGCTAAAAATGGTCATTGGTAGCAATATTGTTGCTGCTGTTAAAATTTTTATTAACGCGCACAGATTCACATAGGCTGGTGAATCTGCGGCGTTGAAATATAGTTTCCTTATTGATATAATTATATTTAAAACGCGCGTACGGTCACACCGAAATGTGAATCTGAGGCGCGAAAGTTTTACTCAAACAGATACATGGATAGAAACTCTGACCAGAACACAGCGAACTGTGTTTTATAAATTAGAGATAGTGCTGAGTATGCATGTCATTAATCAAGATATTTTTTACTTTACCATTTTCGAGTTTCCACGAATTCTGAGTTTTGTTCATGATGGAGATGTCGTGCACCTGGAGACGTTGGTCAAGCACTTGAAGTATTGTGTTAACGGTGTCGTTTTGACTTTTCATTTCCCGTAACGATTCATTAAGAACTTCATGAATATGTTGAACTTTTTTGATGCAGGTATCATTCTCCTGGGGGCGTCGGTCAACCGCTTGAAGACTTTTCATTTCCTGTAACGAAGCATTAAGAAGCTTGTGCATGCTTTGAACTTGATTGATGCAGGTATCATTCTCCTGGGGACGTCGGCTTACTGTTTGAAGACTTTTCATTTCCTGTAACGAAGCATTAAGAAGTTTGTGCATGCTTTGAACTTGATTGATGCAGGTATCATGCTCCTGGGGACGTCGGCTTACTGTTTGAAGACTTTTCATTTCCTGTAACGAAGCATCAAGAAGCTGGTGAATGCCTTGCATTTGCCTGATGTAGATATCATTCTCCTGGGGACGTCGGTCAACCAATTGAAGACCTTTCATTTCCTGTAACGAAATACTAAGAAGCTTGTGAATGCTTTGAACTTGTTTCAAGTAGATACCATTCTCCTGGGGACGTTGGCCAACCGCTTGAAAACTTTTCATGTCTTGCAAGGATTCAGTAATAAACTGACGAATACTTTGAACTTGCTCGTTTAGCTGACGAAATGCCTCAACATTCAGCTGTTGTATTTCTGCTACGATGCTTATTGATGGGTCTCCATTTCCACAGCCCTCTGTAGTGCACTGTCCATTAACTGAAACGATCGTGCTGTGCATTAGTATTACGGCAAATGCCGCAAAGTAATGTGCCTCGTAGAAGACCATGACGACTGTAACAGATTCACTGTGGAATCGACTGACAAAGTAGCCAACAGTGAATGGTAACTGCTCTTCTCTTAAAAACGTATAATGAGCCAATCGAATTGTTGCTGAGTCTAAAAGAGGCGTTCCTCAAACAATGAAAATTACCAATGAGCTCGAAGACATAATTATAATACTAAATAGCTGCTATGTTATATCTTCCGCTTCCGCATCAGAATTGTTGCGCAGCAGCTGCGCTAGTGCATCATGAAGATGGATAACATTGATTTTCCGAATTTCCTGTTTAGTGTAATTAGTTACTAATTTTTAGTAGAAAAAAATGCTCTTGTAGCGCTCTAACTTCCACTTTTACATTAAAATGTGCATATCCTACTAGTTGCGCTGAAGGTTCATATTAACGGACAGTGCTAGTATGTATAATTGTATATATGTATGTATGTATGTATGTATGTATGTATGTATGTATGTATGTATGTATGTATGTATGTATGTATGTATGTATGTATGTATGTATGTATGTATGTATGTATGTATGTATGTATGTATGTATGTATGTATGTATGTATGTATGTATGTATGTATGTATGTATGTATATATGTATGTATGTATGTATGTATATATCAAGAGACTTGACGTACTTGGGAAAGCGTTAAAGTTTAAAGCAGCGTGAAATATTTAAACTATTTACTAAACGCTGAACAGAGTCATCTTCAACAGAAGTTCCCTCAAGAAGGTCTAACATAGGAGGAGGCACGATGGGCTCGAGTTTATATGCGGAAGACCGGCACTTACGTATCTCCACAAGCTACAGTCCGGAGCGATGCTGACCCTGGTGACTCTACACGGAATACAGAGCTTCCTAAAGTATGCCAGTGCGGAGTTGGCAAACAGACCCTCCTCGGAAGCTCCTCACCCTCTCTCTGCCTCTGTTTCGGAAGCGCCTGAAGACCATCTTATTTCTTAGAGACAGCACTGACCTGGGTTGGTAGCGCCTCTGAATCTCTGAGTGGCGCTATACAAATGTACAATTACAATTGCAATTACAGAAGGATAATTCAGCTTTTCTAGACGGGAAGTCACAGTATGTCTTTCATATAATCTGATATGTTAAAGAACTTCGTCAGGTTAAAAAGCAGTCTGCACATGCAGCTGAAAACGGGATCTGTTATATTCTCCACATAAAGAATTGCAATTTCAAAGTGTAGAAAATTTCAAACTACGGGCGGAATGTCTAGTGTTGGCTTTTTTCTTTAATCACTCGTTTATATGCTGTTAAAAATAACGTCATGATAGCAATCAATCAATCAATCAGCCGTTTATTGAATCAACAACAGCACAATTAATTAACAATCAGTCATTTAAAAAATGTTAATCTGTTGATGCCGTCAACAGGACAGCCCTAAAGGATAAAATAATCCCCTATTGCAGGGCTGCCCCTTTTCAACATTACATTTACTGATGGCAAGACGATTTTTATGATCATATAGTTATACAAAATTCATGTTAAATAACAATGTCAGGGCTAAATCATAGGCAAACAACTAAATAATGTGTATAAGTAGGAAGCAACAGCCAAACCAGTAGGATCACCTGTTAATCTTTCAGTGACGGATGAATGTTGCATACAATGCATTTACGTATGATAACTGAAAATCATCCACAAAACCTAAGAATAATAACTTGCACCTGTGTCAGTAAAACTTTGTAAACAGAGATCTAATAATTAAAAACTTGAATTGGAGAAAGTAAATGTGCGTTTTAAAGAAAATTAGTCTCATTGTAAGAACTGGAAAATGAGGAATCTCTTGCAATTACACTGCTTATATTTCTGAAACAGATGTTCTGTATAATACGCATAAATATGATAATAACCTTGAAACAAGTTTATGTGTTCAATTTGACTCCGGAAAACACTGTGATGATCGTTATCTCAGAGTTGTTCTTGTTTCAAACTCGATGAACTCTCAAAAGCTACGATTTCTGCAACGCATGTTTATCAGTTCCTGCAGCTGTCGTGCACGTATTGACTCCAAAAGCGGAACCTGTCAGATATTCGCTATCATTTGATGGCTTCTAGAATCAGATGATATATGGAAATAACAAACGTTTCGTGATCACATCACATCAGGACAGGAAGCTAATCGGATTCATAAAAAATTATGTCACCATGGATAATTATCCTACAACGACACAATTAAACATTGAGATGAATATCTGGTAAGCTGCCACGACACGGAAGCCAAGTCTCAGGAAACAGTTCATTAAGTACAGGATACAATTTTTTGGCACCATCAGACTTCTGGTTTATGTTAAATGTCATGCGACTAACTATGTTGCAAAATTCGACACCCAGAAAAATTTGGAGGCATAGGCCTACTAAGAATAATAAAAACCCATGCACACTGTTATTTTATATCGTTTTATTTCTCTTTTCAGCCTGTCCTTGGAAAAACCGATCGGGGTAAGCAAGTTCAAGATCTGCAAAACTCTTACGATGCTCTCTAATAGGGTAGTCAATATACATTCCTCTGGATCCCTAATTCGTACGGCCTCAACCACAAAGCCCACGCTGACACGCCTACTGCCTCACAATCTGACTAGCTCTGCCTTGACAGCACGATTACACTCACCTATGTTTGAAATAGACGCTCACCATGTCGGGTCCAATCTCCTACTTACTTCAGACAAACTGGCTTACATGTACATAATGGGACTGTACAGTTGTACAAATAAATACTTGATGAGGCCTATTAACTCATCCCTCAGAGTTCATATGCAACAAAACTTTCTGCACTAGATTTGTTGAAATCTTTCTACTGTAGGGTTATAATTGTTTAGGCAGGTGAAGGGGCAACCATTTTCTAAGTCGACGCTCACCATTCAGTGGTCGAGACTAAAACAGCTTATGCTTAGTGAACTGGCGATTTTGTCCCTTGCACAATGTTGACACTGATTTATAACGCCTAATGTCGTTTTGACGTTGGATAATCATAGCACTCGTACACGTTTCTGCAGGTTTCTGGTCCCTTTTTTATCCAAAATTCGACAGTGGACGCTGTAACTAGCAAGTTGTGCAACCACTCATGGGGATCAGTCGAGTGACAAGGAGGCTGTGTAAACTTCGAGGACTCATTTTCAGCCGGACGTGTAACAATTGTGTTATATATAAGTTCAGTATAGGCCTAATTGTGAGTCTCACCTGCATGAGCATCACCACCATCTGTAGTATTGTATTGTATTTAAAGTTTTATAAAGCGCCTCTCACAGTGCACATTGCACAACAATCAGAGGCGCTCCCAGTGCGAAAGTCCTCGAGAATAAAGACAAGTTTTGAGGTAGCGAAAAGATGTAGCAGGACCACCAGATAGTATAGTGGTGGTGCGAACAGAGGGGGAAGTTGATTCCATAGCGAAGGGCTGATGCAGGCAAAGGCACGGGACTGGGCTATGGCCGTTCTCACACCAGTGTCATGCATGTATTCACAGCCCCTCAGTTTAGCAATGGAGTCGATAGCGGGGATAGGAGTGGTACATCTCCGTTATGCTGACATATCAGGCAAATCCATTGGCTATGCCCGTTCATCGCTGCCTTTTAGGTCACTTTGCCCGTGAAAAAATGCATCCAAACGCGGCGCTGAAGCACACTAAGGCCGATCTTTCTCAGTCTTTTCTTTAGCAAGCTGGCATTTCTTAGCATCGTGTAGTTCATTAAAACGAAAACTTAAAATGAACAAAACGACTTGTGTCCAAATGCGAACAAAAAGTGACGTGGCCTCAGCATAGATTATATAATATTGACATAATATTTTACGAAGCTGAATAAAAGAAATACTGTAGGACTACACAGCAGTTGGCGAACATTTCAAATTTACAATTAGTGCAACTTCTCGCTTCAACTGAAGCTACTGCCTCTTTATTATGAACAAACAATTATTTGGCGTAATAAATTCTTTGTGTGTTGGAGAACTTGTGGCGAGTAATGCCTAAGGACGGGAGAGAGATCTATAGCCATTTCATTCCGATTAGCCTAAATGAAGACATCCGTTTATACTGTTACCAATGATATTATCAACGGATGTATTGTTCTATGCCAGTGGGAGAGAAATGGTGACAATTTCAGCGGATGCACCCGTCTTTACCAGTCTAAAATAGTTGGTGACAATATAAACGTACATCTTCATCTTTGCCAATCAGAAAGAATTGGTGACGATTCGTTCATTGCTTCATTCAGAGCATTTATAAACAGCCTCTGTTATATGACTCTTCAGAGGCACTTCCAGCAGAAAAGAACAGTTTTAAGTGTTTTTAGAAAGTTCAGGCTGCGGAATGCACAGCAGAGGAGGAGGTTCATATGGATGGCACTACCGTAGCCGATCCTGCTACTAATAAACGTATGGATACGAGTTACCGTAAAAGAGAACGAGAAATGACTCGTAAACCTAATTGGCGCAGCTGATTAAACCATGCGCGACATACGAGATTTACATCTTCAGTAAGGCACGTTCTTGATCATGTACCACCCTAAGACAAAGATGAAGAGATGACAAAGTGAAGGAAGTTAGTGGATATGGCCAAAGAATCTATTTTCTTAAATGCTGACTATTACTCAGCCATATGAATATTGCGTTTTAGATGTAGTGAGACCTATGCGATTGGACGACATACAAGCCTCAAGCGCCATCGTAACCCACTGCATTGTGGCCTCTGCAGAAAGAAAATCAGATGCAGGACAATGCAGGTAATCCTGGATGTCGTCAGCATAAAGCTAACTCTTAACACCACAGGGGCCAGGACAGTTGCAATGTCAGCAGTGTACAGAACAGAGCCCTGCGGCGGACCAAAAGGAGTGACGACCCAATGAGATCGAGTGAATCTAATGAATATGTAGAACTTTCACCCATCCAAAAAGAGCGAAGTCAGTAAACAGCTTACCAGAAATAATATATATTCGTTTTTATTTATTAATTCAAACTGACTCACAGGAAGTCGTAATATGAACGGATGATTGCATGTGATTACAGAAGACAGCCTACCACTACACGACAATATCTTATTTCACCCTGCTGTGCGTCTCCCCTCGAGACGGCCCATTTGGTTGGACCCGCAAACCGAGGACATGACAGCTACTTCGGCTTGGAGTGCAGAATGGTTAATAGCTGACGTCGTAAACCATTCCCTCATTGCCGTTCCATCTGTCTGGCCTCCTGGCCACAACCTACCTCGCCGACTCTGGACGACGTTAAATCGATTCAGAACTGGTCAGGGTCGCTGTGCGGCAAACCAAGTCCGGTGGAAGCAGGCCTCGAACCCTCTTTGCACCTGCGGAGATGTACAGACAATGGCTCACATCGTTAATGACTGCAGAATAACTGGTTTTCCTGGTGGACTGTACGCTTTGCATATTGCTGATGACGACGCGGTGCGCTGGCTTAGCGCGAACTGCAAACGCTAAATAAATAAATTACAGAAGTCGAATTTTATTGTATGACAGCCATGCAAGACGCCTATCCATCCGATTACTGCTAGTCTTTCCAACTCCACCTAACGAATGGAAGGCTGATTGGACCTTTGAGTGGTTACGGGAATCGATCCCGTGTCCAAAAGATACTGATCTTCTGCTCCTCGTGCCGGAGTGTTACCATTCACCTAAACCGCCTCAACATAAACTAACACGCTTAATTAAGATGTCGTGCTCGACCGTGTCAAAGGCCGACATCAAACAGGCCCTATCCATGGCACCATATCTATCAGAGAGCAGGCGAATCCACAATGGACTCGGTAGAATGACACCTGACTGATTAGATGGGAAGAAATTGTTAGAATCCACATGGACTCAGGAGAATGATTTCCCCAGTGCTTTTTCTAGAAAAAAGGTTCCGGAACTAAACAAATTCAGAACAATTATAGGGGCATATTTTATGCTAATATGTCTGTTTCATATACATCAATATCAATAAACACTGAAAACACTTAAATTAAATTAAAGTATCTAAATAATTTATTATAATATTTTATTAAAATTTTAATTGACAAAATTATTTTGTAATGGCTGAAAAAGTCCCGGAACGCTGATACGGACCGCTCCGGCTGAAAAAAACCACTGATTTTCCCTAAGATCTGACTGATAGGCAAGACGGAAGCATATTGTTAGAATCCAAATGCATTTCTGCTACAAATTTTCGATGATTCTAGAAAGAAATGTGACAATCGATATAGACCGGATTTCAACAGAAAGAAATGGTGAAGATATCAGTGGATGTCTTCATCGTTGCCAATCAAAACAAAATGCTGACAATAACGGACATCTTCGTCTTTACCAATCACTGATTCGTTTATTTTAGATAGAGCTGTAATTGTCGTAAGCTTCTGCCGTCTTGAAATAATAAATCTGGCCATTGTAAACGAAAAAATCTTCGTCATTTTCTTGCTGCGAATTTTATCTGATATTGAATGCCTTTTTAACCAAAATATGGCATTCTCAGGACTTTTACTGGTTATGTAGAAGTGTGGCACAGAACTTGTAGCCATGATATGACATGTGCTGTTTGTTTCACGGTTTTGACGCAGGAAGTTGTGGCATGGAAAAATTCGCTTTTAGGACTGTCGCGAGTGCTATTGCAATGGTTGAAACATGCGCTGCATAAGTTGGCTTAGGTATGTAGTGCTGGCAGATCCCTACAGGTAACGATACATCCGAATGAACACATCTGCATGGAACGTACATATATGCTTTAACCAGACTGTCGATAACCGTGCTAGGAAGTTCAATTATTCCCTTACATCTCGAAGAAAGACATCTTATCTGCTAAAAGCAGAATTGCACAGACAACCACGTTCACTTAGATTTACTCGAATAGGTTAATCCCAAACTCTCCGTCAATCTGTTAGCTAATTCTCTCATTTCTACTTTCACGTCCGATTCACCTGTTGGATATCCTAACATCATTTTTTCTCTAATTGAAATAGAATGCTTGGCCAATTGTCAACAGTATTTTGCATTTCGAAGTTTTCAGCATGACCTGTTGTTATTGCACGCATTGTTGGTGAAGCCAAGGTAAAGTGGACTTCTGGAAAGATCAGGAATAGGCATATATATACTTATAGGTATAGGTAGAATAGGTATATACAAACGCGCCTCCATAAATATTATACCTCACAGAAGTGGTGATAGGATGGAAGAAAATTCTCAGTGAAGCCTAGGCCCCAGCAACGTTCCATCAACATACCGCTTGGAAATTATTATTTGAATAGAAGCTAATCTATTAAACTCATTTCTACCGTTAATAGGCTTTCTGTGCATGGCGAGTGTCAAAATCAATAAGCAAAATCACAGGTAGCTAATTAGTCTTTTGTTTAACATCGACATTGGGATACAATTATACTCGGCATATTAGACGCATACAGCAGCGTTGTCGGAGTGTTAATGTTGATTTGTACCAACAATGACAATCAATTTCATATACCACATATTGTTCCGAATTCAGCAGGTCTAGGCCAGGCCTTCTTATTGTTCAGAATTGTATAGCTGCACCCATTCAAAATCAACTCTATGCAGAAGTTATTATTTAGGCCCATTTCGCTCAAGTGTCGCCTGAATAGCATAGAACATTCTATTATAATAGTGCTATGATAACGGATGTTGCTTTTATAGCTGATCAAATTTAATAGCATGAAGCCGTGCTCGGTTGCTAATGTGGACGTGTGACGTACATGTCACGTAGTATTGGACGCCAATGCGGTTGGAAGTTTGAGATAACGTCACAAAGCCGCGTAGTTAGCAGCAGAAAATCGGACAGGAGCAAGAGAAAGTCTTTGACTTCGTTTCGTATAATTCCCAAAACAAATACAGGAACTCGGTCGACGTCAGCAAACAGGTGCGACTGCTTTTTCGCTTCGTGTTTATTGAGCGCCATCTCATGTTTATTTGTTTTGTACAGGAAGGAATTTATTGTGGGGCACGGTGGCCTATTTGTTTTGTACAGAAAGGAATTTATTGTGGGGCACGGTCGCCTATTTGTTTTGTACAGAAAGGAATTTATTGTGGGGCACGGTGGCCTATTTGTTTTGTACAGAAAGGAATTTATTGTGGGGCACGGTGGCCTATTTGTTTTGTTCAGAAAGGAATTTATTGTGGGGCACGGTCGCCTATTTGTTTTGTACAGAAAGGAATTTATTGTGGGGCACGGTGGCCTATTTGTTTTGTACAGAAAGGAATTTATTGTGGGGCACGGTGGCCTATTTGTTTTGTTCAGAAAGGAATTTATTGTGGGCACGGTCGCCTATTTGTTTTGTACAGAAAGGAATTTATTGTGGGGCACGGTGGCCTATTTGTTTTGTACAGAAAGGAATTTATTGTGGGGCACGGTGGCCTATTTGTTTTGTACAGAAAGGAATTTATTGTGGGGCACGGTGGCCTATTTGTTTTGTTCAGAAAGGAATTTATTGTGGGCACGGTCGCCTATTTGTTTTGTTTTATTGTACAGAAAGGAATTTATTGTGGGGCACGGTGGCCTATTTGTTTTGTACAGAAAGGAATTTATTGTGGGGCACGGTGGCCTATTTGTTTTGTACAGAAAGGAATTTATTGTGGGGCACGGTCGCCTATTTGTTTTGTACAGAAAGGAATTTATTGTGGGGCACGGTGGCCTATTTGTTTTGTACAGAAAGGAATTTATTGTGGGGCACGGTGGCCTATTTGTTTTGTACAGAAAGGAATTTATTGTGGGGCACGGTGGCCTATTTGTTTTGTACAGAAAGGAATTTATTGTGGGGCACGGTCGCCTATTTGTTTTGTACAGAAAGGAATTTATTGTGGGGCACGGTGGCCTATTTGTTTTGTACAGAAAGGAATTTATTGTGGGGCACGGTGGCCTATTTGTTTTGTTCAGAAAGGAATTTATTGTGGGCACGGTCGCCTATTTGTTTTGTACAGAAAGGAATTTATTGTGGGGCACGGTCGCCTATTTGTTTTGTACAGAAAGGAATTTATTGTGGGGCACGGTCGCCTATTTGTTTTGTACAGAAAGGAATTTATTGTGGGGCACGGTCGCCTATTTGTTTTGTACAGAAAGGAATTTATTGTGGGGCACGGTCGCCTATTTGTTTTGTACAGAAAGGAATTTATTGTGGGGCACGGTCGCCTATTTGTTTTGTACAGAAAGGAATTTATTGTGGGGCACGGTGGCCTATTTGTTTTGTACAGAAAGGAATTTATTGTGGGGCACGGTCGCCTATTTGTTTTGTACAGAAAGGAATTTATTGTGGGGCACGGTCGCCTATTTGTTTTGTACAGAAAGGAATTTATTGTGGGGCACGGTCGCCTATTTGTTTTGTACAGAAAGGAATTTATTGTGGGGCACGGTGGCCTATTTGTTTTGTACAGAAAGGAATTTATTGTGGGGCACGGTGGCCTATTTGTTTTGTACAGAAAGGAATTTATTGTGGGGCACGGTCGCCTATTTGTTTTGTACAGAAAGGAATTTATTGTGGGGCACGGTCGCCTATTTGTTTTGTACAGAAAGGAATTTATTGTGGGGCACGGTGGCCTATTTGTTTTGTACAGAAAGGAATTTATTGTGGGGCACGGTCGCCTATTTGTTTTGTACAGAAAGGAATTTATTGTGGGGCACGGTCGCCTATTTGTTTTGTACAGAAAGGAATTTATTGTGGGGCACGGTCGCCTATTTGTTTTGTACAGAAAGGAATTTATTGTGGGGCACGGTCGCCTATTTGTTTTGTACAGAAAGGAATTTATTGTGGGGCACGGTCGCCTATTTGTTTTGTACAGAAAGGAATTTATTGTGGGGCACGGTCGCCTATTTGTTTTGTACAGAAAGGAATTTATTGTGGGGCACGGTCGCCTATTTGTTTTGTACAGAAAGGAATTTATTGTGGGGCACGGTCGCCTATTTGTTTTGTACAGAAAGGAATTTATTGTGGGGCACGGTCGCCTATTTGTTTTGTACAGAAAGGAATTTATTGTGGGGCACGGTCGCCTATTTGTTTTGTACAGAAAGGAATTTATTGTGGGGCACGGTCGCCTATTTGTTTTGTACAGAAAGGAATTTATTGTGGGCACGGTCGCCTATTTGTTTTGTACAGAAAGGAATTTATTGTGGGGCACGGTCGCCTATTTGTTTTGTACAGAAAGGAATTTATTGTGGGGCACGGTGGCCTATTTGTTTTGTACAGAAAGGAATTTATTGTGGGGCACGGTCGCCTATTTGTTTTGTACAGAAAGGAATTTATTGTGGGGCACGGTCGCCTATTTGTTTTGTACAGAAAGGAATTTATTGTGGGGCACGGTGGCCTATTTGTTTTGTACAGAAAGGAATTTATTGTGGGGCACGGTGGCCTATTTGTTTTGTACAGAAAGGAATTTATTGTGGGGCACGGTCGCCTATTTGTTTTGTACAGAAAGGAATTTATTGTGGGGCACGGTGGCCTATTTGTTTTGTACAGAAAGGAATTTATTGTGGGGCACGGTCGCCTATTTGTTTTGTACAGAAAGGAATTTATTGTGGGGCACGGTCGCCTATTTGTTTTGTACAGAAAGGAATTTATTGTGGGGCACGGTCGCCTATTTGTTTTGTACAGAAAGGAATTTATTGTGGGGCACGGTCGCCTATTTGTTTTGTACAGAAAGGAATTTATTGTGGGGCACGGTCGCCTATTTGTTTTGTACAGAAAGGAATTTATTGTGGGGCACGGTCGCCTATTTGTTTTGTACAGAAAGGAATTTATTGTGGGGCACGGTCGCCTATTTGTTTTGTACAGAAAGGAATTTATTGTGGGGCACGGTCGCCTATTTGTTTTGTACAGAAAGGAATTTATTGTGGGGCACGGTCGCCTATTTGTTAGAGCGCTCGTCCTGTAACACGGAGAGTATGGGTTCGAGCCTCGTCCGAGGCAGTTACTGCGTAGGGACCTTGAGTCAATCCTTCACTCACAATAATATATGCAATATAATTGTATCAGTGAAATCGTCGTGTGCGCACTTCTAAACTTTGTAAGGAGGGCAATATTAAAGTACAGTTGTGCTATAATGTATTGTTAAAGATTGCAAGATTGATTTTAGGAAATAATTATTTATGCTATTGGCAGTGTGGCAGCTGTCTTTTCACAAACAATTTATCATTTTCATGCTACCTAGTTTGTCTGAAAATCTTTATTGGGTGCTGTTTGTATGAAAATGTGCTATATGTGGTCAAGAGAATGCTCACAAAGTAAACGAAGTAGCAGTTTAGGCCTACTGCAGTGCATTATCTTGGTGTCTTGCGCGCAAAAATTTATCTACGAATACTGAATACAATACGAACGTTAAGTAGGCTCAATATAAGACTGTTTTTCGTCTGTTGGTTAATAGTACGCTATGGCGAAGCTGATAAGGAGAATTGTTCTCCTACTGTCTCTTGCGGCTGCTGCGTGTGGGCTGGGCAACTGCGAAGATTACACAGCAGCATACGACTCTGGTGCGAGACGTAATCTGTGCGTAATCGGTCAACCAAACGAGGTTCATCTGTCGACCCGAATGAGGAACCTTGAATGCGCAAGATTATCCAGTGAAAGCGAAAACTGTGTCGCCTTCAATATTTACGATACGATTAAATGCGAAATATTCACGTGTCACTCCTCCTACACCCGTTATTACCAAAATGTTCCTTTCTGTAAAAGCTTTCGTGTAAGTCAATTTTCCGTTGTACGAATCTTACTTCAGTTTCCGATGTTTTCTAATTTTACGTTATATAATAATTATTATCAGCAGTGTTTTTCAGACGGAGCGCTCCAATACACGGAGTTCCGGGACCTATTTCAACTAATAAAAATTATTTAGTTTATAAAAATTTATAATAAGGGGTCGTACATTAATTATGTCAACAAATTTTAGGCAGTTTTTGACCCCCTCCCCCTTGTCAACAACAGTACTGTCAAACATTGACGGACAGACCCCTAAAAATTATGTCAACAATCCCAGAACCACCGCCCCCCTACAAAAAAGAAACAAAATGGCTCAATACATGTAGGATCATTTTTTAACAAATTTTTACACTAAAAAATGCAATATCGATTTCAAAATATATGAGTTTAGTTTATTACCAGCTTTTTAGTAGTATTAAACATTAAGCACTTTATACATTTTTAGCATTTCTTAATGTTTTTGCTACCATTTAGAAGGGTCTGTGTTGATTTATTGGAGAAATATTTCTTGTCGTCAAATTGTACTGAACTTCCTCCACCATTGTCAACAACTGTCAAACGTTTCCAAACCCACTCCCCTATTTTGTCGACATAATTAATGGACGACCCCTAAAGAATTATTTAGTTGCTTTAATTTAATTTAATTGTTTTAAGTGATTAATGATGTTTTAATAAGAGAATCAGGTTGAGCCCTTCGGAACCCTTTCATTTCTGAATTTGTTCAGTTCTAGGGCCCTATTTTCTAGAAAAAAAGCACTTTGAATCATAATTATTGCATTATGTCAGGTCGAGCCATGTCAGGGTCATTGACTGCGAGATTTATTCAGAAACTTCCACTTTGAGAGACAGCCAGACAGACTTTATGCATACAGACAACATGGCGACCCTTAGTGCTTAGGATTTTGCGATGAAAACCTAAACGGTGTGGTTTTCCATATCTACGACAAAGAACCTGTGACATATATTCACCTGCCCATCCAACTTATCTCCTGGCTATCAGATTGTAGAATTGTACAAAAGCTTTCGAGAACGTTTCAATAAAAATATAATAAACATTTAATTCATTTATTCATTCAGAGATTTATATAGCACCTCTTCGAGACAACTACTCAGAGGTGCTCCCGACTCGAAAACTGCCAATACAAAATTCAAACAACTGTAAAATGTGTCAGAAAGCGACCTAGAAAGCAGGCGCAGCCGGAGAGGGAGGCCATTCCACACGTTATTGTTGCTGGAAGTTAATACCACGGCAAGTACTTGATGTTACAGTCAGGCGCATTTAAAAGTGCGATAACAAGAAGTTCCCAGTGAGACATAAAAACAGACTGAAATCGGAAGCTTTATTGGATTTCAGACTTAGTGAGAGAATAACTAATATATAATTGATTAACTCATTTGTTCAATTATTCTTTTATCTGTATTTTAATTAAGAGTTCTACGAAGGGCATATTGCTGTGATTATGTGAGTGATCGTGTCATTTTCAGATCAATGATTGCCACTTGAGATGCAACCAGCCAGATTGCGGTATTCCAAACTGTCTCTTAGTTTTCTACTTTGGCTAGTTAACATTTATATCCATTTACATTGCTGATCAATTTCCTTTCAAAATCTGTTAGATAACTGTCATGTATACCGAGAGGACATCGTAAGGAATTAATTAAGTTACATCTATGCTGGGACATGTGGTTTCAATCTTGGCCAGACTGACTCATATATTATGTTAATGTTGGCTACTTCACTTCTAAAAGAATATTCATCTCTATTAGAAATTGTCTGTTACTTTTCAATTGGTGACATGAAAATCTGCATTTGTAGACTCGTTGTATTGATATATATATGATTTCTAAGTAGAGGAGCTTAAGATAGCAATGCTAAGCGCCTGAGACTAAAGCTTAGTCTTTTCCATGTTTAGTACAAAGGTGCCCAACTGATCGTAATGGGAGACTCCAAAATTTCTAAAGCTTTACTCTAAGCTAAGCACAGAACGAGTGCTGTCAACTAGACAAGAAAGAAGAGTTACAGAAGTTGCTAAGACGGGTTTCGTTGTAGACAAGAACGCTTGGAAAGCGGAACCATGAACCTGAAATAAGGAAATGAGGAGAAAGGCAGATCCTATAGACATAAGGAAAATAAGAATTCTGACAAGGTTAATGACAATGCCAATGTTCAAGCTCCTTTATGATATTGCTTGAAATGCGCCATTCAAGATTATGCACAAACACAAACACATATACCATCCTTAACACCTATAGTTCATGTACATATTATTGGTTTCTTCTCGTTTTATCTTCGGCGCAGGATTTTCGTCGCCGCCTGGAGACTGTGCGGACATCAGAGCGGCTGGACAGACAGAAAGCGGCGTTTATGTGATTAATCCGGGTAACAGCAGTAACCAGTCAAGTGTCTACTGCAACATGAGTTCCTCGGGAAGTTGGCTGGTAAATTCATTAATATTAAAACACAATATGACTTTTATTACTAGGATGTAATATATAAATGTCACAACCTTCAACGGCACGAAGCACATTCTCTAAGGATTTCTTTCAGTAAAGGAATGCATGTGACAAATGAAGGGTTTCTTACCGAATATCCCTGTGAAACATTGGCGTCTGCGTCAATTCTGAAGGCAACAATGTTATACACAGTCATAATGTTCATTATTAAGGAAAGCACTCAAATGAGTGATGACTGTTTAGAGGCCACATTATTATGTATGTCTAAAAACGAAATTCAGAATTTAGCACATGACTGTTTTTCTGGTCCAGTTTCTCTTACATGACAACTTTTATTTATCAATCTTTTATTTGTATGACAAATCTCGTTATAATTTAAGAAAGTATTAAAATGAGCGATGACTGTGTAGAGGCCACATGACATCTTAGACTACGTTGAAAACGAAATTCAGAGGTTATCACATGGTTGTTTTCTGGTTAATTTCTTACATGACAAGCTTTTATTTGTCAAGCCTATAAGACAAATCTTTTGTATGCCTATCAACAGTTACATAGCGCCTTTTTCGGCCTATTGAAGGATGCTTAGTTACACAATTTGTCACGTGTTGTCGTCGAATTTGAAGATGCGAGGTATCGTGTGAAATTGATGTTTATTTGACGAGGGCATATAGCCTATTATGGCGGACTGATAACCCTGTTGTTTTCTCTGCGCTGGTATCTCGTCCGAGAGGGCTGCTGACGGTAAAGATGTTATTGAGTCATAAATTAGGCCTACGATTACAGTAACTGTCTTCGGACACCGCAAAGAACACACTGACACTCTTTCATACAATGTACGTTTTGTAATATCTAAGCCTCCTGAAGTATTTGCGTGTTTATCAGGTGATCCAGAGACGCATGGACGGAAGCGAAGATTTCAACAGAACTTGGACCGAATATGCGAATGGCTTCGGTAATCTAACCGGAGAATTTTGGCTAGGTACATAATATATACATTTGCATAAACCCTCAATCTATATTGGCCCAGTTTTCAGACATACATGTTGACCTACTGGAAATGGTTGGAGCCACCGTATCAACCAGTCAACAAGTTGAGGGCCTCAAAATAAAGGTCTAGTTATATTGGTAGCTCAACGAAGCCATCAATAGTGTTGGACATACAAGAAAGAATTTACATTGACTCAGTGTCATATTTCAGAAGAACAGGTAGCGAAGAAAGTACAGTGGAATATTGCGTATTCGACATTAACGAAGACATAGCGGGCTATTTCAGCCAAGAATAAATTGTATCTTCATGTAAGTTAGTAAATAAGTAAGTATATTCTTTATTTATCTAAATGCATAATAAAAATGTTACTTGACAAGAAGCACAGGCAAATGAAATCGCTCATGTATAGTTAGCAAACTGATGTATGTATGTATGTATGTTTAGTTGTATACACGTATGTATGTATGTATGCATGTACAGTTGCATGCACGCATGCATGTATATATGCATGTATGAATTGTATATATGTATTTAGCACTGTGTATGTATGTACATGTATATATTTATGTATGTATGTATTTATGTATGTATATATGTATGTATGTATGTAAGCATGTATGTATGCATATATTAATGTATGCATAAATGTATACGTATGTATGTTTGTATGTACACATGCATAGTTATATGCATGTTTCAAAGCACTCAATATTGCGCATTTTAAACACCTCATAAAAGCGCTTATGCTGCAGATTGTGGCGGTGATAATAATGAACGCTTGTGATGGCTAATGATCATGATTGCTTAATAGTGTCCTGTTTCAGTATAAAAAAACAAGTGGAAAACAATGAGTAGTGTAAGGAGTGATTCTGTTATTTTCAACTACAATGTCATATTCTAAACTAACTCACTCCTGTCTCTGACGTTCAGCTTAAGACTATTATAAAGTCCAATTTTCCTTCTAAAGCTTTTATTCTCAGTTGCTAATTGAAACTTGTGATTTAGGTAATGAACTCCTGCATAGTTTGACCGCGAACAGAAAATACAGAATACGCGTTGATTTGGAAAATATCGATGGTGTACAACGTTATGCAGAATACTCGACGTTTTCCGTTGCTTCATCCAGTGACAACTACAAATTGAGTCTCGGTTCATACACAGGCACTGCAGGTAATCCTTTCATGCAACATCACGCATTTCGTTGGCTAAAATGAACTAATCTTCTAAAGGCTTTCTTGCGCAATTGCATTAGGTTCTAACAATCTTAAGGGCGATTGCAAATCTGTCTTTTTGATAGCAATTCCTAAGTAAGCATATAGGACAAGGTCATGAGGTTCCTCGTCTGATACGCAACAGTTTCTTTCGCATGATTCGTGAATGCATAGCTGTGATCGCTTCGATCCAGGAGGTGCCACAAGTGGCCTAATATATTATGGACGAACACCTCATTCGGCGTTGCGTAACTGGTTGTGCCTGCTAGAGGAGTGTTATCGCGTCCATACCCCAACTAAAATAACTATAATAATTACATAAGTTCATATCTGTATTTCTGACATATTCTCTTTTTTTCAGGCGACGGTCTTTCAATTCACAATGGCGATCAGTTCAGCACCTGGGATGCCGATAATAGTATCGATACTAAAAACTGCGCCCAGACGTGGTGTGCAGGATGGTGGCACACCACTTGCTATTATTCAGTCCTCAATGGCGTTTACCGGAATGGTAGAGAAGGATGGTGCAAGACCAATATGGATTGGTGGAGTTGTGTCGGCCAGAACTGTCACTCACTCAATATGACGGAAATGAAAATAAGTGCCTGATTCCGAGCATTCGCCTGCAAGTTGAGGAAGAATTACAAAAGTAGGCCTAGATCTTTTGCTGAAGTTGTAGCGACGAAATTAATATGTTCCATAGTGTAATGACTCTTCCTTTGAGTTAATTAACAAAATCGCCCTGCAGTGAATTGCCTGGACATTTTAAACTCAAGGCCATCGACTGTTCATCACAAATTGCGCGCATACATTTATCTCTTCCTTAAATTTTTCTTTAAAAATCCGTTTTCGCCTTTGCCATCTATTCGATGCAGATTTCTGCCAAAAAACTCACCTTTCGATGTACAAAACCTGCGTATTTGACTTTAAGAGCATAACCCAAGAACTCTGAGCGCATGTGAATAAGCTTCCCCAAATTAGCTTTCTATAATTTTGAGTTTACGATTATGATTACGAACTCACATCTACATGATTCAATTGTATCATGTATCATGTATGTATTTCGTCTCAAACGTCCCTGTGGCGGAACTTCATAGTACTCTTCTGTAATAATTCGGCTCTCTTCTGCTTATTTCTATAATGTGTAGTTTGTAGAATCATGTCGTAATCTTTATATAGTAGGCCTATCCTTAATAAGCTTTGTGTTCTCTGGCGTTGTATTCCAAAACTATTGTCTAGAAATTTTCAGTGCTTTCATTATACTAATTACACAAAACAATTTAACAATGCATTATTGTGCATATATATATATATATATATATATATATATATATATATATATATATATATATATATATATATATATATAATATGCACACACACATATATATATGCACAATAATGCATTGTTAATTTTTCTACTGTTGCATTGTTTTGCGAAGTCAGCAGATCGGCCTAGAGGGCTGACTCTTATTTCGAAAACTACTGACAATATATATCAGTTGGCCTGCACGTACATTATACTAATTACACAAATTGAAACACTTCTCGGTATCGTAATCACAATAGCGATTGCATATTTTGTGTAGCACTGTTGCACTCAATTGACTGTACAGTTATTTCTACATCTCATAGCCTAGTTTCGTGTACTCACCATTTCAACGTTACGCTGTCTATCAATTCATCAACTTGTAGATTTTAATTGCTTGCACCGAAACGGTATACAACCACTTGTTCAGAGACAAATGTTTCTGCAGCAAATTTTACTATTGTAAATTTTCCTATAGTGAAACATCCGCAAAATTAGTTACGTATCGTAAATCGTTTTTATTTGCATCTTAGAAACGTTAGAACACTTATTCTTGATTTTGCTAATATTCTCTGTTAAAATGCAACAGCGTCAGCGATATTTTGGTTGTTAGTTGTTCGAATTTAATAAAAAATAAATGCTGAACTACATGTAAATTCAGTCATTCTTTCACTTGCATGTATTTAAAAACAATTGATGAATGACTGCAATCATCTCCGCTTTATCATGTAGGCTATGCATTAACCATTATGTATGAATTTTGCCACAGGATCATTCTTAATGACCGTGATAACAATTTCACGGTGGGTATTGCAAGCGAACTGTCTTGAACCGGTTACATCATTGATTAAGACTTTTGCCACTTTTTAAAATATCATCTTTTGAACTTGAAGAAGACTGAGTAGAATGATTCATGTTATTAAAGTTTAACACTTTAACGACGAGCTGCATTGGTTTCCCAGTCGCTTTTAGTGCACTTTCGTCGTTAAAGTGTTAAAACATACAATGTTAAATAGTTATACTGGCACTTGAACGATTCAAGGATTTGGATAAGTAAGTATATCCTTTTATTAAGCCAATTGCTAACCGCATTATGAAGTATATAATCACGAATAAATCATCCTAATAAAAAATGTTTTGCGTGCCAGATTGTCTGCAACCGGTATAATTCTGTCATGTTTACGTGGACGTAGTGCATATACTACAGTTTTAATTAGGGGCACTAGGTCATTGTAGAACATGGCCTGGATCTGCACGAACAGTACTGAAGAGGCGGGTGTCAGCACTCTGGCATAGTTGTTCAAAACTTGGGTTGTTTTCGGGCAGGTAGCGCAGCCGGACAGGTTGCCGCAGCAGTGCCTGTAGGCATGTCCGCCCATCCTGACCCACAAACCCCACCATGCCGGAGAGGCATACAACATCCTGGTAAGAGAGGTCGCACGGACAACGTCGTGGAGTGATGAACCCGATAACCCATGGGCAGCAAGAACACGAAGAGCATAAAGTGACTGCCTAGCCATCCTACATATACTGTTATGTATTATCAAAGCCAATTTTTTCTGTGAGGGTGACGCCTAGAATATTCATTCTTTCACTCTTTTGATCCCCGACATGGCAAGGTCTGAAGTTGAGAAGGTAAAACTACCAAAGACGATAAGGAGAGGATGTGATTCGGTGCTCAACTATCAGTGAGGTTTCGAAGACAGCCAGACCTTCTGCGTTAGTGGTGTGCAGTCCAAGGCTGTCTGTTTAGGAGTTGTAGAAGCTTCGGTATTTCGGGGCCTCAGATTCAGCTGACCTACGGGCAGTGTGATTCTCCTTACAGATTTTATTTTAGTTATAGTAACAGTTACAGTTATTGGTTTTTTATTTTAGTTATAGTTATAGTTATAGTTATAGTTATAGTTATAGTTAGTATTATTTTTAGCTATAGTTATATTTATAGTTAATGGATTTTTATTTTAGTTAATTTTAGTTAGGCCTACTACTTAGTTGCAATAATTAAGGCTATAAGCAAAATTGTGCATATTAACACGCTGTTTCACAATTTGCTCAGAGCTTTGAAAGCCTTTGAAGCATGGGTGCATTCAGCTTCATGAATACACGACTTTCCAAAGTAACTGACAAAATGCATAATAAAAATATCGCATTTTTTCGTTCTCATTTATGTCGAATCGTCCATATTGCACTTCCTATTTTTATTTTTGTATTAACGAAAATAAAGATGAATTTTCGTTATTGTTATTTTCGTTATAGTTATAGTTATAGTTAATGAAATTTTTTAGTTATAGTTATAGTTATCGTTAACGAAATCATTTATTTTCGTTAACGAACATTTTCGTTATCGTTATCGTTAACGAGAATCACACTGCCTACGGGTCAGAACCAGTACCTCCACCGGTCAGGTGGTAACAGGACAATAAACCCCGGACAATAATCCCCGGACAATAACCCCCGGACAATAACCCCTATGCTGATATATTAAGTATATAAATATACAAATAATGTATGTTAAACAGGCTATAGTGTATGGATCAATTTGGGGCAATCGTCCTTCGGAATCACTCCGGGTAGGAACCTGTAATGCCAGGTCTTTTAAAGGAACTGAAAAGCGCTGATTCTGCAGCTACGGTATCATGTGCTGCCCATTCATACCTGTCCGGTGTACCTCCACCGTGGAGATAGACTACACCGGAATGCCTCCACCGTGGAGGTACATCGGAATATGCGATCCTTGTCAACCGCGTGATGAGCGGATCGGTATGGAATACTGCTTGCTAGACGTTCAATAGTTGGTGGCGTTTAATAAACACAAATCACTGAATTCAATAGTTGGTGGCCTTTAATAAACACAAAGCACTGTATAGACATTCAATGCAAAGTGCTGAATAATTGTGCATAATGGACTGTCTGACGACCATACCATTCTCAGTTGAGGCTCAACCGGCAACCTACGCGCGCTGTACAATGCCAGCGCTCAAACGAATTGGCTATTATTCCATTCGACCATGTCAGTCATTTGGCTACCGCGTCTCACATCCGGCTGCAACGAGGACACACGTTGTCTGTCAATACATCTGCTTGCGTGTTATTATTGCTTGCACCGAACTGTATGCTAATCCCTTCTTCTGTGACTTTAGAATTGGACCATAATTATCTCCCGATGGGCTGCTGACTGTAACCTGAAGTTGAACCAAACGAAAACCAGTGAAATTATAATATTCACC
This sequence comes from Aporrectodea caliginosa, assembly GCA_020284085.1. NCBI lineage: Eukaryota > Metazoa > Annelida > Clitellata > Crassiclitellata > Lumbricidae > Aporrectodea > Aporrectodea caliginosa. The sequence continues at coordinate 842,580 of JACEVL010000022.1, read as the reverse complement.
GCTCGAGGGTGAGCCTTGGTTACCTTACTGCCCCAGGCACCACCACAGGTTTAGCTAGGGTTATCAGTATGATGACCTAG
>JACEVL010000022.1:677500-837500 GCA_020284085.1 Aporrectodea caliginosa | reverse complement strand
TGTATATTAAGTGTTATGTTTTATGTAGCCTATATACATAGAGACTCTTAAGTGTTAATAAATTAAGTCGCTCTGAGTAGGTATTTGAGTGCGGATTCGTGTGTGTAGTGAGCTATCACACGTGGTTATAGTTCACAGCATTATTCATAAGAATCATAGTAGGCAGATCTTAGAACCACAGCCGAGTTTGAGGAACAAAACAACCAACAACCGTAATCGCAATGAGATTACGGCATATAGTTGCATATTTAATGTGACTCATTGCGCCATAAAATCCTAATTAAACGTTGAATTTGAACCCTATATTAATCCTCATAATCTATCTGTCACCTGCGGTATACTCTGGAATGTCTCTGCGTCTGTTGGCTGATAGTATGGCGAAGGTGATCAGGACAATGATCGGTCTGCTACTGTCTCTTGCGGCTGCTGCGTGTGAGCTGGGCAACTGCGAAGATTACACAGCAGCATACGACTCTGGTGAGAGACGTAATCTGTGCGTTGTCGGTCAACCAAACGAGGTTCATCTGTCGACCCGAATGAGAAGCATTGAATGTGCAAGATTGTGCAGTGAAAGCGAAAACTGTGTCGCCTTCAATATTTACGATAAGACTAAATGCGAAATATTCGCATGTCCATCCTCCTACACCCGTTATTACCAAACTGTTCCTTTCTGTAAGAGCTTCCGCGTAAGTCCAATTTTACATTGTACAAAACTTATTTCGTTTTTTCAAATTATGTAATTTCTAGTCATATATTAGTCTATTGCACGGTGTTTGGTCAAGCCATGTCAGTGACACAGATTGAGAGATTGATTCAGAAACTGTGATTATGCCATGCAGTGAGACAGACAGTCATTCACTGGTACAGACTGAATGACTGACCAAATGAATGATTGAATGAATAAATGAATGAATGAATGAATAAAAGAGTGATATAATAAATGAATGGTTTATTTGTTGAATGAATGAATTAATAAATAAATGAATGAATGAATGAATAAATGAATGAATTAATTAATGAAAGAGTGATGTAATAAATGAATGGTTTATTTGTTGAATGATTGAATGAATGAATAAATGAATGAACAAATGAAGGAATGAAGGAATGAATGAATAAATGAATGAATTAATGAAAGAACGAGTGATGTAATAAATGAATGGTTTATTTGCTGAATGAATGAATGAATGAATGATGTAATAAATGAATGGTTTATTTGCTGAATGAATGAATGAATGAATAAATGAATGAATAAACGAATGAATATATGAATGAATGAAAGAAAGAGTGATGTAGTAAATGAATGGTTTATTTGTTGAATGAATGAATGAATAAATGAATGAATAAATGAATGAATAAATGAATGAATAAATGAATGAATGAATAAATGAATGAATAAATGACCGAATAAATGAATGAATAAATGAATGAATAAATGAATGAAATAAATGAATGAATAAATGAATGAATAAATGAATGAATGAATTAATTAATGAATGTAAATGAATGAATAAATGAATGAATGAATGAATGAAGTGCTGTTAGTCCAACAAACGAGGACCATCTTTTGACCAAACGGTGAGCCTTGAGTAAGTAAGATTATGTGATGACAACTGAGAATGCGTCGGCTTCAATCTCTACAACCACACCGCAGACATGACTTGTGGAATATGCATTTGCCCTTCCAACTTATCCCGGTGGTAACCAGCTTTTAGAATACCCCGGTACGGTGCAAACTTTCAGGTAAGTTTCAGTTAAATTATTTTGGATCTAATTATTATTGGAAGTTTTCACAAGTTACATACTAGGGTGGGCAACAATTAAATTTTTTAATCTAAATTAATCGCACGATTAACATTTTTAATAACGCGATTAATTTTTACCGTAACAGCATGTCACAATTTATTAACCTTAAACATGCGTTATGCTCCGGTTTTTTCTTTGCGAAACTACGCATTTTTTGTGAAGGTGATTGTTAAAAGTTAAAAAGCATTTAATATTTCATCACATTTTTTCCTTTTCGGTAACGGGATTTTTGGTACACTTTTGGCCAATCTTGGGATTTTTCTGGCAAGAGCTTGGGATTTCCGAAAATGGAAGTGGTCGCACTGATTTTGGATCTAATTATTATTGGAAGTTTTCACAAGTTACATACTAGGGTGGGCAACAATTAAATTTTTTAATCTAAATTAATCGCACAATTAACATTTTTAATAACGCGATTAATTTTTAACGCATGTCACAATTATTAACCTTGCGCAACTAAGGGACGCGGTGCGGAGCAGGAAGGAGTGGAGGAGGCTGGTCATGGCGGTCGCTAGAGTTCAACGAACTGACGGCACAAGGTGACAAGGTGTCACAATATATAGTTAACAAGTACAACTACTCTACCGACTCTGAGTAGTTACGTTTTATATGCGCTATATAATTGTTTGCAGTCAATAAACAAAAAGCAAACATGCTTTTACTGCTTGTTTTTACTTTTTAGTTTTTACACTTTAAAAGTTTAAAGTTTAAACTGACCGGTTTTTATCAAGAATTGCTTTAGCGCATTTCTAGAAATAATTGGGCGCAGTGACAATCGCGTTAACTGCGTTAAAATATTCAATCGCGTTAATTGCATAGCCTAACGCATTAATCGCGTAAATAACGCGTTAAAATTAATGCCCAGCCGTAATTTATACGCAATTGCAAAATGTAGTAACAAGAAAGTCATACAGACAGAGGTTCGCGGCGTCGTTGAAATACAGACTTACTGACCGACAAAGTAACGACTGATTTTTTGAAACCTCCTTTTCTATTCTTTTATGTTTATTGACTTAAAAGTTTAATTAATTGCTTTGCTGCAGTAAGGTAATAGCTCTGCTGTAAGAACGTATTAGTAGTAATAAAACTGTAATAATACACACTCGTATAATTTTAGATCAACGATTGCAAACCGAGATGCAGCCAACCAGATTGCGGTATTCTAAGCGTTCTCTCAGTTTTTATCTCAGATTAGTTAATTTCATATATGTTACATTTTAAAACCTACTCAATCAGGAAATGTATTGGATCACTGTGATATAAATTTACGGAGTATTGTAATGTAAGGCCTTAATTAAGAATCTTAGGCCTGCTTTGAGAAGAGTGGTTTGTAGCCTGACAGATGCATGTATTATGTTAGAATAATTTATGTCGCTTCTCAAAGAATTTGTTTTGTATAAATTGACTGCTACGTTGCAACTAGGCCATTTGCAAATCTACAACTGAACTATCGTTGTAATTCATAAACGTGACTTCTCAATTGAGAAGCGCAAGGTAGCAATGTTAAGAGTCTGATACTAAAAATGTAAGTCTTTTCACGCTTGGTACAAAGATACCCAACGTATGTGAATGCACATTCTACACTCTACAGTCGTCGCCGCTGGCTTAGAGATGAGGGAGAGAATAGCTCTGCAATGAACGGCAACGATGCCGGTGTGTTCCTGGGCTTGATGAGATTGATCGAATGCGCCATAGGCTACTAAATATAGACGGCAAATACATGTAGCATACATAATACAGCCACAAATACTGGAATTTACAGCTACTGAGCGATCACGAACGTATATTATTTTGTGTTTTCTCGTTTTTATCTTCTGCGCAGGGTTTTCGCCACCGCCTGGAGACTGTGAGGACATAAGAGCGGCTGGACTGACAGAAAACGGCGTTTATGTGATCAACCCGGGTGGCAGCAATAACGAGTCAAGTGTCTACTGCGAATTGAATAACTCAGAAAGTTGGCTGGTAATTCATTGGCATAATGAAAATATAGTTTTTCCATAGCATCGTTGAATCTAAATTATTCATTCCCTCATAGACTGAAACGAATCAATTAACGCAAGCTACAATATCCTTTCGATAGCCTAAAAACGATGGTCATCCAATAATCGTAATCCAGCTAATCGTAGTTAATTGACAGAACACAATAATTGATTTCTATTCATGGCATTGCATTTTAGTCTACGATTTATTTTTTACCATCGTCAACGGCATGAGCATCCTCTAATGATAAATGGATGCGTGTGATATATGAACAACTAGGTCTATTTGAGAGCAGGAGGTGGCGTATAGCAACAGGGAGCTAGCCTTTTCATCGATTGTTGACGGAGACGGAAGATAGAAAAAGGTGGAGAAGACTTGTCCATGGAGCGACCAACCCTCGGATCGAGGATGGTTGAAGACAAGACAAGGTCTATTTTAATTATGTAAAACGAGGCAGGCGTCTCAGTCAATTCAAAAACTATCGTTGATCGAATTTCCCAATGCATGCGGAAGGTAGGCCTACTGCGCTGACTCCTTTCCCGCAACAAATCTCTTGTATGGTTGCTAACTTGGTGTGGAGTTGCCTCTCTGGCTTGGCCCCCTCACATCTACACGAACTCTGCCGCCCTGTTTCTTCATGCATTGGCCGCCGTGCGCTGCACTCCTCCGTTCACGGCGCCTTGACAGACCCATTTGGCCACACCGCTACAATGCAGTGCCGAATCTTTTCTGTGGTTGGCCCAACAACATGGAATGAGCTCCCTGTTGCTATACGCCACCTCCTGAACGTTACCTGCTCTCACTTCCATTTGCTGCTTAGGTCTAGGCCTACGTTTTCCGCTTGGCTTTGGTTGGGAGCGACTCTGACTAAGGATCTGAAGGGGCGCCATATAAATGAAAAGACTCTGAGATCTTTATACCTAGAGTTCTTTACAAGCGAATTTTTAAGCCACCACGTTGACCCAGATTAAAAAATTAAAAACTGACATTATTCCTTTTTTTTCTTTATAGTAGCCTTTGTGTATGTAAGTTGTGAAGCGGTGTGTCTTCCTGCTTGATAAATAAACGAATATAATCATCATCATCATGATTGATAAATTAACTGTTACTAAGAGCTCGCAGAAAAGCGATGAATATACAATACAATACGACTGTACTTTGATATTGCCCTCCTTACAAAATTCAGAAGTGCACACACGACGAAGTCACAGATACAATTATATTGCAGAGCAATTGTAAGAGCGAAGGACTTGCTCAAGGTCTCTACACCGTAACTGTCTCGGGCGGGGCTCGAACCCGTACTCTCCGCTTTACAGGCCGAGCGCTCCAACCATTCGGTCACCGTGCCCATGGTGACTATGTAAAAGCCTCATGAAATTGGACTTCTGGCAACGAAATTCAGAGTCTAGACGGGCTGCTGATGTTGAAAATGACAAGTTATTCAGAACTGGAATTAGAATGGAAATTAGAACGGAAATTATTTTAGAACTTGAATTAGAACGGAAATTATTTCAGAACTTGAATTAGAACTGAAATAGGAATTATTTTCAGAACGAGAATAGAAAATTAGAACTGAAATTCGATCCTCAGAACTGAATTAGAATTAAAATTGGGAATTATTTTTAGAACTGAAATATCACTGATGACAACAACAAGCTAGTATCTTCAAAATCGTCAAAAACATATGACACGCCTAAAGCAATTTGCATTACAGTCAATCATTAGATGAATCACATTACGATCATAAGTCATAAGCAATTTGCATTACAGGCTATCATTAGATGAATCACATTACGATCATAAGTCGGCGCCTGCAAAAGGCCTGTGAAGGCGCTATGCAAATAAAACAGATTGTTACTGTCCTTGTCAAACACACATTGATACTGACGAACGACGTCCATTTCTAATGATCGAAGCCAGCGCACCGATGTGCGAACACGACAAGCGCAACACAATAATAGTCCTGGCTATTATAACGAAGGGATATGAAGCCGACGAAAATTGGGTCATTGACCTAGATTATGTTTGTGGCTCTGATTTTACATGCGGGACTTTTCCAGTTATAGTAGTTCAAAGTTAATCCTGCTGACGTGTGTGTTTGCTTTGTTTATCAGGTGATCCAGAGACGTGTAGACGGAAGCGTTAACTTCAACAGAACTTGGACCGAATATGCGAACGGCTTCGGTAATCTAACCGGAGATTTTTGGCTAGGTACGCCAACTAGAGTCCATCTCTCATTATCTGGAACCTTCTTCTTGAAACATTAAAACACTTAAATACGAAGGTTTTGTTATATATTGGAAAACTAGAAGAAAAGTCTTTTAACTGAGCGCCATACTTTCGATGCAAGAGTATCGAAGTAACGCGTTGGATATGAAACGTTAACGAATAAGCTTATAAAGTTAATACTGTAAAAAAAAGTAAGGAGGCAGAGACAAAATAAATAACTCATTCGGTTAGCAAACCGATATATATGCATGAGTGTATCAGGACACTTTAGATAGAGCAATTTGTGTACCTCATAGAAGCGCTGTTGCCGGTGTCACGAAATAGAGTATCCCCCAATTACATCAGTATCCCCCCCTTAGCGAAATGCAGTATTCAGTTAAGTTTGCATTTTTGGCGGTTTCTAAGTGTATTCAGTCATACTGTTTGGATTTATTGTACAAATAAAATATTTTAAGTTGCATATCTCTAGTTTGTACGTGGACCTGAAATTAATTTACTTCGTTTTTGGTGATTTTGACTGGATTTTCGTCTTGGCTATCGTGATGCGTATGACGATGGGGATAGAATGGTTTATCCCCGGATACTCTAAACCGGTTTATTCCATCCGGGGGATATGCTTTCCAGGGGGATTTGCTTTAGGGGGGATAGAATATCTCGGGACACCGGCGGTGATGATGGTGCTTGACTGTGATGGTAAAAGTAATCAGTATGATTTCGTGATACACAACTGATTGCTTAATTATTTTGTGTTTTCATACTCATTATGTCTCTCGCCGTTAGGTTACAGTTCTTCTATATGCTGTAGGCTCGGAATAGGATGTATACTTCTAAACCCTTTATTGTGAGTTGCTAACTGAAACTTGCGTTTTAGGTAATGAACTCTTGCATAGTTTGACCGCGAACAGAAAATACAGATTACGCTTTGATTTGGAAAACACTGATGGGACACAAACCTATGCAGAATACCCGACGTTTTCCATTGCTGCATCCAGTGACAACTACAGAATAAGTTTTGGTGCATACAAAGGCACTGCAGGTAATCTTTCATGCAACATCACGAACGAGTGACTTTTAAATGGTTTCTTGGCAATTGTATAGGCTAAGGTTCTAACAATCTTCAGGGCTATCCAAAGCTTTCTTTCTTACTCTGGAAATTTTAGCTAGCATGTAATTACTCTGCAATTTTACATCTCTTTCAAACCATAGGGATCTACTTAGAGGCGCCCAACCCAACACCAGCGAAAAAGAAAAGTTTTCGGATGTCACTATGACGTCTTTCTCATTTGGTCGCGTCCAAAACAGACAGCTTCCGAACTTTCCGTACAGCATATATTTAACTTTATCTGAACTTCTAGTTAGACGCATTCCCTGGCACAACTCAGATATTGCTACTGTCTGGAGACTATGCAGCTAACTGCAGAGGTGTTGAAAACACTGCCATTTAACTTTTCATTTTATTTCAGATATTTATATAGCGCCCCTTCAAGATTTCTACTCAGAGGCGCTCCCGACCACAGCGCGGACACTGAATCTGGTTTCACGCCGAAGCGCATGAGCAATTGCTGAATGACTTGCCCAGGGTCCCTACGAGGGCTGTGGATTCGAACCCAACCCTGGCTGCAAGGCACCGAACATACCTCCACACCACCGCGCCCCACAACTTTTGATCTCTTTACATTCAAGCGTCAGTGTTGATTGTCCATAAACTTGTCTGAGCAGTCAAATCCACCTACTTGTCTCCTCAGGTTCACTTAAGGGCTATTCGCAGAATCAAGTCTCTATTTCCTCATACAGCTTTAATCTCACTAGCTAATGCTTTGGTTTCCAGCAGACTCGACTACTGTAATATCCTCCTCTTTGCATCACTAAGAATCAGCGAAACAAATTATGATTGGCTCATTATTCCCTTGTCAGAGCGATAACAACGACCCTGATATATATCTGATCTGACCTGATCTGATATATCAGCATATTACATGTAGATCCATTGTATTGTATTGTATCTATCAATTTTCATATCAATCAGAGGCGCTTCCAGTGCACAAAGACCCAGGGAAAAGAAAGAGGTCTTGAGACAACAAAAGAGGCACTTGGCCCACCAGTTAATAAACAGGAATGTGTTTTTTCCAGGAGGAAGCTGGTTCCATAGTGCAGGGCCAATGAAGGCAAAGGCTCGCGTTTTAGCCATAGCAGTTCTCGCTCGCGGGAATCCATGGTGGCCTTTTGAGCAAAACTCATTTTTAAAACCTGCTTTACAGTTCACAAAGTAGCATGGCTCAGTCAGCCTATCCATTTATGCAATACAAATAGATAGGCCTATTGTGCTCTGGTTTCCTCTTTACCCGCGAGGGCCTCCTTACAGTCTTCCACTCGCGGCTTTATGGTTGTCTTGCGAATGCGCTCTGCTACTGCCCAATCCAGGAGCTCTGCCTATGTTGGCTCATCAGCTTGGAACTGTCTTATTCAGTCCCTGGGTCTGGAATTACTATCCCTCTCAACTATCGAGTTCCGGACACGCTGGTCCAGACACTGATGCGGGTCGAGGGCACTGCTGATTTTGAGCGACGCTATATAAATGTTCGATTGCATTACATTGTACTCGATCATTTAGACCTGCTGTGCCAAGCACCCGAATAGTTCTCGAAGGCTTTAGAATTCGCTATCCACTTCAATTCGCTGTATCACTTCTTTGATCTCGTTCAGGCTGAAACTTAGGATACATATTTGTCTACTAAGCGTTGCCTGACTTTTGATTTCTCCAAGCTATCGGATTTCAATGATTTCTGCTTATCGATCGCGATTTCACGCGAAGCAAAACATCGCTTGATGTAGGCCCGATTATGTTAAGTATGATTAGGCACTTGATACATGTTACTCTCCGCTGAATTGTTTTTCAATCCTCCACTCATTGCTCAGTCTCCCAGGTTGCTTCTGCTGTCCGATCCATGTCTCGCGCAACTGACTCCCGTTCTGCCTGGATATAGTCTAATCGACTCCGCTTAAATCCTTTGAAAGACAATAGATATCGAAAGAGATTCTTTGCTGATCAGGAAGCCGATACGATGATTAAGTACAGAGATTATAGGCTCATATCTTGATATTATATTAATTGCAACTACTATTGAAAGAGCTCTGAACCTTTGGGAGCTTCTGCAAATTAGACTTAAAGAAATTAAACGAGTAAGCCCAAACATCTGCTTAAAGTTTTTACCCAAATTGACGAAAGAGTTCTGAAGTGTATGAAAATTACCTTAGCAGAAAGAACCGATCATAGCATCATCTGTTTAATATTTTTACCAAAGTTGACCATTCGTAATTATTGTTCGGAAGTTCAGCACTTTAACAGGGCTTCTTGTGATTGTACGCCTTCTAATAAGTGTTGGACCCTTAATAGGTCGAATGGAGTTTTTCAAATCCCCGGCCTTCGTCTGACTATCTACTTAAATTATCTGCTATTCTTTATTATCTATAATTATATATCATATGATGCCATAATGTATCATATCATATCACCTCACATCGCATCGCAGCGCATCGCATCGCATCATATCATTATATATATATATATATATATATATATTATTATTATTATATCATAATATTATATCATATCATATCATATCATGTCATGTCATATCATATCATATCATATCATATCATATCATATCATATCATATTACCTTAGCAGATCGGTTGATGATTTGACTACTGTTCGTCACTCTACTTTGGCCTTCCTCTAAATCGACTTGTGTGTCTGGACCGAGTCTTGCGCTCTGCAGCGCGTCTTATTGGGCAAATCCCCAAATTTGGTCATGTCTACAGCTATATGCTGGAGACTTTACACTATTCCATACCCGGCAGCGCATTGAGTACAGGATTGCTGCCTTGGTACGACGATGTCAGCTGGGTCTAGCCCCAGTCTTTGTGCGGGAACTTTGCTGCCCCTCGGGTATTCAAGGTCGCCGCCCCCTCCGCTCTGCAGAGAAGGGGGTGCTCTTAGTGCCATTTGCTCGAACTGCAACTATGCAGAATCGAGCCTTTCCGTGGTGGGCCCAGTGGTCTGGAACGGGCTCCCCAGGAGATACGCCTGCTCCCTGGGACTTTTACTGAAGCTTTCTATACTAAGCTCAAAATGGTACTTTTTGCCGTGCTGGAGTCGGGAGCGCCTCTGAGTAGTCCTCTGGAAGGGGCGCTATATAAATTTATGAATGAATGAATGAATGAATGATATCATATCATATCATATCCCATCCTATCCTATCCTATCCTATCCTATCCTATCCTATCCTATCCTATCCTATCCTATCCTATCCTATCCTATCCTATCCTATCCTATCCTATCCTATCCTATCCTATCATATCATATCATATCATATCATATCATATCCTATCCTATCATATCATATCATATCATATCATATCATATCACATCACATCACATCACATCACATCACATCACATCACATCACATCACATCACATCACATCACATCATATTTTATTATTATCTACTTAGATGCTGATGCATTTCCGTTGTTCAGGTGATAGTTTCTATGTTTACAACGGCAATCCGTTCAGCTCTTGGGACGCCGACCATGATAACAGCGCTAGCAATTGCGCCATGATGTTTTGTGGAGGTTGGTGGTATTACGCCTGCATATATTCACACCCTAATGGCGAACATAGGAATTTTAATGGATCGTGCAACTCTAAAATGGATCAGTGGAATTGTGTTGGCCAGAACTGTCATCTTCTAATAAAAACGGAAATGAAAATAGCGCCCTGATTACGACCATAATAATTATAGGCTATGCCTACGAGTTGAGGAAGGATGACCAAGTCGATCTTTCTTTTCAGTTGCACTAGATGAATGAATAGTTTTCCGAACTTTATTGACTATCTCTTTACAGTCGTGCCAGTGTAATCAATTAACAATTTGGCCTGCGGTACATTCTCTGGACATCTCGAAGTACAAAGCCATAAAATAATTGCCTCATCATAAATTGCGCATAAATTCTAGCCTACATGTACATCCTTTTGCAATTCTTCTTGAAAAAATGTGTTTTTCGCTTTTCTATCTATCTGATGAAGATGTCTACCATGAAATTTGCCTTGCGATATATAAAACCTATGTGATTGACTTTAAACACATGACACAAGGACTCGGCTGTTCTACTGTGAATAAAATGCCGCAATTTAACTTTCTAGGAGCTCTGTTTAAATCTCGAAATTACCATAGTGATAACGACTCCCATGGTTACCAAATCTATCATTGTTTTTCTCTGTCGCGTAACTTAGTTCTGTTTTGCAATTATTCAGCTGCTTTCTGGTTATTTCTAAATGTGTAGTTGTTAGATTCATGTCGTATTGCTTTGTAGTAAGTCCACCTTTAATAAGCTTTGTGTTCTTCGGCGCTGTATCAATTAACTATTTTCGTGAAACTTTCAGTGCTTTCGTTTTTCTTGATCAAATACTTTTAAACAAATATATTTATGGACTATATTATATAATGCATTGTATTTTATTCTAAAGCTGTGTTGTTCGATTATGTCAAGAGGTCAGCCTAGGGTACTGACTCTCATTGTGAATTATACTACAGCGAATACTAATGACAGCCCAAATATCTTCGCAAACGCTTCACCATGCAGCGAACCCTGTCTATCTCGACCCCGGTCACTACTTATTTCAAGTTCTCCAACCGATCCATATCCAACACTGCACCACGGCTCTGGAACCATCTTCCTCCTGAATTTCGCAAATTTTCGGTTCCTCCACCATCATTGCCAATTACCCACTATCATCTGCCTCAGACTTCTCTATCTACCACTCCACGCGCTTTCCACTCAAACCGAAGTCTCACCTATTCAAAATTTCATACCCCTACTCATCTGATCCTCCATTTTCCAATTCTCGACCTAATGACACCCATCTTAACAGCTACTCTGCCCTCTGACCCCTGGCAAACGATCTCTGACCTAGTTCTGACAATCTTTTGCACTGACTCAACGCAGCACTCGTGAATAAGCTGATGCCCTGCGCTTGGCTTTCGAGTAGCGCTTTAGAAGTATAGTGTTTACGATTGCAATTACAACAGCGGTTGTCCTACGCGTACAGTTTACTAATTGCACAAATACAAATTGAAACACTTCTAAGTAGTGTAGGTACTTCTAGGTATCGTAATCGCAATAGTTATTGCATATTTGCGCTGCACTTTTGCACTCAATTGACTGTGGATATTATCTACAATAATTTATAACGCAGTTTCGTATAATAAGCTACGCACCATTTCCACGTTACGCTGTCTATTAATACATATATTTGCATGTTATAATTATTGTTTGCACAGAACTGTATGATACAATTTGTTCAGAGACGAATTTTCTGTAGAAAATTTTACTGTAGCGATTTTCCTATTGTGAAATATCCGCAATGTTAATCACGTACTGTAAATTGTTTTGGTTTGCTTCTTAGAAACGTCAAAACATTAGCTTCTGATTGTGCTAGTACATGTTTTCTTTGATAAAATGCAACAGCATCAGCGATAGTTTGTCTTTTAGTTGTTCGAATTTAATAAAAGTAAATACTGAACTAATGTTTCACTTGCGTGTAGACTATTTAAAAATCTGATGAATTAAATGAATGCCGTCAACTCCGCCTCACCTTGCATGCATTAACATGTGTTTTACCACCACAGGATTATATAGGTCTACCTATGTTCCTCTCATTTTTAATTGCTACCCTGCATAACTTGGTTTCGATTCCTCTGTTATCACTTTATTCATCACTTCTACCAATCTTTCTGGAAGTATCCTTCTTTGACTGTATTTTTATCCATCTAGTTTAACTTGCGGGAATCTTGCTTGCTTGATTGCTTGAGCCACAGGCTAAAAAGTCAAATCTTGCGACGACTAATTCGATCACTTACAATCATTCAATCGTCATGAAACTTGGCAGATAGACTCGCCCTCGCAGACACTTCATTCTATCAAAATTTCAACTCCCCCAAAAAGGCTAGCTTATAGAATCGGGGACTCAACTTTTCGAATCGGAAAATCCCCTTTTCCGATATGCAGCGTTGCCATTGGCCAGCGTTGCCATTGGCCGCAACAGAAACGGGCGCGCTGCATCATTAAACGGACGCTATGTTGTAAAATGAACGCGGACTATATATTTGTAGAGGTAACTGCTTCATAAGACGCATTATAGGATACTAGATGGATATAGTAAAAAACTTTGTTTTTACGGGCTGTATTTTATTCATGTTTGGATCAGCAATTTCTCTTTTAGTGGATGTGTATCTCCTTCATCTGAATCTGATGACTGCTCGTTAACTAGATCAACGGTCTGCCGACATTTAAACACACGACACATAATCACGCGATACTTAAACACAGACACTTCAACACACGGCAGATAAACACAAGGACATATAAACACAAGGACATATAAACACAAGGACATATAAACACAAGGACATATAAACACACGGCAGATAAACACAGCGCCATATTCGACAAAATCTTTCAAATCGGTTTCGGCAAATTAATGAACCCTAACAGTCTTATAAAAGTAAAAGTGCGAAAAGTTATTGGTGCGATAAATGAGCTATTGCATGCAAATACTGGAGTACGTCTGCAGCTAAATAGAGACTAACAGCACGTCCTACACGGTCCTTCAAATCACGATACTTCTTCCTCGGTGGTTGATCAACTCCCGATATTCCCTGTAGAAAACTAGATTTCTGCTTCTGAATATCTTTAGAGATTCCATCCAAGAAGGTCCAAAGAGTAGGATGATGACACTGGAACAAGGACTGAAGACCATGATAGTGCCAACCCTCTAGGCAAATTACATCTTGAGTGGTACTTATTTTTATTCTGTTCGTATTTACATCAAGCAAACGGTAGCCGTTTGTACCTTTTTCATAGCCTACGAATACTAACTTTCTAGCTTTATCGTCCAGCTTCTCTCTTCTCTCGGTCGTTACTGCAATAAATATAAGCTGTTGAACCGAATCTCTTCACATAACGAAAGTCTGGTTTTCTTTTATTCCATCCTTCTTATGGGTCTGCCTCCTTCCCGTCTACTGGTAATCTGTTCTGTGGATGGTTGGCTGCAATTATTGCTTCGCCCAAAATTTCGTAGGCAATTCGGTCTTTTAACATACACCTTGTCATTTCTATTAGGGAACGGTTCTTTCTGTCTACGTAGGCTACATGGTGTGATTGGTGTCCCCTATTATTGGCGAGAGTGTAGGAGTCATGAGATGTAGAGTGGTACGTAAAGGTGTTAATCAGACGGAAAGGAAGAGCAAGCCCGTGAAGGTAAACACAAAGAGAATGACTTCTGGAACCCTGTTCTGAGAAAAGGCCATCCATCCTCAGGACGTTGCCCATGTGAAGACTGTGGAAGTAGAGTCAGACCCCGAGATGGTGCTTCATGGTGTTACCTCTCTTAGAGAAGCGGCCAACCCTGAGCCTCCTCTTACAGGAACCGTTACTATGGGTAGAGATGGAGAACAGCCATTTAGCAATGAAGATAGACAAGCCAGAGACTCGGGTGTCTCCAGACCGATAGTGGGCTGGAGTCGACACCGACCTGTGAGCGAGGTGGCGTCCGGGCGGCGGTCGCTACAGTTCAGCTCGGATTCCTTCATCTTTTAAGAAAGTCTGTAATCTCTGCAGTTTAGGCTACTCCCTCATCTTCTTGGGTGTTTCTCCATTGTTGGTAATCATACATTTCGTTCTTGTTTCAAGACATGTGGTTTGGATGTTAACCATATAACCGATTCAGTTTAAAACAAAATTAAGAACTCATCTGTTCAACATAGAACGAGAATTCGTGACTTGAAACTTTAATATTCGTAAATATTCGTGAATATTAGAGCATTTTTAATATTTGTAAATATTCGTAAGTATTCGTTGACGACGTCACTATTTCCGTTTCGTTTACGAACTAATTTAAGACTATTGAGACTTATGACAATAAACTAAGTGAAGTTAGTGATATAAGATGAGTAGCTGTAACATGTAACTGTTCTTGTTCTAATGCCTAGTTTTGGTAATGAATTTTATTACAATTAATCCAGGATTTTGAAGAATTAAGAATGAAAAGAAATTTTAAAAACTTAATATTCGTTGGCCAATATCAATATTCGTCAATATTCGTCAATTTCTACAAATCTTAATATTCGTAATATTCGCATACTCGTTCTATGCCTTGTCCTATGACTAACGCGCTTTCGTGCAAGACCTGTCTTGTTAAAGAGCGCTATAAATTTCCATTTGTTTTGTATTGTATTGCAAAACGTAGGCTACTAGATTAGCTGCGGTTCTCAACCTTTTAGTGCTGCGACCCCTTGATAATATTTCCAATGTTGCGGCGACCATCAGCAATAAAATTTATCGTGTTACTCCCCTTCACCGCACTTTTCCTACAATTATGATGCATTTTACTTCTCGCCATTCCATACGCATCTTGCGTAAGTCTTAATCAAATAATAATCAACAAGCCAATATGTAATTTTTTGTCACTAATCATTTTGAAAATTTTAAAAGTAAAATGAAGTGCTTAATTGAAGTTTTATATTTGTTGTGTATTGCACTATGTAGCCTACAATTAAGAGTTTGCAACATCCGTAGATAGCCTACGTCAAGCTGCACACCTATGCTGAATAATACAAGTGGAACAGATTTTATTTCCTGATCAAACAGAAATTAACAGGCCAATTTGTAATTTTTTATTGGTAATAATAGCAGCAGACATGTCATCAATTCTTCTGCTACGGTGTCGTTACAAGGAAATTGGATTCTATTTTTTTAACATAGGCCTATTCAGCTCCAAGCATAGCTCGAACAATGTCCTTGGTTGCTGGCAACAACACGTCCTCGGTAATTGTGTGAGATTTCTTGCCTTTTGCGATTCTGAGAGCAACCGAATATGACGCTTCAACAGCTGCCACGTTTTGCTGTTGGTAGGCCTACTTGCCCCGGTATCAAGTCTGCCTTTCTCGACGTCAATAGCTTTGTTCTTAAACTATTGGGTAGGCCTATCCTTTTTTCACAAATTTCTGAAGGTCCCAGGCGACCCCTGTAACTAGATCAACACTCTAAAATTAATCAGTGCTTGATCTTCCCGTTGACCTAACCTTATTTTCACAATGAGGTTAATTCAGCGAGTGACGTCACATATTACATCCCTGTTACGTCGGTCCTGAACAAGAACTAGCCAGCCTAGCGACAATATGGCGTCTCTCTCGTAAGTACAGCAATCTACTCAATACAGTCTAGATATTGCTCGTGTCCTATACTATTACTCAATCGATCAAATTAATTTATGTGTACTAATAATTAAGCTGACACAGACGCAACTTGACGAGGCAACATTGTGCAAGGCATTCCAGAAACATTCAGAGAGGACAGACCGAATATGTCAATAGGCGTGTTTATATTTTATAAAGAACTCGCCGGTAACTTGAATAATAATAATAATTTATTCTTTATTGAAATATTCTTTATTGCAACCGGTTACAGTGTACAGTTATGCAATTGAAATGTTCACAAGTACATCCTGACAGAAGATATCAATAACTACTAACAGCCAGCCTGCAATTATACATGGTGACGTAATAGCAGCCTACAAAGCATGTCCGCCTACGGATCTCGATCTCGGTACCTCTCGCCTCTATGCTAGTGTTATCCAATGCGCTATCGGGCATTTAACGGTAAATCTAGTTGCATAACTGACTTTTACGAACATTTTCGCAGTCTGCGCAGTTTCACTTTATGCTTATACAATATTGCGCCTGTATGTTGTGGCGTTTGATTTGGTTCTTTCTGCCTTCGGGCGTTATAAAAGTATTCATAAAGAGTATACGATATACAGATTGATTGGTCACCTTCCTAAATTCTCCCATGTCTTCTCGTTTATGATAAATCAATTACACTGGCTTCCTCTCATACTCTCATGTAGCCAGAATTCAGTTCAAAGTTCTTGTCCTAATTCTTAAATCCAAATTGGGCATTGCTCCTAAATATATCTAAGCCTAAGGGATCACATTCGCTCCCCTCTCTCTTCAGTTTCTCATCGACCTCTCCGCTTTCTTGGTCAGGCATACTCTTTTTGTTCCACGAGTTAGGACCACTGTGGCTCAAACTAGATCTTTTGCCACTATTGGGCCCTCCCTATGGAATGCCCTTTATCCTTCCTCTCAACGTGTTACCATACTTTCTGGGTCTCTTCCTACAGCCTTCTCCCTCCTCAAAACCTTCTTATTCTCTATGGGTTCTCGATATATACTGAGAGCGCTACTGAATGGTCACTGCTGTGAGCGGCGCTATATAAATTAACAAATACAAACAATACAATATAGTTACGTTGATCTGTGATAGCCTGATAGGCCAAGTGAAGTGGATTATGTTCTCGCTCGAAGGTGGTATCTGCTACTAGGGAGGGGTTAAACACAGTTCCAAGGCCGTGATTAGGGTCGTTGTTAATAGCTTGAAAAAGTCTATAAATTGTAAGTACAATTTTTAATTACTTACAACGTTTAGCTTTTAATTGTTTATGTCAGCATGGACTTCTGTGGACTTAAGTTTACAATTTAAATTTGAAAAGATTTCAATTTTTTCGTTTCTCAATTTCTTATAAAACTAAACTTACATAAAAAAGAAAATAATCGTTGTAGATTAATGTTACTTGATGTTTACTAATAAAATAGTGTTATTTGCTGATTAAAATTAAATTGTGTAAACAAAGTTTCTAATATTAAAATACAGTAAAAGATGTAACAAAGTCTAATTATTTTTTTTAAATTTAAAAATGCGTTTTTTTATTTTTTTGAAAAAAACGACGTTTTCTCGTTTTTTTAAATTTGCTTTGGCAAGCATTTAGTATCGTGGTGCATGTATTTTCCTCCCGTAATTTTAGGCGTCGTGAGAGTCGGTTAGGGTCAGGTTACGCGTCGTGAGGGTCGGTTAGGGTCAGGGTTTGTGTCGTCTTTAGAAAACATCGTACCTTCCGCGGAGCATGCAAAAAAATACCGTCCCACACCCGAAAATACAAGCACCAATGTTTGCCTTTGCTTTTACCGTTTTTTAACAACTATGGCCTAATCTAACCTCCCTCAAGACAGACATCCCGTAAATGTAGAT
Source organism: Aporrectodea caliginosa (assembly GCA_020284085.1). Taxonomy (NCBI): domain Eukaryota; kingdom Metazoa; phylum Annelida; class Clitellata; order Crassiclitellata; family Lumbricidae; genus Aporrectodea; species Aporrectodea caliginosa. Next base: position 819,337 of record JACEVL010000022.1, on the reverse strand, counting down.
TGTTCGTCCTTGTCCTTGTTTTCGTTCCAAAGTATCTATTGAATCACGGCAGCCTCCATCTTGTAGGTACGGAATTTTTTTGTCTTTGGCGTTCTTCGACTCTTCATCAAAATATTTTCAAAACCATTTCCAAGTTCAGCTTCTGCTGAAGCTTATGTCTTTAGTCGACAATTTAAAAAATTTAGTCGACTCGCAGTAGTCCGACTAGCTAAACAGTTCTTCGAAGTTCGCAACCACTTTCTAGTTACAACTAGGTAAGTTCCATGTATTTTTTTTAGCATTTCCGCAATTCAATCGTTCAAATAGAGCTAATTCCTTTATAACTCTGCTCTATCATACGTGATCGACCCCGGAATTAAATACCATATTCAGTCGAATAGACCAGGAGCGTGTACTTTGACTCTCACAACAGACAGTCACCTTGCTTAGCCATCACCGATCTGATGTGTTTCGGTTCCACAGCGGCAAATCTTGCTTGAGTTACCGTTACGATTTTACTCGTCCAGTCACAACTGTCCACATCGCTGATCACAGTCCAGAAGTGTACAATATATCCCTGAACCGTGTCTAGTATTTTATTACTTAAAATGGTGGTTGTAGAATGTAGATGCAAATTAATTTACTCGCGTAATTGAACTAATACGAAATAATCAATAACTTTTAACATTTTAATATGTCATGTCACACAACCTGCATTATAATAAGATAGCATTTTGTGACAAATGGGCATCGTTACAACTTAATATGTTCGGTCGGAATGTGATCTTACAGTGCACGGTTACCCCAAGTGTTTTGACAGCATCTGATAGCGGTGCCTGCAAGGTTGATGCTAGAAAGCAAAGGAAAGAACTCAGGTGTTGGCGTGAACCGAATACAATTGCGCGCGTTACAAATTTATTTTGCGCGCGTTACAAATTTATTTAATTTTGCGCGCGTTACAAATTTATTTAATAATAATAATAATACAATTGCCTAAGATTGTCTGGATTTATGGTCAATGGTAACCATGCATATTTAGATGAGAGACGACACTCCTCAAGTGTGTGAAAGAGCCATATGGAGCCGAGTATCATCCGCATACTGTTGTAACTGGACTCCAAACTGATTGTAATTGTAATTGCAATCGAACATTTATATAGCGCCGCTCGAAAATCAGCAGCGCTCTCGACCTGAGTCAGTGCCTGCATCAGGAAACAAGAAAGTCTTAAGACGTCTACTAAACTGGGATGGAGAGAGGGCTAGTAACTCAAGGCGAAGAGACTGGGGAAGAGAGTTCCAAGCTGATGGGCCAACACGGGCAAAGCACCTAGAGTGGGCCGTAGCATAGCGCATGCGAGGGACAACCATAAGGCCACGGGTAGAAGATCGCAAAGCGACCCTCGCAGGTAAGGAGGAGACAAAGGTGCAAAAGACCTCAGGTGGGATGGGGCCACCCCAATAAGGCAGTTACGCATGAGGGAAAGGATTTTGAAGTTTACCCGATGTTTTATATGGAGCCAGTGAAGGGTATCCCGAATATAGCCTGAGATATGGGCAAACTTTGGAATGTCGCCCATAAGCCGAGCAGCTGCATTAAGAATAGACTGGAGTTTGTGATTATTATTATTATTTCTTTACCTATACGACTGATTGGGGAAGTTAGCGACTGTCAATGAAAAAGGGCCGCGGACAGATTCCAGTGGCACTCCAGCAGTGCAAACAGTGGACTCAGACCGAGCGGTACCAATGCCCACCTGCTGATTCCGTTCACCTATAGGTATGAAACCAACCAGTCAATTCAGTTTAAGGCAGACCCAGAGACTCCGAAGTTTTTGATGAGTCTTGAAAGGAGTAGCTGGTGGTCTACGTTTTCCAAGGCTGCACTGAGGTCAAAGCATAGTGAGAGGCAGGCTTCACCATTGTCAGCAGACGAGAAGTTGTTATCCAGCGCAGAGGAGAAAGCAGTTTCGGTGGAATAGTCTTCGCGGAATGCGAATGATAAGAATTGAAGTTGAGAGAGGAAGCGGTGTGTCCTTGATACGCATAAGGAAGAGATTAAGGCCCGATAGCTCATTGGATAACACACTGGAATAGAGAGCGAGAGGTACCGTGATCGAGTCCGTAGGCGGACTTGCTTTGTAGGCTGCTATTAGCGCCGTGTATTGGAGGTTGTCTGTTCTGTTAGTATATAGTTAAGATTTATGTCTTCTGTTATTTGTGTTCCTGTGAATTGTTTCAATTGCATAACTGCACACTGTAACCGGTTGCGGTTTGTCAACCGGATTGTTTCAATAAAGAATATTATAAAGCATCTTTCGGTCGCCACATATTCTGTTGAAATTATATAGAGGTGTCCTTACTTAGCGGGAGCTTTGATCCCTTCAGGGCCTTCCCTTGTGGCATTCAACAATCCATACTTAAAAGTGCAATCTGATTTGTAATATTATTGTTTATTGTTGTTTGGCTACAAACACACGATTGATTGATTGATTGATTGATTGATTGATTATTATTATTATTATTATTATTATTATTATTATTATTATTATTATCATCATCATCATCATCATCATCATCATCATCATCATCATCATCATCATCATCATCATCATCATCATCATCATCATCATCATCATCATCATCATTATTATTATTATTATTATTATTATTATTATTATTATTATTATTATTTTTATTTTTATTTTTATTATTATTAACATTCCTTACTTACTCATCCTAGTATCATAGTATGTACTGAACTAGTAATGACTTGACTAGGTTGCTCTACACCTGTAATAATAAGTCTTTTTGACATAGAAAGGCTCAATAAATTTATTATTTGGAACTTGGATGGGTTTCTAAAAACAACTATAGACTGGTACAGTACATCTCCATAAGCCTAAGCCACTCAAACTGTAAATATGTCACTTGCCTTAATTATAGTGTACAAAATAAGCCATACCTGGCAAAGAATTAAGATGAATGCAATACATTTTAAGCAGTTCGCAGCAAAAGTGAGTGAACAATATAGCAGTTGGACAGAAGTATATGAAAGCTACGCATGAGCGCTCAACAGCTAAGACGCAAAAATCAGGCGCAGACAAACATTTAAGCATACTGTGCGGCTGTCTTTTGTAGATCGGTTACTGTTAGTTGTTAGTGTGTTTTCTTATTTTAGAATAAGCACAATGATGCTGTGGAATCGTCGTCTCTGTAGAAAGAAAGCCGCCGTACCTGCTGTGCTTTTGTTGGTTCCATTAATTATATGGTTACTGCTTTACAGTCGTATCGCTAAACCATCCAAGCCAATCGAAGCTTTCCGAGAAAACGTCCTCTCTGATTCTTTAGAAGACACTTCATCAGCATGTGCGGAAGAATTTAGTAGCTTTCCGAGCAAGTATTACGTTATAGAAGCCTTATGTAAAGACGGCTTCCGTCCGGTGGCCTTATCAAAGAATATTACATCAACTACTACACCATCCACAGCAACACAAAACGTACAGGTGTTGCGTATTATTAACACTACTTTTATACCACTTGAATTAACTTCCAAAAACGATTCCAACAAGACAGAGGTGCATATTATGAACGCTACTTTCTTACTACCCGAATTAACTTCCAAAAACGATTCCAACAAGACACGAGAATTTCAGTTTCTAGGTTTGAGTAAAAATTGCACGAAACATCGCAGTCGGATGATAGAAACGGATCAGGTGTTCATTCCAAATGTTGTACATTACGTTTTCATTGGGTCCGACTTCCAATTCAAATTCATAACCTATCTGAGTTTTCTGAGTGTGGAAAGATTTCTGAAACCGGATCAGATCTTCATTCACGGCGATGTGATTCCCAGTGGAAAATGGTGGAATGCCACCGTGGAACAAGTCAAGAACATCTACCACGTTTGGATGTCCTACGCGAAAACAGCGCCAAATGGACAGCCGTTCAAGTACACGGCTCACATCTCCGACTACATGAGAGCTGAGATCTTATTACGTGAGTATAGACATTGGCAAATTTCACATTTGGTTTAAGCCTGTGTTTATTTTATCCGAGAGATGCCTATTCCTATGAACGTAACAGATTGTACCTAGACAGTTTTCTACAGCGCCATTAAAGTAAGTCACAAAGCGCTGAAATTATATTAAAGTCATTATCAGCAAAAAGTAACTTGATAAGCCAACAGTCCGAAGATACATTTTGCTTGGAGTTGGACTTTAAAGTGCTGCATCAGAACTGAGCCGACTGACTGACATTAGTGCATTAAGTGCAATGTATGATAGATAAACATAGACCTACAATATAGCATTGCAGCAATTTACTACGCTGTATACTGGGTTGTGATTGTTTGCTTAAATTAAATTGAACATTCTTATAATGAGCAATGGCGTGGTTAACGTATATTTGTGTTGTTTACGTACCATAAAATAGGGTACGTTAAAAATACCTTTCAAAAAATAGAATACGTATGGTACGTACCCTCGAGCTTTGGTTTCTTTGTCTGAGATTCTTTCGGCAACATACGTACATACATTGCTGCCGAAATAATATCAGTCAAAGAAACTACAACTCTACCTCACGCCCCCTTTTGCTCTTATGCTCGTGTCCAAGAACGAGCAGACCTACACAGCCTCCCTCTATCGGACATCTCCAACCTCCAGAAAACCTCGACATACCTTGGTTAACTCTCTGTTGTGTCACACGTCTGTCTGCCTATGCCTTTGTCTCAATTACGCGTCATGCAACAACATGCTTATAATATAGACAGTACTTCAATCAATCAATCAATCAATCAATCAATCAATATTTATTGCAACCTTTAACAACTCATAAAATACATACATTTGTGCTAATCAATAACAGAGTAATTAAAACACGGAACATTAAAGGCACATAACAGTTATTTTAACAGTATCGAGGGAGGAGTTATTAATGGGAGCAATGGGAGGCTCCTAAGGGATTGATATCCCGCTGGTTGGAGACACCCAGCTGCGTTAAGTAGCAAAGGTTCGGAAGAAGGCTGGGCTAGGCAAGCCAAAATCTTATTTTATTTTATTTTTTCATAAAAGAACAAAGGAATACATCGGGTAACTTAACTAAACTTATCTAATATAGCTTAACTAAATAACTCGAGGACCGGTGCATCGTGCAACAGGTATAAGCTTAAGTTTATATGTGCCTAAACTTTCAGAATAATAGTTCCTCATAATGTCAATTGGTGTGCGCCCATGAGAAAGAAGCGTAGTTTTTTTTAAAATTCGTGTCGGGTTTTAGAAGAACGAATTTCATATGGGATACAGTTCCAAAATAATGGTCCTGCCGCTCTAATGCTAAATTCTCTTGTGTTAGTCCGTGCTTTTGCTGGACGGTAAGATGCAGCCCTCCTGGTAAAGTGATCATGAATCTGAGAGCCGAGAGTGAAGTACCCTGCAAATGACGTGGGTAGTAAATTGTGTTCGTAGCGATAGATAAATTCTCCTATTTGCAGACTTCTTATCTGTGTTAAGTTTAGCAGGTTCAAGTCGCTAAAAATGGGGGCTGTATGAGCGTCTTTACGGGCTCCCTGAATTAGTCTAATTGCCTTCTTTTGAAGGATTATTAATTTATGGATTCGGGATTCATAATTTGAGGCCCAGATTAAGTTGCAATAACTTAGATATGGGAGAATTAGTGAGTAATATAAGTTCAGCCTAATTGTTAGTGGGAGCAGATACGCGATTCTTGATACTATTCCTATGTTTTTGGCTATTTTTTGTGAGATGTAATCAATGTGTGTTTTCCATGATAAATGTTGATCTAGAAACACCCCTAGAAACTTGGTGGAGTCTACTTGACGGATAGGGCTTCCGTCGAGATTTAGGGCCAAGTTTACTGGTTTAATTTTTCTATGTGATTTGAAGTTTATAAAGTTAGTTTTCTCTACATTTAACGTAAGTCTATTAGCAACGAACCATTGACTAATTAGGGTTAGTTCGAGGTTGACAATTTCCATAAGGGAGGTGCAGGACTGGTTAGAGTAGAATATGTTGGTGTCGTCCGCGAATAGGATAAAGTGCAGGGTTGCAGACACGTTAGCTAGGTCGTTAATATACAGTAAAAATAGGAGTGGTCCGAGATTTGACCCCTGTGGAACTCCGTATGCAATGTGACCCGAGGTCGAGAGAGACCCGTTACATAGAACTCTTTGTGTACGTTCACTAAAGTAGCTATGAAACCATTTTAGTTGTAAGCCACGATTACCATAATTTGCCATTTTTTTAACAAGATAGAGTGATCTACCGTATCGAAAGCTTTTGCTAAGTCTATAAAGATTCCAATCGAGTGTTCGTTATTATCTATTGCTTTAGAAATTTTTTCCTCCATATCAAGTAATGCCATAAATGTGGAGTGTCCCTGCTGGAATCCATATTGGGATGGGTGGATTAATTTAGCTTTACTAACATAGGAGCTCAGCCTATCGTACATGACTTTTTCTAGGAATTTTGCAAAGTAGGGGAGAACGGAGATGGGTCTATAATTGGCCAGGCTTTCCTTTTCTCCCTTCTTAAAGATTGGGACTACTTTTGCGCTTTTGAGTTGATCCGGGACAATACCATGTACTATAGAGCAATTTATGATTTCTGTTAGGGGTACGATTACTAGAGCAAGATTAGGAGTTGCTATGTAGGGGTCAATGTAACCTGATGCGGTTTGACATCGGGAAAATCTATTAAATATAGAATATACAATAATACAATAATAATACCATCAAGACCCTTAGTATGTGTTTTTTTGAGTTCATCCCTATATTCATGAGTTCCTCTCGGGTGGTCAAAGTTAATTCCATAGAATTCAAATTAGAAGGCGGCAAGTAATCCTCAAAAGGGCAAGGTGGATCTTGAAGCCTATTAGCTAAGTCGTTAGCAATGTTAATAAAATAATTGTTAAAGCTGTTAGCTATTTTACATGTATACAAACAGACTATAGGATTAATTAAAGTTTGCTTTCGTGCACAAGGTTATGGTGGAATCTACTTGGACCCGGACGTCTTGGTTCTAAAGTCCTTTCTTCCGCTTCGTCAGTTTCCGTTCGTTCTCGGTCGAGAGAGGGCAGATGGCGTCTGCAACGGAATAATGATAGCCCAAAAAGGTTCCCCGTTCCTTCGACTTATGCTCGAGCAGTATTGGTCTTACAAGGGACCGGACGAAGAGTGGGCCAAGAAGTCGGTTCACAATGTACATACGTTGGCTGCAGTGTATCCGCATTTGATTCACGTCGAAGAGGAGTCTCTTCATCGACCCAACTGGATGGAAGTTTCTCTGATCTACGCTGGTAACTACAACTGGACGACCAATTACGCCATGCATCTCTGGCTAAGAAAGTGGCCGAAGGAGAAACTGCCTTCGGGATTAGATGACGTTCAAAGCAACACGACGTTCGGAGAAATGGCACGGTATATTCTCTTTGGAACATATTAATTCAGCATTGCCGTGAGCTGTTAAACACACAAGAATAAGCTTGGGTCTGAGTCATTTTAAATCCTCGTGGTTGATTGAAACTGCTCAGATTTGAACGCCTCCAGGAGCGTTTATTTATTTATTTTTTTTGTGAACTAATAACTAGAGCTCTCGCTTTATTAATTCCGTTCATGAACAATTTAGCTGCTAACCGAGATTAACAGTATTTATGTTAAGTGAAGTCGCACGAATAAGTGTTTAGTTAGACAATAAGGTCATATGTGTGGAATATGTTTATATTTTAGCATCAAATATATATCAACTGGTATCACAATCTCAGTAGCAACATAATTAACTTTGAACACATGACAAGAAAGTGTTTTATCCTACGTTAAACAAGTTGGTCTCTACCTGTAGGATTGTTGTGAATCGCAGCCATAGTAAACGCATCTGAAACAACGTCGTTTTCTGAACTTTTGCCTAAACGTGGAGATATAAGTGGAAACAGGTGAAGAGATTAGTGGAAACAGATGGAATGATAAGTGTAAACAGGAGAAGAGATAAGTGGATGTGTGCATATGTGAGTGCATGGATAGAAGTGGATAGATGTGGATAGACGTGGATCCTGGATAGGTAAGTGGATCAAGGCTAAAATGTGCATACAAGTTTATACAAGTGGATTGAAGTAGACAAAAGTGTATAGAAAGGAATAGAAGTGGATAGAAGCTGATAGAAGGGGAGAAATGTGGATGGATAAGTGGACAGAGGTATATAAAAGTTAATAGGAATGGATGATCGCGCTTAGAAGTTGATTGATAAGTGCATAGTGTTGGATCGATAAGTGTATATAAACGAATACAAGTGGATGGATAGGTATTTGACAGTTGCCAGTTCTAGCACTGTGTCGTGTATATAGCATTGCAGGTCATGAGCGTCTTGTTGTCGTAGTTGAGCAAGACGTCCTTATTTATGGAGGTCATATATAGGGGTCAGGTTGTGGTGAATGACGTCATGCCAGAGAGGCGAGTGAAGAATTCGAAGTGTGCAATGGGTGCAGGTTACATCGTGCCTCGATCTGAATGCACTCCTTTATTTGCCCCACATACACAAAGCCGCGTAGGTATTTTATGTGACACAGGATAGATAGGAGTCAGTAGTTTTCGTTAGCTTTTAATGAACAAAAAACGTAATGAATTCCACTGTGTATGCTTCTCAAACACAAGAAAATCTAAAAAATTGCTAGTTTTTACATGAAAATTCTGCAGATCGATTTATGCATAGTAAGTTATTTCTGCTGTAATTAACATGGTAACAAAAACAAAGTAGGCTATCGACATGAAAATTGTCAGAACATATTCTGCAGATCCATTTATGCATAGTAAGTCATTCATGCTGTATTGAACACGGTAACAAATGCAGCCTACAAACCACTTAAAAAGAAGACCGAATCAGCGAGACCGTTTGGAAAACCTGTCATTTAGTGCGCATGTAGCCTACTCTGCTTTGTGATTTTACAACAACAAAACACATACAGTAGACAGGCAACCAAAAACCTCGAAGAAAAGACAGACATTAGAAACTGAACAACGCATGTATTTGTTGACTGCCTATCTCGCAGTGGTCGTACACCAAGTCAGAGCGAAGCCGACTACAATATCAACTGTTGATTAGATTCACTTGTGCTGGGTTAGAGCACGACTGATTATACCACCTTAATAATAATAATAATAATCTTTTCTTTATTAAGCGCCTGACAAACGCACTGCGCTGTACATTTACATGTTATGCAATTTAAATCTTAACTACTAACAGAACAGACAGCCTGCAATACACGGCGCTAATAGCAGCCTACAAAGCATATCCGCCCTAACAGGGCTCGAACTCGGTACCTCTCGCTCTCTACGCCAGATGTTATCCAACGCGCCACCGGACCCCCCCCAACTTTATACCACCTTGCCGCTAATCACATCACATTGCATTGCATCACATTATATTGCTTTGCTTTACATAACATGTTAATATCGGCAGACAGTCGACTTGCGTCCTATTCTACATAGGGGCCTGGATAGCAGGGTCCATGACCCCTTTATGCTCCTCTGTGTAATCAGATAGTCTCATTTCTTGTTACCTTGTCTCTAGTGTTTTCCTTACAGTTTGGTTACCGAATAAATTGAACTGAATTGACATATTACCAGTGCTTTTTTTCTAGAAAAAAGGTTCCGGAACTCAACAAATTCAGAACAGTCATAGGGGCATATTTTATGCTAATATTTCTGTTTCATATAAAATTATATCAGTATCAATAAACACTGAAAGCACTTACATTAAATTAAAGTATCTAAATAATTTTCTATAATTATTTTATTTAAAATTTAAAATTTAAAAAAATTATTTTTTATTGTCTGAAAAAAGGTACCGGAACGCCGTTCCGGAACGCTCCGGCTGAAAAAAAGCACTGCATATTACAATTCTAGTAGTATTCTGGAATAAATTGCCTAACATCCTACGACGTGAGTTCCTTCGACTTTCTTTACCTGTATACCCTTAGTGCTCGAAAACCACTTTGTTCCATGCTGGTTTTCTGTCGTTATAGTTTTGGAAGCGCCTCTGAGGTGTCTCTTTTGAAAAGACGCCATATAACTCTCTGATTATAAAATAACATTTAAATGCACAATTAAAATGGTTGGTTGTTGTCACTTGGCATACTGCAATAGGCTACACTTTAGCAAAAATGAATAGGCTATTTGAATTAAATGAATAGCTTCAACGTCATTTCATAACTTGCAGTTTTGGTAACTGCAGGTGAAAAAATTACAACAGTCAGTTTCACATTACATTATCGCACTACATTATCACATTCAATTGCATCACGTTATCTTGCATATTAGTACAACAGTGGAATTGAATAATTAGCTTACATGTTGTTGCATACTTTGCCTACATAATTCATGTTACGGGTTACATAATTATTACAATGAATCAGTTTAACATTACAGTATATATCATATTTGAATATATGCCATTATATTACCTTACTTTACTAAACTTGGTTGTAGAACTCTCTGTTACAGTACTATATGGTAAACTATCGACGATGCATACATATCTACTTTGCTGAATATGGAGTTAAGCTTTACATGGATAACTTGCGTAATTGTCTAAAACTTGGAAATCAGTGTCAGTGTAATATTAGTGGATGTTGGTATAGCGCCTTTTGAAACTTCCAAAATTTCTGAAGACAAGCTAGATTACGAAACATTTCTGACATAGAGTAATAAATCCTGGATTGTTCCCATAGCGTGTCTTCTTCCGCATATAGGCATCCGTAGTATGCATCATAGATCGCTATCTTCGGAAACAACAATATTGCGGAGTCCATCTGAAACATATTTAGCAAAACTGCTTCAGGATTCCCGTGCTCTTACTTGAACGATTGCTTCAGTGTTAAGTCGCTTTTTTTCGCCAGAGTTAGAAAAGATCCTTCAGGCTCTAAGAAACTAAACTACTGTGTCAAAGGTTCTCGTCCCCATCGTGCTTATCAAAAGTGCCTCTGAATGGCATATATTTATTATATTATATTATATTATATTATATTATATTATATTATATCATATCAGATCATATCATATCATATCATATCATATCATATCATATCATATCATATCATATATCATATATCATATATCATATCATATATCATATCATATATCATATCATATATCATATCATATATCATATCATATATCATATCATATATCATATCATATATCATATCATATATCATATCATATATCATATCATATATCATATCATATATCATATCATATATCATATATAATATCATATATCATATCATATATCATATCATATATCATATCATATATCATATGTATCATATGTCATATGTATAAATATATGTATAACCACGACCATAAGTTTTACTGAACCCAAGTATTGACAACGAAAAACAAGTACAAAAGTGTATGTGTATGAATGCATGCATGCATACGTATGCGTATGTGTGTATGTATCCAGTCACGTAATATAACGCCTTTCAAGTGCCTTAGAAAAACGCTGTCTAGTGTCTACGCCAGTCTAATGACCCAAAGGTTCATGGAGACCAAGGACATAAACTGACCTCAATAAATGCTCAGATAAGCGGAAAATCACCTCTGACGGTGACTGTCATCTGAGGTTAGAAAGGTTTTAACTCCACAATGAAATGGAAAATGTCAAAGCCTTTGGCGACGATAACACCTTGATGCAAACAATTTGCTTAACAAACACTAAATTAAGTGTCAGTAATGTATGCATGTATGTATGAGCACTTGTTATAGCGCCCCTTCAAGATTCCACTCAGAGGCGCTCCCGACTACAGCGCGGACAATGAATCGGAGTTTCACGCCGAAGCGCGTGAGCAATTGCGAGTGACGGACTTGCCCAAGGTCCATACGCGGCGGCTTGAGGTGGATTCGAACCTGCAACCCTCCAGCTGCAAGGCACCGAACATACCCCTACACCGCCGCGCTAACAATACACTGTACACTAAATTAAGTGTGTGCAGTTCAAAGCATTTAACGTGTAGCAAACTGTTGCAAGACCATAACCACAGGATTTACTGTTTGAACTGTGAGATATGAGCAAAAAGGAAAACAATGAAATTATACCAGGCCCATGATAATCAACATCAAACATCATTCCCGAAAATAGCATGTGATTAAATTATGTAGCCTATTTGGGTATATTTCACAACAGGCGTCAAATTCAGAAATAGAATTAGAGAAAAAGAAAGTCATGCAAAATAAAAAAAATGTCTTACACAAATAGTTTACTAGCGGTCTTGAAGCATATTTGATATTGAGCCGAGCTTAAATTTGACAGATTTGGCCTAATTTTTTCATTTTAGTTTTTTTACTATGTGAAACACATACAACTTTGATTCCTAATTATTTACAACTCCGTTACGTAGGCCTAATAAATACACATTATAATATACCGTCAATGTTTATAATTAGTGATTAATTAATATTAAGTGTGCATTAAATTATTACACAGCAACCCAAACTATTTTTACGACAAATTTTCTACATGTACCATTAAATAAATTAATTTTAATAGAAAATAATGTAACGGAGTTGTAGTAACGGAGTTGTAAAATATTCATAATTAGGTCTCCATGCTTACCGGACGAGTTAAGATACACTAAATAGTTAGTTTATAGTGACGAGGCTGTCAATTTCAATATTATTTTTGAAATAAAAAAATTATATATATACACAAAGTGCAATAATTACAGTCACGGAGTTTTAAATCTTTTTTATACTATTACATTACCGGATAAATTTCCGAAAATTGTCAACAGAAGCAAACTTCCATATTGATTTCTTGTTGGTAAAATCAATGCAGGCTGGTTCCCTGCTATCGAAGATGCCAATTCAAAAACCGAGAGTTTTCAATTTATTCCCCAGATGGCAGAAACCCATTCGTAACGGTGTTGTAACCAATATTTGAAGACAGACGGTTTTATTTATTTTTTAATTATTTAGTTTGTTAATTAGTTAATAAAAACCATATACAGCAATGGATATATGTCAGTTAATGATCTAAAAATTATAGAACATCAGTTAAGCGTTTCAGCTGTTACTCTAACGTAACACCATTAGAAAGGACAATGAAATTTCGGGTTAAAATTGGACTTTATAATTTTTTTCTCATACTAATCATCTAAATAATATAATATAAATAATTTTTTTTATAACTAATACATGCCCTACAATGTATTTAAAAATTAAAAATTATAATTTTATTCTTTGTGTAAGCCCTCCAAAGGAGAAGACGGAAATTTATCTAATTTGCCTCCTGTTGTGAAATATACCCATTTAGGTTTAAGTTGCATTTACCAAAATGAATGGAGAAATTTTTACTTTTCTTTTCAACGTGAAGCCATCTGGTTTAGACAATATCCCATTGTGACAGATAATTAATTGGTCATACTGTTCATCAAAGTGAAATGAGTTTTCACGTGACCGTTAAATTAAATAATGTGGTATAATTCTTTTAATATCATATTTCTGATTGTTACGTTACTGTGACCTGCGGGTTTCCAGTGCTTAGGTCAAACTCCGTCAACGATCTATGAGTTTTTGTAATTATGAATTTAATTAGCTTTTCCAATATGCCTATGTTGATGACATTCCTTTTGATTTTATACATCCGAAGCTTCCTTTGTCTGAATTAGCGATTCTGATGCACATCTTTTGATCACAAACGCCTGAGAAGAATAGCTACGGACTCTTCTACAGTATGAATAGCAAACCCAATCTGTGTGCATAGGGTCACAGTGAGGAGCAACAACACATACAAATTTACATTCGGCCAAGTTACAACCAAAATCGTTGATGAAACAAAAATAATGTAATTGACCATGACCTTTGAAGCTAAAGATGACCTTGAATAATGAAAACAATACCATAAATCGATTCTACACACCGAAATCAATAACATTAGAGATATTACATCTGTTTCTACTGCTACATTCGGCCAAGTTATATTAGAATTCGTCGATGTACCATAACAACAATTATGTCCTTGACCTTGACCTTTGAATGTAAAGATGACCCCGAATGACGAAAACAATATCATAAATAAATTCTGAACACCGAAATCAGTAACATTAGAGATATTACATCTGTTTCTACTGCTACATTCGACCAAGTTTTATAAGATATAAGCAGGGCCGTTTTATCCACTAGGCACAGTAGGCAGTGTGCCTAGGGCCCACGAAACTTTCAGGGGCCCACGAAAGTCTGAAAATGAGACATTGAAAAATAAGTTTAATGATTGATGAAAAAAGGAAATTTCAAATTCTAATTTAATAATTTTCGTAATTGTATTGAAACAACTTAACCTTAGGATATTAACTTAAAGTTAAGTTAAACTTTGCAACAGCCTAGACTCTGTGAACTTTGCGGCTCTTTACATTCGCAAGACCACTTATCACGTCTTCATAAGTCATTTCCCGCCAGTGATTGGTAATTTTTAAGATGTTGTAACTAATTATTAAGAATTAGCATTTGTTCTAATTTCATATTTAGAATTAGAGTTAGCATTTTAAGACAACTAATTAATTAGAATTAGCACTCAACCAATTAATTAGAATTAGTTACAGTAATCAGCACTCAAAACGACACAAAAATGTACTCTTACCAGTTTGGGCCTTGGCGTTCAATCTATTAGACAAATTTTATATTTCAAATTATGACGAAACTCAAATTTAAATGGTCTTCATCCAATTTCTTCTTACTACTGTAAAAAATATTTGTACTTATGTGAGATCAGACTTGCACTTTTTTGGAATTATCATGAGTTCTAAAGTATTGTCTTCAAGCCTATTTCTTTACTCATTTGTAACAAATCTTGCAACACCAAATTCTCGCTCCATTGATGCTGATGTTGCAGGAACAACATAATCTTTCAGATGCAGCTAGAAAACTCTGAGAAATCTCATATTATATTCTTACTAGAAGCTAAGAATGTTATTGCTAAAACAGGCACTTTCCAATTAATTTTACTTTACCGATGGATTCGTTGTAGGCCCTACTGAAATCTTTCATAAACACTGTAAAACACACGTCATAACTAAAGGCAATTTTTCGTTCAAAGGTATCGTAAAAATACTAAAATCTCAAAATATTGGTTGAATTTTATTAGTTACATGAAGGCATCCAGCAAAAATGTAAGTTAGAAAATATGTAGGCAATGTCATTTTGAAGCTAATAATTTTATAAAATTTCAATTAGAATTATGCAACTTTAATTAGAATTAGAATTAGCAAAACTTTTCACTAATTAATTAGAATTAGAATTACCTACCAAGCTAATTAATAAACTTATTAATAAGTCTCTAATTTATTAGTTATTTATAATTAATTAGTTACCCATCTGGGCCATCAGTGTTTACCGCATTAACTCGTTTTCAATTTGAGAGCTGGCAGTTGGGGCCTACGAATGCAAGAGTGCCTAGGGCCTACGACGACCTTAAAACGGCCCTGGATATAAGAAGACCTTACCGTTTCTTGGTTCTTTTATTTGCATCAACTTTAATGGTTATTTGATTTCATTATAGATCTCTTCTGCCACGTAATATCCGTCTGTTAAAACACATAATATGCAAATCATATTCAAATGAAGCTCTGTAATTGCTATAACTGGGAACACAATACACATGACAACCAATGAAACCGCAATAACCTTTATTCAGTTTGATTCCTCACATAATGATGATAATCGCAGCTTCAGTACATTTTGCAATTACCAAGACTTGACTTCAGTAATAGGAACCACTACAGCATTTCTAGATTCAATTGTATAACCTATTTATGCTGCGAATAGAAATATTCAATAAAACAGATAGACACAATAAATATATGCATATTTTGGGCAACGTTTTATTATGCTATGTAATGCAGAAGCCTATACTAATGCCTATAAGAACTTAACATTTTAGAGAATATATTATGTCTTAATTGTGTCTTTATTACTACAAAGGTCAATGACCGTTCTTAGTAGTGAGTCTCCTCTCAGCGTGTGCCCGATCCATTTCCTTTGCCTCTCTCCTATTGTGCGTATTAGGACTCTTTCTTCTCCAATTATTCCCATCACTTCTTCATTTGTTATATAGTCTGTCCAACTGATTTCTTCCATTCTTCTCCATGTCCACATTTCGAAAGCTTCCATTCTTCTCCATGTCCACATTTCGAAAGCTTCCAGTCTTCTTATATCTTCTTATATATATATAAGAACGGTCATTGAAGGAAAAATGGAGGGGAGGAAGACAAGGGGAAGACCCAGACAGAGGATGCTGGATTAGATGATGACAAACGGTTATAGGAAGCTGAAAGAAGAGGCCCAACACCGAGAGGAGTGGCGACGTCGGACATTTGAACCTGCCTACGAGGCAGAGAACCACAAGAAGAAGAAGACTACAAAGGTCAGACTGATGACAGGGTAATCTGTCCAAACTTACGTTATGTGACAGCAATATATATATATATTATATATATATATATATATATATATATTATATATATATATATAATACTACAGTTTTAGGCATAGCTTCTTGACATAGCAAAACTGTTGAAAACTAAACGTAATATGGATATCAGGTTGCACAGTATAGACAAACTATTGGTAAAGTATATGCATGACTTTACGTCTGCACGAATTTGGATGCTATTTTGTTCATAGTCCGCGTCTGCGGCGTTTTGTACATTCAAGTTTCGTTAGGCTCTGACTAAACGGCCTTACGTTAGCAAGCAAGTAAGTAGCCTCTATTTGCATCTGACAAGCTACATGCATTAGACTGTATACAGCGACTACATACATAATTTGAAATATACCATAAAAGAAGCAGATTGTATAGACATACATGCACAACTAAATATAACTAAAGATACATCGATTAACAAAACTACTTTTAAGCAGTTTATATTTAGTTATAGGTTGCAAGGAAGGATGTTTTCTCTTGTGAAGTGAGTACTTGTTCACATGAAGAGGGGTAAGGGCAGATGATAAAGGCATTGGCCGAAAAACTGCAGTTTTTGGATGAGCTTCCTGTATGCTCAACCAATCAGCTCTTCTGAAGTATAGTTCTTCCTTATTATTTGCCATCAGCGAGTCTTTTTTAGAGCTTTATTAATTGCTCGCGGTATGATGTGAGGTAAGAAATTCATACATTAGTACAATTCGGTTCTCAGTAGCCTACTGTGGCCGCTTCTCTATCTCCCTTGTTGGGTGGCTACCCAGTCAGACTAAGGTCAATGTCGCTCTAGGAGCACGGATCAACCAGTATGCAGACGACATTCAAACACACTAACCTGCTGTCTAACACACTTGCTTATTCGAAGGCAGACACAGACGTTCTAATTATGGGTTTCAACCGAATCCACCGAAGACGCTGTAGGTCTATTTATAGCTAAAGACATCGAAGGATACCGATTACGCCCATCATCGTCGATATGACGGCGTCGTTAAATAAACGTTAAGGATACCGATTGGATAAAGTGAAGACTTTGCTGGAATCAACAACTCGTCATTTGCCACCTTAGTGTACTTATGGCGGAAGAACTGTGGGTAGCTGATCGTGGTCACTACTTTCTGCTATAATCAACTGCATCAGGCCTACTTGTCATACTGTATTATCTGTTGTTTAGTGCAGCTTGCATGGACCCATTTGTTCATCCTTACGTGCCATGTTGATATTATCCGATTTGTTGCAGTTCTGTTCTTGAAGGCCTGCCATCCAGCATGGAATGGTAAAATACCAACATCAGCTCAAGTCTATCTTCAAGTCTATCTTCAGCTGTAGAAAACACGCCTAAATATTTACGTGTTTCAAACTATATTACACAAGTACCATGCCGGTTTTATGTCGGTGAACATTATAGCATTCAAGAATCACCTGGTTTTTTTACTTTGTTACAAAAAGTGGGATTACTGTGTCCATATTTTCTGTTGAGCTGCTTCTCCGAAACATACTTGAATTATTTGTAACAAGGTTCTAACATTCTCTTATCTAGATAGCCAAGCCACTTAAAATTATTGCAGATAAATGAACACATTGCAGATGAGCCAGCCACAACACTCGTTTTGAGCCCAATTTCACACTGCTAAGACTGATTCCCTACACTATTTGCTCAAGAGAGCCTTGTTTTTCAGTCTATGAGCCACCATTGTGGGTCTCTTTTCGCTTTGCTGACAAACTGTCATACACCTACTTCATCACATGCAAGCATGCAGACATTCATACGTGCCTGAGGGATCGAGCAGCTGAGACGTTGCAGCGTGTAAATCGTTTTCACATAAAGTTAGCTCGTCTTCTTTCAGCGATTTGTTATCTTGCTGAGCAGCTGTAGAAGAAAAACCCAACGTTAGGACAAATCACGAAATAAAGCTTACAGATACACTGTAATATGCAATTTAATCAAGATGTCTTTTGCAATTTTTTCTGCACTATTATACAGTGTTATTTCAATTATGGTTTTCAGTTACAGTTACAGTTATCTAAGTTATGATTTTTTCATTTAAAGTTATAGTTACAGTTAACTAAAATCAGATTTGTCAGTTTGAGTTATTTTATTTTTATTCTTCAGTTACAGTTTCAGTTATTTCTCTTTATTTTTCAGTTATAGCATCAGTTATTTTTTCACAAGTCATGACTAATGACACACTGACCACAAGTATTCTGAACAGTTACCAGAAATATTCACGCAGCAAATCAATGCGATTTAACGTATTGTCGGTTTACTTTAAGGAAAACACGATGTTCCAGATTAACTCTTGCTCTGTTCCGACAATTAGGTGCCACACTCGTGGTTTTCAACATCCTTGCCAGCAACGATGTGAACACAACATCGACTTTTTTCATCTGCGGCTTCGTAAATAAAATGTTCCCACACGCCACTTTTTACTTTTCTACCACTACTTGGCTTAAACATTATTCTCGTAGTCGTGGATTGTTTTACAAATTTACGGTTTAGCGCCAACGACAACACAACGAAAGGAAAAGGAACCGAAAGTGAAACGAACATAGAAAACTTAAAAGTAACCAGAAGTGAAACTAGCATAGAAAACTGAAAAGAAACCAGAAGTGAAATGAGTATAGAAAACTGACCGTATACTAGAGTACGATTACCATTCAAAAAGTAAGTAAGAAAACACTCGTGCTTTATTTTTCAGTTAACTTTTGCTATTTTTCAGTTATACAGTTTTCGTTTTTCAGTTACTATTACAATTTCAGTTATTCAGTATTTTTCAGTTTGAGTTACAGTTACAGTTAACCGCAAGACATTTTTCAGTTATTTTGCTATTTCAGTTATAGTTACAGTTAATAGAAATAACACTGCTATTATACTCTTACTCAAGGGCGTCGTATTGTAATATAATTAGCGTAAATCTTTGACAGTTCTCAACGCAACTGTGGAAAGCAATTATTTTTCCCGCCATAATTACTGTCCACAGTAACGCCATAGTGCGTTCCTCAGCCTTTGTCTCTCATCGGGTCCTGACCTGGAACGGAAATTGACCAGACAATCTGGCTCACTTCATCTGGCACGACGCCTGTGTACAGTGTGTAGCCTATAATAATTATGTTTTTTCTTATACAACTTCTGTATGGTGCTGAGAACTTGCTTTCCACATAGTATAATATAGTAGTTTACCTGGATCATATCTTACGATGATCGGAGGATGGCACAGGATTGAGTGCTGGATAACGCTGTTCGAAAGATTTGGTTTTCATAGACGCGGTTTTGATAGAGGGTGCAAGTAGAGGGCCACAACCCTGCCAGCATTTCCATGGGTATTAGTTGGGACCATTGTGAGCTCTTAACGGATTATGGTAAAATTTTGTCATAATATGGACTCCAAGACAGTGGGTGTGCTTACAGGGTAGAAGATAAAATCAGATTCTTAAGCCATTTTTGTTTTTGGAAAACTTTATAGGCATTTTTATGTCTTGTTTTAGCAGCAAGGAGCTGCCTTAATGCAATATTACTTTCACAAATCATGGAAGTGAATTTCGGTAGAATATTTCAAAGTTTACTCAACAGAGTTCTGACCGGGAATGTAGAAAAATAATTATGATGAAAAACCTCGCTCAGCCTCATTTGTTGAAGCGTTCTTAATCTCAACTGAAACTATTCATTGGCTAGACTGAAATCGAACTATGTTACACATTTTGAAACTAAATTTGAATGTGTAGAGTAAACTTTGCTATAATTCAGCTCATATACTGTTTCTGCTAACAATTTTCTTCAATTAAAAATTGAGCAGAATGAGCAAACAAAAGCAAAAACAGAGTGAGCAGAACTGAACTATACCAATTCTAGTTTATGGTATTGTTTTAGAAGTGATATATATATTTGGAAGGGACCAATCGATCTTAGTTTGAGGGATTTCTGATTATTCTAATCAGAATAGCTGTCGAGCTGGTAAAAAAACCGAACTATGGTCATCTTATTGTCACCGGTTTATCGCCATTCGCCAACTTCAGCTTTTAATTCACCGCAATCGAACTTTCAAGGCCTTCCAAATAGAGTCAATTTAGCTTTTTTCAGGGATGGACAAAATACTTTTCAAAAGTATTTTGAAAATACAAAATAAAATAGTATTTTGAAAATACTTTGGTTTCAAACTAATTTTGAGAAATCAACATTTTCTACTTTTATCACTACTCTTTATTGTGCACATTTTCATTGCAGTAGTATACTTTACAGTGACCTGTGGTTTCTTATGACTTGACGCATTCATACAAAATAATTGTAACTGCAATTAGTAGGCTAACTTCTATTGCGCCGGGGTGTAGTGCACAGTGCATCAAGCGATGGCACACCAAGACATGCCGTAATTAGGTCAATATCGAGAAGATCAGTCCGCAAGACAGAGGCAGCCTATAGTGGATAAGCCATTTGAAAGAGGTAAATTTAATTTGAGAACAAAATGACAGGCAACTGAGTAGAGGGCACAGACACAGGGAGAGAGTTCCAGGAAATAGGCTTAGCAACCGAAAACGCTCTTGATTTAGTTATGACCAGACAAAGATAAATAGATGACCTCGTTGAATAATTATAATTAGGGAAATAAAAACAAATTTTAAATATCGTGGCTGGCAAGAGTTCACACTTTCATGCAACCAGCCATGGTTTCAGCTACCCCATACCTGCATCTGCTTATTCTTAACCACTGTTTATACCTTCAGCTGCATATTGTTCAGTTCTACATTTTACAATAATCTACATGTCTACAAGATTGTCACGATTGCACTTAGAAAAGTCATGCTTGTGTTTTTCAACAACTTGCAGAAGAAACTGTTTCTGTTCTTCGTTCTTGTTGAATTGAAATTCTGTATAAGAGCAACTCCAAGCTCAGCATTGTCATTTACACAAGCAAAGTTATTAACAAGCTGACATGCGATCTTATACAATTGGCTTTTGGGTCACTCTTCACATGGAATATCGAGGGTACAAGCCACGATGAGTTGGCGGTAGTTCGGAAGAAGCTTCGATAAATATATAATTCCCTTTTCGTACGGGAAAGAGATTGAACAAAGTGCAATCCTCGATCACCTTTCATTGTCAACATAAGCTGTGCTTTATCTTCAGAAGATAGATGGTGTGAGAACAGAGAGAGGGTTTCCAGCTCTTGGCTTAGGTACCAAGAATGACACAGCATCATCTTCAGTGGTCTTCAGAGCAGCAGCATCGTAATATTGCAGCCTTTTTATTAGTTGAATGTCATTGATGGGTGAATCAGCAGTGACTCGACACGAAAACCACGATTGGATGCAGATGTTGACTAACACATAATGTTAAATCGTGGATGCCCTGTAATTCACGGGCCGTCAATTGGATAACCGATTGGGTTCCATCAAAACGCAACTAAATCTTCATTGAGTATAATGCATTCGCCATCCAACGCGCTCTAGAGGGGCACCAGGCTTGCGAACCGCTGTCGAACTGCTCAATCCAAACACGGATATGAGCCCCACTTTCAAACTAATTCGTTGTCCTAAGCCAAAAACGAAAGAAGAAAGAAGAAGCCAAAAAGCTAAAATAATAAATTTTGCAAGAGGTTTCACCGCAATCGAACTTTCAAGGCCTTCCAAATAGAGTCAATTTAGCTTTTTTCAGAGATGGACAAAATACTTTTCAAAAGTTTATATATGAAAAGTAGCTAGGCCTACTTGAGAAAAGTATTTTTGAAAATTGCTCTTGAAAAGTATTTTGAATTTTCCAAAATACTTTTTGAAACTATTTGAAAATACATTTTACAAAACTAATTGTCAACAGTATTTTGGCGGATGTTTGAGAGGAATTTGCTCCAAACAGTGCAAACCCTTCAATTACCGTAAGGACAAGACGTCACTGAAGCTCTGGGTATTGGGCTTCCAATTCGGTTCTGTGACTGCTCCGTTGGCGTTTCCATACTGGATTGTCGAAACAACACTGTATCTAAATACAAGCGTAATCAGTATAAGGTAGAGCAACTCAATGTAAATACTCCACCTGCCAAGAGTATTTAAACCACCCGGCATGCTATTGAAAACTTCAGGACAGAACTCATGGACGCATGAAAGCAATCCCATGTAGCGCATACCTGGTTAAAAAACAATGGAAGCATGTGTGTTTTTCTGTTTCGCGTTTAGATAATAGGCACACATAAACAAATTGCAACTGCGTTCACATTTCAGCTAATTATTAGGCTACCAACTTTCTTACAGGGTGGCCCCCTGCTCACTCACTCACTTATTTTTCACTTATTACTGACTTGCTGACTTAGCAGACTACGGACCTTAAATGCGTCGATAAACTCATTAATATGTGATGTGCTCTATCAAAACCAGGCGCATGTCGCAAAATACAATTTCGAGAAAACGGCGAAATATGACCGGCAGGGTCGACATTGTGTGTTTTGAGTTTGAATCAAATTCGTGCAGTATAATCATTATTTTATCCAAAAAAATTATTTGGATAGAAAAATATTGCGTTTTAATCTGCAAAAATCACATTATTGTAGACGTTCCTGAAAGAAAGAAATAAAAGCAATCATTTTTACTTCAACTTTATCGCCTTCTATTATTGCCATCTAGCGAATAGATGTAACTTGTTATACGTCTATGGAAAGGTTTGAATGTCTATTTTTAGATTAATTAACGTTATGACCTTATTTTTCAAAAACCAAACAATGCTAGCAGGAATTCCAAGACCCCTATAGGCCCATTTTCATAAACAAAATTTAAATGTCTGACCTAGGACCTTAGTAACGGAGTCACGTGATCGAAATTCAAACGTCTGATTGGCCTATTATCTAGGTTACGCATGCGCGGTTCATACTTCCTGTTCGTAAGTAAGTGATCGACCGATATAGTTTCTGCGAAAACCATTCTGATTTTGGTTAAAACATTTCGAAAAATAGTTTTAAAAGGTAAATAACATGTCAAATTCGGAAGAGAGTAGGTTCGCAGCTCGAGAAGTCAAATTTATCGTCAGTTCCACCACGACGAGGTTATTGGACGACGTATGTCAATGCAAGAATTATCAAGCGGTATGTACAACATGTATCAAAAGTTGAAAAATAATAATTATTTTATCTAAAACATTTTTAAAGGGTGCGAATTTAAATTCGACGAGCCGCCCATCAGTCACTCAATGCTAACCCTAATCCTAACTGTAATATCTTTACTCGCACGGGAGAACATTGTTTGGCATACATCCATAACGATTATCCTGTTTGCCATGCCTAATACCTTCTGGGTAAACTTATAGTATCGTGGGCTGCAGGATTATACAGTATTTCTGGGCATGCTTGGCGGACGCTGGACGGTATCAAGTTTTCTACTGACGATAATAACCCTGACCCTAACCGACCCTACCCACGACTAACCTGACCCTAACCAAAACTCACGTCGTCAGTAACCTTACATACTCTATCCTTCAGCCCCCGATACTATAAGCTGGCCACCTTCTGTACCATACAGTATAGAGTTCAAATGTTTCGTAATACATAATATTTTCTTTGCTGTATACGTGCTCGTTGGTATGGCAAGCAATGTTGTCTCGTGTGTGCCATGTTTTGCAACAGTTAGTTTAATTGTTATCAGTTTGCAATGCTGTTTCATTTCAGGTGAAAAAGATTTGGTTTTGTTGGGTATGATTAGCTGCAACATAAACTTGTCAGAAAAGACA
Organism: Aporrectodea caliginosa; assembly: GCA_020284085.1. NCBI lineage: Eukaryota > Metazoa > Annelida > Clitellata > Crassiclitellata > Lumbricidae > Aporrectodea > Aporrectodea caliginosa. The sequence continues at coordinate 795,178 of JACEVL010000022.1, read as the reverse complement.
TGTCGATCAAAACACACTGACAACAAGGAACGCTTACACCCAAAGTCAACTTATTTTGTGGAATCCAAGCAAGTCTGCCGAGAAACCTTCCGCTTCTTGCATTTGTAAGTATTATCTGATTGTTGTACTGTTTAAGAAATGCTTCATTGACAAGAATGTTATCTCAATGATTTGAGTATGTTCATTAAACAAAATATTTTATGAAATTATTAAAGAATTGACTTAATGTGCTGGTAAGAGAAATTTAATTAACTAGAACATTATAATGTCTTAATGACTTGAGTATGTTCATTTATACACAATATTTTATGAAGTTATGAAAGAATGGACTTAATGTACTGTTAAGAGAAATTTAATTAACAAAGAATGGTATAATGTCTTAATGGTTTGAGTATGTTCATTATACACAATATTTTATGAAATAATTAAAGAACTCACTTAACGTTGTTTATATTTTCAGCATCATTATTATAGAAAAATAATATTATTTAAAAGTAATGGCTTGGCTATTGTTTCATTTTTACACACAGGATAAGCCGAGACCTGCTGACAACACTTATCAAGTGGTATCGAGAAAACGGCCTGCAGCCTCGACCTAAACAATGCGGTGGCTGTATCAACAGCAAAAGAAATTTATCGTTCCAAGACATAGAAAGTGTCGTTCGTTTCTTGGTGAACTTTGCTGAGGTCAATGCCATTGTTCTGCCAGGACGTGTTGCCTCATTCTACAAATGGGATGTTAAAATTCTTCCATCAAGCGAGACCCGATCTTCAGTCTGGCGCAAATACAAAGCAGCTATGATCAGCGATGGTTTGTAAATAATTTGAGTTTATTGGAAAACTAGCAAAAATATGTAAATAATTATAAGTAAAAAATTCATTTCAACCAGGTTTATATTTCATGTACATCTGTAAACTGCCAAGGTACTTGCTAGTGGTTGCATACAACTAAAACTATCATAGGCCCCCATTAGTCGTAATTAATACAATGAACTCTGAGTCTCTAGATGACCACGGCAAAATATTTGTTTCTCTTACACAGAACGAAGAGCGGCTGAACCAAATATGATGACTTGTTATAACATACTTGTTAATTAAATTTTTCTTTAACAGTACAACAATCATAATTATAATACCACTTACAAGAAGCGTAAGGTTTCTTGGCAGACCTGCTTGGGCTCCATAAAAAAATGGGTTGACTTTTGGTGTAAGCGTTCATTGTTGTCAGTGTGTTTTGATTTATGTTGCAGCTAATCATACTGAAGAAAGCCAAATAGGCCCCTATTAAATGTAATTAATACAATGAACTCTTTAGTCTCTTGATGACCCTTGTTATTTGTTTTTCTTTGACAGAACGAAGAGCTGTTGGAAACAGTACATTCCGCAAACTGTGGCGTCAGATCGTTCCAAATGTCGTCATAACAAAACCACGGAGTGACATCTGTTGGGAGTGTCACCAGAACAACACGGCCATAATTATACAGGACAGCCAACCTTCCGGAGTGTGTTAATAGTGCAAAACTCTTGAAGCAGGAGAAACATTTGATAACGGTTGTGAACGAAAGGTCACTGTATCAAAGTATGGCGGCAAATTGTAAACTTGAAGCTGTTGGTTTGCAGTTGTCACAGAATACACTGTTAGTCGGCGAGGAAGCATCCACTACAGCTTTGACTACGCACAACAAGTGCACTATCCCAGCGACCCCATGCAGCCTGGCCCAATGTACTTTCTCTGCCCCCGAAAGTGTGGAGTATTTGGAATTTGCGGCAAAGTTCGTAAAAATGTCAGATATGAATAATAAAATGCGTATTGTATTGATTTTGTATTTAGTTTATTATTGCAAACATGAGTTTCATTGCTGCATGAAACTCTTATGATTGTTTAAACTTAAATACATTGCACAATAAACCTTTGTGGTTTGAAATTAGAATTTTTCAGATTTATTATTTCTGCGGCTTTTCTAGTTCAGACTGAAAATATCATATCATCTGATATATGTGAGCAAATGCAATGAAATTTGCAGAATGCATTGATCCTGTCATGTAGATTATGCATGCCAAATTTCATAAGGCTAGCTTCATAATTACTATACGTTGTCAAGGACTTTCTAGTGTATACAATAAATTGCGATTTTCTCGATTTCAGTATTCTCATGATGTAACACTTCAAATTAGCATATCTCAGGTTCTACTGCAGATATCTGAATAATTTTTGCATTGTTAGAAACGTGATTTCATGTTGTAAAATAAAGTGAAATAATCTCATTTTCTGAAAAAATCGACATGTGCCTGGTTTTGACGGAGCACCTCACATATGCTATGCGCCAAAATAAATAATAAGGGAATCTTGGCTGAGATGCAAACAGTGCTTGTGATAAATTCTGAGGTTAATACAATGTCACGATCTAGAATAAGCCTACTCACATTTCTGTCTATTTTCAGAACGTACGCGGAAGCAGACGACGGCTGCAATGATGATGGCGACAGCAAAGATTGTGACTGACAGACCAATCGCAAGCGTTTGAGAAGTTTCTTCGTCTGTACAAAGTAAGAAACCAAACGCTGAATATATCTATGCTTAACAGAGCAACTAATTAGTATTAGGTACATCACAATAATATTATAACAGGTACATGACTTACGTGTCTGATTTGTGGATGAAAGGTTTTATGTGACAATATTGATACTACCATGCCAGCATTTCCGTGGGCATTATATTGGATTCACGTGGGCTCTAAATGGGTGGTAATTATAGGTTCCTATAATTATGTGCTCTATGTGGTAATGCTGACAGGGTACGACACTCGTTTTCTCTCGTACCAGGATCGTGTTTGTTTCTCAAGAGTCTTCGATTGCTGGTCCAATGCAATGGCGATTCCTGCCGAGTTCTGTATACGTTCTGTAATGTTTTGATGCCTAATGAAACTTAACCTAACATTCATCTCTTTTAACCTGCTCACCCGCCGCACCCTGACGTCTCTAGTATCGGACACATCGGAATCCAACGCGGCTTAGCTAGAGGATTATAATCCTTCCTTGCGATTTCACCAGAAATTAACATTGATTTATATTTTGGGAATTATAATAAGAGTGATATAGAAGTCATTTGATTAGTTTAGATTAAGGTAGGCCATGGAGCCATAAAAGAAAACAGCGAATTTGTAATGTAGCTTCAAAAGTGAACTTAACGGTGTTGAATTACCTTTCGATTAGTTGATCTGTCATTTATTAAAGAACAGTTATCGACAGTCCCGTACGTAGCCTATATCTGTCACTATACATGTATATCTAAAGAAAATGTGACTTTTTCAATGTTACCAATCCATCTCTTCAATAAGTAGGACCTATTGTACAAATTCGAAAGTGTTTGATAACTCACGTTTTTCTGTTTGTAAGCCTCCACCTGAAAAGTTGAAATATCTATACCAGTTTCTGACAACTGAAGTGAAATTATCGTAAAAAGTTGTCTACTAACCGACACAGTTGAAGCACATTAAATACTTCAAACGCTACAACTATAATTGTAGGCTACTAATTGCGTAAGCTGAATTCTTGTTTTCAGTTGTCCTCCTAGCATTTACTGGCAACAGCTTTCACCATTTTAAGCCCGTGCTGCGACGATGTATGCCTGAATGAATGCATAAATACTGCTTTCGAGAGGCACCTAAAATTATCTTTATAGACGCATGCATGCTCTGGATAGAACCGATAGTTCAATTGTTGAATCGGCTCAACCAGATACTAGTAGAGGTCGCCTCAGTAAGATAAGACATGCGCTAGTCAAAACTTAGAAGACGTCTATTTAACATAATATATAGCGAAGGCATTCAGCTGTCTAACTATTACATCTGTTTTATTTAGAGACTGGTAAAACTCGTTTTGTGTGTTCTCACTGACTTTGTAGTTTTGTACGCATTGCTTACATTCGCCAGCCGACTGATCAAGACTGATTCAGAGGATCAGGGCATTTCGCCAGTTTGTCATATGTGTTGGTAACATTCCCACGCCAGACTATCAGAAGATAGTCTGTAACCCATACTGGTTTAAGTTGTGTGACCTATGACACTAGACATTACACGTCTGCACATTTAGGTTTATGTATGGATTTATATTGGGACAGATGTAATTAGCCACTTCTATTGCGCCGGTGTCTAATGCACAAGGCATCAACCGATGGCACACCAAAACCAAGATGTTTAGTGTGTTTAGCATCACTACTAATTAATCAGCCTAGACTGCTGGGCATGTTTCTTGCTAGAACTTTCAAATAAATATTTTCGTATAAGTTGCAGCAGCACGACTAACGTTGACTGCAGAATTTCTGTCAACATGGAGTAGAAGTTGTATAGCCTACATTAGGTGTCGTTGAAATGCGACTAATCCCAACGGTTAATAAGGTATTATGTGTGGTTGAAAGCAGCCATCTTATTACGGATGCAGCTAGTATACAGTAGTACTATATTGACATGTGTCTGTATTTATGTTACTTTCAAATGCAGTAAAAACTTCAGAAGTTTTAACAGGCTAACTAAAATTCTTAAATTGATTGAGATTTAGTCAAAACGTTCGTCGTAAAATAATTAGTTTCAACCAAACCAAGGAGTGAAAATTATTGTTCGCTTAACACTCACTTAACAAAAATTCTGCTGTTTAGTTAATTGGTTCTGAAATAAAGTAGTAAAAATAAATGAAAATAAGGTTGTTTCAATTCGGGTTTTGAGATTACAGGAAACCACTCTTTATTATTCTACAAAGTTGTTTTCGGGTAGGCTATCTGAAATGTTTTTATTGCACTGTATGTCTACCGCAGTTGGCCAATTTACAAATGCATATTTTAGTCTATAGGGCCTACATAAGTCTTTCTCTAGCGATACATCGACATGCTCATTCTAGACGATTTCCATCGGATGAGTTCTCAGACCACGACTGCTCGTTTAATGCTTACTATGTGTGGGGCACGGTGGCCGATTGGTTAGGAGCTCGGCCTGTAACGTATATATATATATATATATATATATATATATATCTTCGTTTAATAAAAACAAACTGATAAACCGCAGTGAGTTACATAGGCTAATGGAAAGGCAAACAAATCTAATATATGGGATACAGTGGCTTAAACTTTCATTGAAAAGCCTAAACTAGTGTATGTATAATTATGCTACAGTAATTTATAAATAATTCTAGGTATGAAATTTCTGTCGTCTTTTATGGGAAGTTGGAAGGGGTGAGAACGGGGCGCATGTCGTAATGGCGCATTATCAGGAGGGCATTATCAAAATACAGTACAATACCAGGATTAGCTGCATTGTTTAACGCGATGCTGAATCGATTCTGCACCACACTAATAGACTATGGTCGGTCTATGGTTTGGTGCAGAATCGATTCCGGAGCAGACGGTTCCGACCGAGACATTTGGCACAACCCCGTCACGCGGATTTGAATATTGGCGGCTTGATGACGAAATTTAAAACAAAACAGTAGTTTAGTACGCGGGAAAATAGATGCCCAGACAATAATTGTCCAAGCAGTTGCTAAAAGAATAAACTACGAACTTGACGACTAAAGCGGCGACAGACGGTCTCAAGAGAACAGTTCTCTTTTGCAGACAATTTAAATTTTCGCGCCATGTAAAGTGAACCAATCAAAATATTGTTCGGAACTATAGTTTTGTCCGGTCTTAATTTGGTTCTACACCAGCAATCTGAAGGCGTATCGGTGATCTTACTTTCATTACGATAGCTCTTAGGGCTTTTAGTCAAGACCTGCTATGCAGACCTTCTCAATCAGGGTCTTCTTTCACCAATAAATAATATAGCCCCAGGCAAGCCCCTGCTTCTTACGACTCTGCAGAAATAGCTTTGAACTATGTTGCATAAATTGTGTTATATATATTACATTAGTTTTTACTCGATTAATACAATATTAGGAATACTTACGCCACTCAACCGTAGAGTTGAGCACCCTTGAGTAGATTATGCCCCCATCTTTGGTACTTAGAGTCACACTGCACGTATGCCATTGGTCAGAAGAAGCATTTGCGATGATTGTGTGCTTTAGATTACAAACAATCAATCCGTTATTCACAGTAGATTCATTTCTTCTAGCAACTGTCGCTCCTGACGCATCTTCTATCTTTAACTCACAAGAAACGTCTGAAGATGCGTTGAACGATATAGAACAACTGAAGGTTATTGGTTGGCCATCTGTAACGCTGTTATCCTTTGCAAAATGAGGATCTGAGTCTGAAAATAGTCATGCCAAAGGTCATGCACCGGAGAAACATGAGGAGGAAAATGCAACATTTGCAAGTTATATTGTGGTCATGTGCAGTAAATGTTCTTGTTCAGGCAACTATAAGATGTCGCACCCATTCTCGTTATAACAAAGGCTGGGGGCGTGGCGCATTGGATAACATCTGGCACAGAGACCGTGAGAGGTACCGAGTTCGAGCCCCCGTTGGGCGGATATGCTTTGTAGGCTGCTATTAGCGCCGTTGTATTGCAAGCTGTCTGTTCTGTTAGTAGTTAAGATTTCAATTGCATAACATGTAAATGTACAGCGCAGTGCGTTTGTCAGGCGCTTATTAAAGAAAAGATATTATTATTATTATTATTATTATTATTATTATTATTATTATTATTATTATTATTATTATTATTATTATTATTATTATCCGGTATAGGCCTCATATGCCACGAAATGATCTACTATTGGATAATTTAGTTGTGTTGAGACTACAGCGCCTAAACAGAAAATCCATCAACTCTATGATCATACGTCCGATTACTATACATGTAGATCTCGCTTAAAGTAGGCCTACAGTAGCCACAAAGTTTAATTACCGTGGCCTATTATAATGCAAGTATAGCCTATGGTCAGTAAGGCTTTGATTTAGAGGCATACAGTAGTAAAATGCAATAGGCCTATGTGCGAAGAGCGGGTTTATTTGAAGGTTTGTCTGCGTGAAAAGCATTTGACAGTGCGGTTGCTTACCCAAAACAACCACTGTGGTGGCAGCCGAACTCCGCGACGCATCCAAACACTTGCAGATGTATAATCCAGCTTGTGAAAGAGTGGTCTCGTTTATATGCAGACTAGTTTCCTTGTTCGCTGGATGAGTCACAAAGTATCCCTCAGCTAATATTTCTTTCTGTCCGACTGTTCCACGTGATGTATATGCAGAAGGTGCGTAGACAGTGAATGTCCGCCTCAAATCAATTGGCATGTACCAAGAGGAAATGTAAGAACCTTCCTTCGTTGAACAGGTCAGAAGAACTCTCTGACCAACGGTAACCACTACATTAGTCGGATAAACGGAGCATCCGCCGATAGCTAAAACAGATAAAACAGGACATGTGTATTCAATTAATTAATTCACGCCTAGACAAGATTCATTCCTAGACAAGATTTAGGCTGGTTACAACTCCTAATTGCATGATAGCTAAAGATAATGAAATCAACATAGTTGTGCGTAGATGAGACAATCGTTCCTTATAAAGGAATTATTGATAAATAACATCAGGTATACGTAAATGAAGTCTTTTTAGAAACAGTATACATAGGGGAGACCGGGATTGGTTGCAATAAAATTCATATTTTCTTGTGCCATTTTTGTAATTTTTGGAACAATATACAGCCATTTTAGCCCATATAGGTCTATATATCCTTTATATCTCAGCACCAAAACAAGCTATAGTGACGATCTCAGTGACTAAAGATGTAACCACAATAGCTAACTTAACAGAGGGCTTCAAAGTGTTGCAAAAAAAACCCGCGCCGGTGTTGGTTGCAACGACCCTGGAAGAAGGTTTCAACAGTATTGAAAGTAGTCAAATTATTCAACTGAGTTGCATAGCCTAGGGCCTGCTGAGGCCAGCCTACATATAAGAATGTAATAAATTGAACAAATTCAAAATTAAAAGTAATAAAAAGCATCAGTCAAGATTTTAAATGTTTATGCTGCAATAATCGTCATGTAAAAAGTCCAATATATAGCTAGGCTACTTCTACCTATTTAGTCCTACATGTATATTGTTCAACATTTAATTAAAAATTGTAGAGCTTTTTCAAGCCTTCAAATTGTAACTAGAAAAGGAAAAAGGGATTGCTATCTGCCGACTGACTCGCTTAGTGCCACCCATTATTAACGGACTAGGCAGTTTCTTCATTCTATCTTACATTGGAACCGGATATGTTCTTGAATTTTCTGGAATTACAAATCGAACAGTTTGGTCATCAACAAATGTACGCCTACTCAATGTGGGGAGACCGGGGCTCATTGGGACACGGGGCACAATGGGACTTCGATATTTGCTTCACTTGTATTCACTCTTGGGAAATATAACCTATGGCAGAGCATAGTTTCTTTCATGTTTAATATCCTCATGTAAAGAAAACTTTAGTTTTTTACCATTTGACGAGGCAGGTAAGAAAAATCATTTCTGGCGAGTTCAAGCAAATTTCATGCTTCGTATTTCGAAGCTTACTGTACATATCCTACACTATTCTAGTGACATTGAAGATGTCAATTTCTTTCAATCTGAAACTAAATAACCTGTAATCAAATCCCGTTAAACTTGTCCATTACCTTGTTATCACCACCATTTATGGATTCAAACAATCCACTACCTATCGGGGTTCATTGGGACAGCATGCACGGGGTACATTTGGACAACGTCCCAATGTACCTCATCTTAGTGATCCAGTGTACCACTACAGTAAACCTTAACTATAGGCCTAGTAAGAAATAAATAATATTTCAAAAATAAATTATATTTTGATTGGTTTATATTACATTTATAACTTTACACTTCAATTACGGTAAGAAATAAAGTAAGAAAGAAAGGGACATGGCTTGACTGATCCATCGACAATGAAGGCAGCGATTGAACTGGGAAAGGATGATCGAATCGTCCGTCACGCAGTTGAATTGTTAGACATACCAAAATCAACCCTTTATCGTTATATATTTTGGATGAAAGTAGGCAGAGGCAGTTTTCAGTTGATGAAATGACTTCTGGAATGTACATAATAGTCAAGTTCACAATGAAGAATCGAGTTGATCATTATACGAAATTATACGATATGAAACATCAGAGGAATGTATTTTGTTGTCAAACTTATGGTAGGCCTACGTCAACCGTCAAGGTTAAAAATGTTGTCGTTTGTCTTTCCCGACAAAGAGCAGACCGACATTAGCCTTGAAAATGTCGTAGGTCTACTTGTTATGCCAGAGCCAACGTCAGCTGGAAATACATCACGAACATCCTCAATAAACGCCTATACTCTCATTGGTGTTGATTTAAGTAATTAATTTCAAATCTGGAACATGCAGGACCTGTAGACCAATTGTTAATTTCAGAGACCTACAGCAGTGTTTGTTGTAGTTAAGAGTTTTAAATAAATCTGTTGTCTCTGGTTTAGGCGCCAAGATAGGAGCCTGCCTACGTCAGCAGGCCTAGGCCCATTTTTAGTTTGTATGAGTAGGGCAGTAGGCTTAGTATTAATCCGATACATAAACTTTTTAAATATAACCTTGTCGTTCTAGGCCTAAGCTATAGGCCTGTTCAAAGTCATAAAGTCATAATATTGGTATTTTATGAGACTTTATGTGTGGAAATATAGCCTATTCCCTTTAGGCTATTATTAAAGTCATAACTTTTTGCAGTCATTTTTGTGTTTTTATAGATAGGCCTAACTAGTTTTTGTAAATATAATGAAAAGGCTATCCTATTTATAATTCAATAATCCTAGTTAGCCTACTTAAATCACTAATACATTACTCTATTAGACAAAGCATATGCTATTAGATAGATGTAAATCAGTGTCCCAATGTAGCCCAGACAGTGTCTCAATGTGCCCCAACAATGGGGCACATTGGGACACGTTGGGGCCTCTCAACAATTGAAAACTGTGAGTTTATTAATCATCACCCAATGTCCATTTTTATACAAAACGACGAGTAACATGCTAAAGTAACATCTAACTGTTAAACAATTTGCATGGACTTTATTGTTTGATCATAATTTTGAAAAATGTTTGAAAAATGTGTTATTTTTGTCCCAATGAGCTCCGGTCTCCCCTACTCATGCCTACTCGATTTCGTGGCAAGATATGTGACCTCCGTTTCTAGATCATCCGACAGTGAATTGTCCGATATGCGAGCCACAAAACTTTCGGTATAGGCGATATAGGCTGCTCCCTTTAGAGGCACTTTCTAGGGGCGTCAAATTCTGGCAAAATGCATGCTGGTCACTTCCGTCAAAAATATGTCCTTTATGTGTTAGGGCGGCATTTTTGTCCTGTCACAAAATTAGCTGTATTTTTAATTTCTCGAAGTTTGACCAGCACGTAATCTTAAACTATCATGACGTACAGAGTAATCATCATCATCTTCCACACAACCCTGTTTCATCATCATTGGCACTATCAGATGAACCACCTTATAGGCCTACACAAACCCTTTTCCATCATCGTCATAATTTCTATGACTGTCAGATTTTTCACTGTCTGTCTTATCTAAAATTCTACGTTTACATGGTTTGTTGTGTTTTGCTAGTCTTCTGTTTTTAAAATCTTTTCGGCTGGACGACTGACTAGGCACCGGTCTTGGACTGAGGTTCCATCACTCTCTTTTGTTTTATTGCGACTTGTCTAAACTCTATGGTTCTTTTGCTTCTGTTGAGGTTTTTGTATTTCAGAAGCTGTAACTGCTTTAACGGCGTGTTCCTCCTCTAATTTTCTTTTGTTCAGAGTGTCTGTGAGTAATTCAGATAGCACTAATTGTGACGAGCAGGCCTATCATGAACACAGTTTACTTAAATAAATGCATGGGGTTGACTTCAACATTTTGCAACCAACCCAGATTAAAATGTTGCAACCAACCCCAAAGCAATGGCATAGACATTGTTTATGGAAAATTTTATCGACGGCGACGATGACTAAATGCATTTAAAGCCCAAATCCTTGTTCAACTTATGGCACCAAACAACACTAAATTGCTTTAAATCGTAATCGTAATCTCCAAACTTCTAAAACGCCAATCGAAAGCCAAGCGCGGGGCACCAGCTTATTCACGAGCGCTGAGCTTATTCACGAGCGTTCAAAACATTAAGGTACATTACGAAAAAACACAAAACCACAAAATTTACTTTTGATTGCCGAAAATAAATATTGACTTTTTGGTAGCTACAATCAACTGCCTGCCAAGAAATTAGGTCACACGGACCTAAAATATAGTCTATACAAGGTAGGTTTTTTAATTGTACGCTGCTATTATTTAGCGCTTAACCAGCGATGGTGTTGCAACCAACCCCTGTTGCATCTAGCCCCTGTCTTCCCTACACTTAGCGCCTTTATCTTAAGCTTGGCATATATTACCAGTGTAAGATATAGTATTTAAGTTAAGATAGGCCTGTACTTATGTTAGTCCCTATAATAGAATTGAAACTTCAACATGAAGCTGGTTATAATACTCCCTCAGCGAGCTACGCGCCCACAAATAAGACACATAGATGTTTCAGCTTAGAACAAGTCAATCAACATTACCCCAAAACAAATTCGGTAAGTAGCAGTATGCATGCCAAATTAAAAGAAGTAGTGTTTTGATAATGCGGCACTTACTGGAGTATTTATTTACTTAATTAGTGCACTTATTGTCGTGGGTGTATTTCCACTACATGCTTTTGTATATAGGTATGAGTGTATGTGAGTCATGTAAGACACCCAAGAAGGCTTTATAGGAGCTGATTCTGATATGGGGAACGAGCTAAGCTACAAGTGAATATAAGCTACTTAGATACACAAATGACAAGCGTTTGATTATTAATGAATATTATTATTTGAACATCCATCAATGTAGCATTTACTAATTAGACAAAGAAAGTATAATCATTTATAATTACCGACCAAATCCTTTTAACCAAGATGTGATGTTTCTTAGAGTAGACGATTCGAGTACAGGTGATCTTATTCGAACGCGATAGCCGAACGAGCTTATCTTCCGATCTGCTGACTACCTGATGATTCTTCTTCACCCTGATCTTTCCTCCGTCTTGCCCGTCTTCTTTCCTGCTTCCTTCTTGCGTCTCCGTTGCCTCCCGACTCGTCTCTCTCTCTTTTCCATCCGTCCTTAACTTATATATGAGTATCGATCCTTGATATCGTTCATCATCCATCCTTCAAATACTAGGGATTGCTTAGATGTAGGCGATCCTTATTTGTACCTCTTCCTTCTTTCGATGCGTCCCGGCCAATCCATGCATCCTTTCTCTTGTTTGATACTTAGCCCCTGCCCAATGAACTGCTGTGTACTACCCTCCTTGCTGTACTCATGCATACACTGACAAGTGATTAATTTATCCTTTAGCTGCCTCTCTCTTCTCTCCTAGGCTGACTCATTTCACTAATAATAATAATAATTATACTCTATATGATGGTAATGGCGATGACGTCATTTTCTCGGCATTACATTATTACGCACTTAACAAATCTGAACCCCAGGAGCAAGACAAGTGCATGCAGCAACAACGTTTCCTGTCATGTAAGATGGAAGAGGTTCAACCCTGCAGTGGTTAGGTAAATATTTCATCAAATATATCTTACATTCTGCAGCAGTTGAAAGCATCAGCCCGAATATGATGAACATAGGAATGTAGTTGGTCATTTTCGGAGTTCGAATTGAATCCAGTTGAAGTAATTACGTCTCCTCGGTTTCAGATTCATATAGGCCTAATCTATTACAAAATAAACTGACATTAATCATTAAGAAAAGTTCAAGAACGACCATAGCTATGGGGCCTAATTTCTGCCCTTTTGAATGTGCATCGCACACTAAATTTTAAGTTAACATAGATGAGCTGCTGCTCTGTCTCCTTTAGTAGATCCTACCTCCTCTTTCTGGTCTCTCTGGCAGCCGGACTCGGATCTCCAATGGACATCGATCTCTGGACAACCTCTTTGATACGACGCAGCTCTTGTGTCTTGCGCTTAGTTTTAGAGATTTGGAAAATACAATTACGAAGCGAACATTTAAAAATTAAGTGACATCTCCAATCGTCAGAGATGATCTCCGCAGAGATGATTTAAGTGCCTGGAGATGTCATGGAATGACGTAAAACAAGGACTGACAGGGATAAGTGGAGAGTTACCTCGCCCAATTAGCAGGAAGAGCCAAATACTATGTAAGTAAATAAACATCTGTTACAGTTAGATTACTATCCGACATCGTTTACCACAGGGTCATCGTGATAACAACGAACCTAACGACAGCGGATTATACAATGTCTCCATTTTGTCAAATATGATGATATCATATCAGCTGGCGATTTAAACTGTAATGTAAAGCTGTTTTGATTATCTGGATAAGCCAAACTATTGCTTAGTGCATAATACAGTCCATATTATAGAACTGGGAAAGGCACCAATATAGACATCTAACGGACATTGCATAATTAGGGAGAAACACCGACGGTTGCCATGTAGTGGAAACTAATTGACGTCCATGTGATCCGACCAATCAGAATGCGCTAACAATAGACACAAGACTTAATAGTTTCCCGAAGTCTCTGCATTAAAGACCCTGCAAATTATCCAAAAATCTGCTATGGGTACTTTTAGCCTGATCAAACACTCCTTTGACACTTGCTAATAATACCCCCTTATTAAATGTGTCGGACCAGAGCCGGATTAACCTATAAGCGAAATAAGCCATGGCTTAGGGCCTCACAACGTTTTGAGGGCCCCCAACTGTAAGGAAATATAAAATTAGATGGTGCAAAGGTCCTATTTGACATGGTTTAGGGCCCCACAACGTTTTGAGGGGCCCCAACTGTCAGGAAATAATAAATCAGATGGTACAAAGTCCTATTTGACAATTTTCTTCTGGAAAAAAGACGGAAAAACAAAAAGTCATCAGAAATTTTTCAAAGTAAAAAACATGGTTTTTCTCCAAATCTGGAAAAACATTTTGCATGGCTTTCCGGTTAGGGCCACCGATGTCTTAACCCGGCCCTTGGCTTAGGGCCCCCGAAAGTCTTAATCCGGCCCTGTGTCGGACCCTTTGTTAAATGTGTCGGACCCTCTGTTTGGAACAGTCATTCATTCATTCATTCATTCTTCGTTTATTGAATCCCAAAAAATCAGTAAAATAAAAAATATAGATATGAAACATTGACATGGGTATTGAGAAACAACCGGTAGACCCAGAAGGAACAGAGTTCCGCTTGAATAGGGTCACCAAATTAAAGGCAGTACAGATGGCGACGAAGAACAGTCGTCTTTCTAATTAAACATGCATCGAAGTCTTAACTATGACAACAACAACAAATTGGATCATATACATGATCAACTGAACAGAGAGTTAAACTTAACTAAGCTATAAAACAAGTTACAAATTACAGTCGTGTGTCATTTAAGAAACTGCGCAGTTGTTGTTTAAATAATTGTAAAGTCGGCAAACATCGAATATGAACAGGTAATGTATTCCATACTAATGGTCCATTGCATTTAATATTGAAAAATCTAGTATTAGTTCGAGCGTAAATACTACGAAAGTTATCTTGGGATCTTGTATGAATGAATTTGATAGGAGTGCAAGACATAATCATCAAAAACTTGGGGCAATAATTTCCGTTCATATTTATACATAAATTCTGCAATTAGGAATTTATTTACAGATTCTATTTTTAGAATCCTTAGTCTTGAGAACAAATGATCAGTGTCATCTTTATAATATTGTTTAGCAACAATTCTCACCGCACGTCTTTGTAACATCATTAGAACTTTTAAACGAGAGGGATAATTGGATGCCCAAATTAGGTTGCAGTAAGAGAGGTATGGGTAATAAGAGAATAATAAAGATCGAGCAGTATAAACTTAGGCAGTAAATATTGAATGCGATTCAATATACCAATACTTTTAGCAATTTTTTTTAGAAATTTCCCACGATATCCGTAGTTTGCCTAATCTGCCGTCATTTAAATCATTAATGCGTGCATACTTAATTGATAATAATAAATAATTACTATATGATATTTGCTTTACTAATTAACGTTTTTGTCTTTACTTTCATTATGTTTCTGTTTTTGCCTCATAGTCCAGTTTGACTTCTGGTCGAAAGGTCAATCATTTGTCATTCTACATTTGTCTCATTATACAAGGGCGACCTCAACAAGAGGTACCTTGGTTCATTCTGGTTCTTTCTGTTGTATCCCAATGTTAGGTCCTATTGTTTACTGTGTTAATTGTCATCTGCTGGTTGTACTGGAAAAAACGAATGTTTATGGTAATGGTTACGTCTCCTCAAAACATTCTGTCAAATTTCATAGAACCCGTATTTGAAACTGCGTATAATGTAACCGAAAAGTGATAGCCTAAGTCGTCTGCACCAATAATTTGGTCTAAAAGCAATAGACTATAATAGGCCTCCTATTCTTAGTACAACAGCATTTACAGTGCGCCTTTCGCACCTTCAGCGGACGAACGGTATTACATTATTATAAAAATGTTAGATACACTGCATATTGTAATTATTATAGTAGTTATTTAAGTAGCTCATTGTTTCTTCTAGCACTGCATACCTGCCGCCAAAATCCGCTGTTCAGTTCATTTAGAAAAAATAGCCAATTATGTTCTGTCTGACAGAAAGACTACCCAATAGATTTACCAACAATTACCGATTGTAATCGGCAAAGTACTGGTGAGAAAAAGGTAAGAACAGTCCCTGGCGCTATCCTGAGAGGCAGCCATGAATATAAGAAGTATAAGAAGTATCAGCAACTTCACCTTCTAAGCCTCGGCATGGGATGGCGAATGGTCAGTCCAACTACCTCGCCGTCTTATCTTCCCACCGACAGTGTATGGTCAGTGAACTCATTTATAACTGAGATCGTTCGGGAACGCAAGTCGAACAGAAATCTAAAAATGTCTCTCTTCTCTGAGAGGCATTTAAAATCCAGATCTTTTGGCTGACAGTCTTACCATTAGATCATCACACAGCGTTTGCATTCGTGTATAATAAGTATAACAGACATCTCAACTTCGTACAGAATACCACGTAAAGGTGAAGACGGGCATCGCCATTAATTGTCAAATTCGCCAGTCAACGGATCTGAAAATTCCATATTTAATATGGTCTACAGGGCACGCACATCTCTGAGAAAATTATCCTCTGGCAATGGAGGCTCTGTTATCTACTTCAACGAGCATCTCACATTTCAAACCGCTCAGATATATGCAAGGTTCAGAAGCCTAATTACAGAGAAAAATCAGTTTCAGCCTCAGTCTCGGAAGGAAATGTATACATACAAATGTATGGTTGACTGAGGCCCATGAAGATAAGCCGCGGAAGATATCGACATTGAAAAACTTGAAACAAGTTACTGCTCCGCATTATACCTCAGTAACACACCAGCGAGACTAGGTTACTGCCCACCCTTGATCGTTTGGTTACGTCGTCTTAATCAACTGTGCATATCCACTACGTAAGTCGATTGCGCTAAAGAAATCTAATTATAAAGCATAAATAAGTCAATTCCATTCGTCTTCCTACGAGCGGACGAAATGTGACTAACTGCTTGGACTCTAAGGAGGGATTCTCTGGTTTCAGTTCATAATCAAGTTATCCCTTTTTGGCACTTGCATTCGCCGTATCCCCCGTATTGATAACACAGATTACAGCAGCCCTCGGCTTGGAATAGCTTGGCTCGGATTGGCTTTGTTATATAGTCTGCTATTTTATTTCGTTATTTTTTTATAATAGCGTTGTTGTTGTTGTGGTTGTTGTTGTTGATGATGATGATGATAAAAACGATGATGATTTGTTAAAGAAAGAGGAGGAGACGGAAGTAAAACATGATGATGACGACGATGATGATCGATGTTGTTGACAACGACGATGATAATCGATATAATGATGATTATGAAATAATGACAAGATGCTGAAAAAAATAATGGCAAAACTTGCTATTAACTGACACGATACCGAAAAAGACGTAGGCCTAATGCATAAATGGTAGAAACTTACCAGCAAAAGGCTACTCGATGTAATGCAAGCCTACTCAAACCAGAGTCACTATATACTTTATTAGAGAAAAATAAAAACATTTACTTGTGCTAGTTAGGCCTACTAGGCCAAGAGCAATTTATGCATGAATCACTTCCTAGTTTCAACGAGATTGGTGTAGCATAGTACGTCAATAGAACTACTATATAAGTAAGTAAGTAAGTAAGTAAGTTAAGTTATATAATGAAACTCATCTCATATAAGCATCGATCAACTACGACCCCTATGTATGCCTACATGCAGGCTTCAAAGTCGTTTAGACCCGGATCAAAAATATACTGCCTTTTGTGTGTGGGCAAAATGCAAGAGAGGTCATATAGGCCTAAACTCAGATTAGGCTTCTCTTATTTTGTGAGGCCCAGCGTGGTATTAAATTCAAATATGCAACTGATGTTTGTATAATTGTATTTGCTTAATTTTTTATCTATAGGCTACTCTAACGAAGTGCTGTGAGTAGCCTATAGGGTCTATTTGCTAAATATCGACCATGTTTTCTCACGACAGAAAATTTCTAAAAAGAATTATTACAAAGTTTCTAAATTGCCGAATTTATGTAGATCTATTCCTAGGGTTTACCGGTACTAGCAAAATTACTTTGTGTATTTTATGTCGATTTCCTGTTCTTCTCTCGACAATCATATCTATGCCACTAGAATGGTAACTTCTGTGTAAACAAATGCCAGCTATTTTGGCATTAAATGTATTGGATGTCAGTATGAAATACGTTGGAGTTTGCCATATTTACAGCAACGGCATGCTTATAACTGTCTAAATGATGACTAACTACTAAAATTAATGCTTGATTGTATAGTTTACTCTTACTTCCTTGTATCGGCTAGTGGACATTCCTCTCCCTCGTCATCAGATCTTCCCACCGACAGCGACGGAGCGTAGGCCACTATACCGGGCCGAGCCGAGCCACTGTCAATCTAAGTCACTGTCGAGCCAGGCTACGACCGGGTCAAGCAAAGGCACTGTCAAGTCAATACATGCCACTTCCAGGTCCAGCCACTACCGGGCCACGCTCGGTTCTTGGCCTATAAAAGAGACGAAAGAAGAGAAAAAGCAGGATAAGACGCACATAAGCTTATAACTGGAAAGGAATCATTACAGTGGAGAGGTTCTTTGAATTAGCTCCAAACAAGGCAACTCGCGGACGCAGGCATACAATTTAATTATCTAATAAGCCAAAGAGAACATTAGGGCAGAAATTCTTCAGTGCAAGAGCTGTAGACGTGTGGAATGCTTTGGATGATAGTACTGCCTCAGTGCACACTATAACAGCTTTTACGAGGAAGCTAGAAAAATTTGGGGTACTTGTCGGTTTCACGACCCCCCAAAAAGATCTTTTAATTATAACTAGACGAGACCCCTGTAGGCCTACAGGAATGTGTTCGCGACAGTTAATATCTGTCTTCTAATGACGACGCTAACCCTAACCTGACCCTAACCGACCCTCACGACTTCAAGTTTTATAGTCCATATAGGTAACGTTGAGGTCATGCCTCGTTGTTACGCGCCGCATGAGGGTCGGTTAGGGTCAGGGTTAGGGTTAGTGTCGTCCATGTTTTCTAATGACGAAACGTTCATGTTTATGACGTAATAGATAAGTTCTGCCGGATATGACATTCAGTCCTGTATCACACTTTCCCAAGCACCTGTATATGTCTGGAAGATTGGAATATGTGATGAATTAGATGGACTGCAGCACAAGGTGAATACTTTGGCTAAAATCATCACATGGTGACGGTAGGCCAACCACAGGAGCTCTCGACCTATCTTGTCTTCCGGCAGAACGCAGACTCCGTTGAAGAGCTCAGTGTTGACAGATATGAAAGCTCAAGGTTTGAACCTTGTCAGTGAGTTTCCACAACTCCAGAAGATTATGAATGGCCATGGATTCATTGTATCCTGTCCCAAAGGCTAATTTCGGCACACCGAAAAGTTAAAGTGTTAAATATGAGCTAATAAATTTCATTGGCAAATGGTAAATTTGAAAATTCACTTCTGAAAACATGTCTGCCAAAAACACAGAAAGTAGACACGTTGACCTTCAACAAGAACTTTACACTCTGTTCAAAATACCAGTTAGTAAGTAAGTAAGTATAACACAGCATAAACTATTTGAATCTCATCTCCATGACAAATGTTGAGTTGTTGACCAAATTATACGACATCAAGATTTACCGCTACTGCTACTATATGGTAATATTTCAATGTCATTGAGCACCATCTTCCACCTGGAATAAGATGCTGAAATTTTATCTCAATAATACTATTGACAGGTCTAACAAACTGAGAGGGTGCCCTGGTTTCTAGCTTGAACTTTGTTTTTGTGAACCACCCTGACATACATTATAGAAAAAACAGCGTACGGTCTTACCTTGTCAATAACATTGTCAAGCAGCCTACAAGTGGATTTAACTTTCTTGATCGTCTTCTCGACCTCTACCAATTTATACCAACATCAAAGTAATCAGCTCTGTTACTTTTTGTTTTCAGATTTAATTTCTCATGTTAGCATTTCTGCATTTTCACAATAAACGAATATACTATTAACACAACTAAATACATTTTTAATCATCGTTAAAATGTTAGGAACATTTTAAAGGATCAAACCACTGTTCACTCAGTTCTCTCGTATGAAATGGTTGAACTCTTTCGGATGATGGACGTCATATTGGGGGTCAGAGGCAAATGCCCCCATGAATTTGACGGGAAAATGAACTGCTTATAAGTTTGTTAGTGCATTTAATGAAATAATATTTTTGTATTGATCAGTAGGAGCTTAGGACAGCAGAAAATCAAACATAGTAAGAAATATATAAGAACAAGAGGAAAACATGTTAGATAATTTAACCATAGTTTTGCACATGTGGACTAAATACAAAACTTAACAATCTGGCCAAGTTTTGCTCCCACCCTTTGAAAAAACTGCAGTGACGTTCCTGGCTATCAGCAGCCTCAGCAGAGTAAACGTTCATGGGAACTCTAACGGTCTAAAGGAGCTAACGGTCACAAATCTCATAATTGTCTTGGCTGTCGAGTTGCAAGGGACTTTCGTTGTTTGTCTGCAGTAAAACAAGAGTGTTTAAACATATTTCAGTTACTAAATGTCAACGATGTAACATTTGAAAACTGAAATTATAGTTAAGGACAGTAACTAGAATGCATCGAATGTTTAAGGTGGCCTAATGGATGAGGCTATGGAAGGAATAAAAATAGCTGTCACGACCCTGGCGCACCCTAGCGATAGATGGCCCTGGTCGTGATATATTACAACGGTGAGAGCGAGGGTTTTTATAATATTTAATATAAAAGTATAACGGCAGAGATATATACAACAAACTCTCGAGGCACACTCGGCGTATTATTGTAAGCTGACGACTTCCAACGTTTCTAAGCGTTCTCGGCCTAAGCTGAATGCTGGAACGTTCTCTTGATTCAATTTTACTTAGCGCGATGATGTTACAGTTACAGCCTGCCAACGCCCGTAGTGTCCTCCTGCGGTCGGCCTTACAAGGCCTTATATACCGTTCGCTTATCTCTTTTACGACGCATCGGCCGTGGTAATAGAATGTCTGTCCTTTGAGCTCGGGCGTATCGAATCGTCCCTGACGAATTGATTCTCTGCGGGTCGTCTTTGATTCCCTCTCACTGCTTGTCGGTGATGACGCCCGTGGGGAGTCGTTATCTTGCGGCCGAGGCGTAGATGTCTTTCCGACCGTTGCCAGTTGACCGCGATGAACCCTTCACATCTGGTGGTACGATGAAGAGCCCTTCCGGCCCGCTTCTATAGCGCCATCCTGTCAGGCTCGTTATTGGTTGGAATGCTGTGGCCGTGACATACCTCCCTTCCCAAAGACGATGTCGTGGGTCGTCGAGCCATGACATCGATCAGCTCCAATGTCACTCGTCCGGACGACAGCATTCATAGAAGAAAAACATATACATAGGCTATATACATTTATATACATCAACAGGGTGGCTCCCCGTCGCGGCTGGTCTCCTTCTCGCCCCTCTGTCAAATCGGGGACAAGAAGTCGGCTGCGACGTTCCTATGTCCGGGACGAGTAAGGATATATCCCTGCAGGGCTGACTTCCAACAGGGTCTAAGTGCCCCGCAGCTGCGCTGCCCTTCTCCTAGTGTGTTTACATCGGCCACGCAATCATTACATACTGGGCCTGGTCGCTCTATGCTTATGAACGTGGGCCCATCACCACCTCCGTGTTGGTCCGTCGCCTTCGTTTTGCCCGCTATGCTATCAATGTCCATAATTACCTCTTCGCCCTCTGGTGGCGACTCTGCGCACGCGCATTTGCTTCCCTGCTCCTCCTCTCTCTTTACGCTACGGGTTAGTGAAGTGTTAACGACCTCGTCTGTCTGCCCCTCCCTCGCCTCTGGTCTGGCTTCTCTTCCTCTCCTCTCAGCTCGTTCCTCCTCTCTTGCCTTCTTCTCTTCCTCACACTTCCTCATTTCGAACTCGAACCTCAGTCTCTCAAGGTCGCGTTCCTCTCCTATGGTTACAGACCCTGGTGGGGTTACCATACCTTCCTCTGGCTCATTACTTTGCCCTTCGACGACCTTGGTCGCCCATTCTTCTAGTAACTGAGAGCGCTCCATTGCGAAGACGCTCTCCTCCTCCATTCCTTCCTTAAGTAAGTATGACCTTAGCCTCTCATTTGACATCTTCCTGATAAGCGCTCGCTTATCGGGTGAGAGATCGTCCATGTTAGAAGAAAACATTTGAATAAATTGAGAATGTATGCTGGTTGACAATGCATGCACGAATGGAAACCAACCAATTCTATAGCTGACGACAATGCACAAATGGAAACCAATAAATTCATTCGATACTGTCACTAGTGGCACCCGCCGCAGCCAACTCTCGGCCCGTGATTGCCACTCCCTCGATTACACAGATAAAACCAGCCAACAACGTAAGAGTCCTACCCGTTTTGTGCCTTTCGTCGGTCGGTTGACTTGTTCGTTGTTGAGCTGGTGTATGTCGGTCGCCTCCTCGTCTGTCCGACATTCGGTTGTTCCCTTGCGACTCGTCCTTCCGACCTTCGGTTGGCTGGTTGTCTGCTTGCAACTCCTTCCGATCCTCGGTTGACCGCTTCCGACTCGTCCTTCCGACCTTCGGTTGGCTGGTTGTCTGCTTGCAACTCCTTCCGATCCTCGGTTGACCGCTTCCGACTCGTCCTTCCGACCTTCGGTTGGCTGGTTGTCTGCTTGCAACTCCTTCCGATCCTCGGTTGACCGCTTCCGACTCGTCCTTCCGACCTTCGGTTGGCTGGTTGTCTGCTTGCAACTCCTTCCGATCCTCGGTTGACCGCTTCCGACTCGTCCTTCCGACCTTCGGTTGGCTGGTTGTCTGCTTGCAACTCCTTCCGATCCTCGGTTGACCGCGTCCGACTCGTCCTTCCGACCTTCGGTTGGCTGGTTGTCTGCTTGCAACTCCTTCCGATCCTCGGTTGACCGCTTCCGACTCGTCCTTCCGACCTTCGGTTGGCTGGTTGTCTGCTTGCAACTCCTTCCGATCCTCGGTTGACCGCTTCCGACTCGTCCTTCCGACCTTCGGTTGGCTGGTTGACTGACTGCAACCTTCCTTCCGATCCTCGGTTGACCCGTCGCGACTCGTATCTCTGCGTTGGTCCCTCCGTTCCTGCACCGTCTGAATAAGGCTGCCGGTCGCTGACTGTACTGTACACTGCAACGCTTATTCCTCAATCCCACTTCTGACACCAGTAATGTCACGACCCTGGCGCACCCTAGCGATAGATGGCCCTGGTCGTGATATATTACAACGGTGAGAGCGAGGGTTTTTATAATATTTAATATAAAAGTATAACGGCAGAGATATATACAACAAACTCTCGAGGCACACTCGGCGTATTATTGTAAGCTGACGACTTCCAACGTTTCTAAGCGTTCTCGGCCTAAGCTGAATGCTGGAACGTTCTCTTGATTCAATTTTACTTAGCGCGATGATGTTACAGTTACAGCCTGCCAACGCCCGTAGTGTCCTCCTGCGGTCGGCCTTACAAGGCCTTATATACCGTTCGCTTATCTCTTTTACGACGCATCGGCCGTGGTAATAGAATGTCTGTCCTTTGAGCTCGGGCGTATCGAATCGTCCCTGACGAATTGATTCTCTGCGGGTCGTCTTTGATTCCCTCTCACTGCTTGTCGGTGATGACGCCCGTGGGGAGTCGTTATCTTGCGGCCGAGGCGTAGATGTCTTTCCGACCGTTGCCAGTTGACCGCGATGAACCCTTCACATCTGGTGGTACGATGAAGAGCCCTTCCGGCCCGCTTCTATAGCGCCATCCTGTCAGGCTCGTTATTGGTTGGAATGCTGTGGCCGTGACAATAGCGGGAAGAACAATAAACAATCTGAGATACGCTGACGATACAACACTATTGGCGGGTAAAAAAACCGATTTGGTAGAACTAATAAGAAGGCTCAAGAGTGAAAGTGAGAAAGCAGGACTCTACTTCAATATAAAGAAGACAAAGATCATGACAGCAGAGGAGGAGGACAGTTTTGTAGTAGATGGAGAGGAAATAGAAACGGTAACTAGCTTCACGTTTTTGGGATCAGTAATAGAAAAAGAGGGAAAGTGTGATATGGAAATAAATCGTAGAGTAGCGATAGGAAAAACTGCAATGAATGGTCTGGAAAAAATATGGAAGGACAAACATGTGAGTATAGACACGAAAAAAAGATTGGTGAAGGCTCTGATCATACCAACAGTAACATACGGCAGTGAGACATGGACAATGACCAAGAAAATGAAAAAAAAGATTAACGCATGCGAAATGTGGATATGGAGGAAGATGCAGAGAATATCATGGAAAGAGAAAAGGACCAACGATTGGGTGCGCATGAGTATCGGAATTGAGAATGAAGAGACACTACAACAAACAGTGCTAAGAGCAAAGTTGAGGTTCTTTGGTCATGTCATGCGATCAGATGGATTGGAAAAGGAAATGATGTTAGCATATGGAGAGGGAAGGAGAAAACAAGGACGACCAAGGAAAAAGTGGATGGACGAGATACATGAAACAACTGGAATGAATTTGGCAGAACTGAGAGATGCGACGGCGGACAGAAGGAAATGGAGAGGCTTGATCATGAAGGTCGCTAGAGTTCCAGGAACTGACAGCACAAGGTAACAAGGTAATGGAAGGCCAGTAGTTAGTTGATTCCCGGTTATACAATAAATTGGCACATAGTGCCGTTTTAGCATCTATTGGGTGCAGTGGCGGTTTTAGCATCAATTGGTATACGTAGTCTCGGTTTTAGCATCAATTTTGATATAGTACCGGTTTAAGCATCAGTACAAGAGTCGCATGAACCTCTGTTGTGAAAACAATGAGGGTTCAAAACCTGCTGTTGCTGTTGCTCTTGCTGCTCGGGAGCCAATGGGGGAACGGCTCATTTCTAGGCAAACAGTGCAATCCCAACACGCTGTGCTTTGTAAAACCCATTGGCAGATGGGCAAGAGATAATCGCATAGTACGGCCACTGCAACGTCCAGCCCTAATGCTTTGGAAAGCTAATTAAAAATCACTTGGGTGGCCTATAGACTGACGTACACGCCCAAAGACGCCAGATAAAGTTTCGCGCTTTAGAACTTATAATTGTCGGCGTGCTCCAAAGCTTACATTTACAAATGCTTTCGCACATACGGACATATTTTGACCCTAGTGCATTTATTACACCTGACCCAGGAGGACATTTTTTACCCTAGTGCATTTGTCACACCACACCCTAGGTCATAGGTCTGAGGCGATCAATGTACGTGGAATCGTAAACATCGAACGCGTGACCGGAGCTAAGGTCCATTCTCAAGTGCATTCAATCCGTTGCATGCGAGGGGCACAAATGAAAACGCACGCACGGGGATTGAGAGATGTGTAAACAGATGGATGGTCACTTACGCAGAGATAATATTATACAAAGGCGCGCATAACGCACCCTGAGCCGATAATGAGTAAGTTGGTAGCTTTTGTTATCACATATATACGTGCATCAGAAGCGTAAACATATCTTAGCGACATTCAAATCTAAAATTTACAGACGAAACTTTATCTAGCGCCTATTCGAATTATACAATCAGAGCAGTGTGATTCTCCTTACAGATTTTATTTTAGTTACAGTTACAGTTATAGTTAATGGTTTTTAATTACAGTTATAGTTATAGTTATAGTTAGTATCATTCTTTAGTTATAGTTATAGTTATAGTTAATGGATTTCTATTTTAGTTAATTTTAGTTACTACTTAGTTACAATAATTAAGGCTATAAGCAAAATTGTGCGTATTAACACGCTGTTTCACAATTTGCTCAGAGCTTTGAAAGCCGTTGAAGCATGGGTGCATCCCGCTTCATGAATACACGAGTTTCCAAAGTAACTCACAAATTGCATAATTAGGCATAAAATATCGCATTTTCGTTCTCATTTATGTCGAATCATCGATATTGCACTTCCTATTTTATTTTTTGTATTAACGAAAATAAAGATGAAGTTTCGTTATTGTTATTTTCGTTATAGTTATAGTTATAGTTAATGATATTTTAAGTTATAGTTATAGTTATCGTTAACGAAATCATTTTATTTTCGTTAACGAACATTTTCGTTATCGTTATCGTTAACGAGAATCACACTGAATCAGAGGCTCTCCCAACGCAACCAATGCCAAAAAGAATAACCTTCGGAGATATGTATAAAAATTTCCTAACTAAGACGTGCGTCTACTAAAGGATAGGGGAAACCCTTACCATCTATTTCGCACGATTGCGAGCGAATTGACTGATAAGTCACCGACGGATAAGCGTACAACGTCGAAAAAAGACGTAGGCTGCGCTATAGAAATCATTACGCATGCAGTCCTTGCATACATGTATGCTTTGAAACAACGATTCAAATGTGAAATAGGACCATCACCACTCGCTGAACACTTAGCAAACGATGCATTCCCAAAGTAATTTGGCAAACCAACAGCCGGGCTAGTGTTAAGACGTGTCTTGCGCTATAATTTAACTCGCAACGCAGACCTAACATCTTATTTTGAAACAACATCACCAATCGAATATCGCTAGAGCATTTTTATATGAACTTTGGGTAACATACTGACACACACGCAAACCCCTGCAAAGGCGTATACTTTTCTGAAACTGCAGGAATTTCGTGAAACGGATGTACAGCTACGACGGAAGAATGAATTGAGGGGCGAGAAATTGAGAATAAAGAACGAGGGTTGAATAGAATATTATTACCACAATAATTTGACGATCTTACCACTATGTTTAGCAATACAAACGTGATATAAATTTATCATCGAATTCCATCCTAACTTAACATGCCAACGGAATGCTATGTTGGAACTTGGAAGTGCCAAATGTATTTATAATTTACACTCTGACTTAATTTCTACCGCATCTATCCACATGGACAGCGCAATATTTGAATGAATAAAATCATTGTGCGTATGTCGCACGCACGAGTCAAAGACAAATAGGCCTAATCCTCCCAGGATACGTCCCTTTATGAAAACTATAACGGGCACAGACAGGCTTAAGCATCTATCTCTCGCGGACAAAGGAATCAGAGCGGGTGCATTGATGATTTCTATCGTGAAAGTAGGCCTACTTAACATAGTGCTTTGTGGGGCGCGGTGGTGTAGGTCTATGTTCGGTGCCTTGCAGCAGGAGGGTTGCGGGTTCGAATCCACCTCAAGCCGCCGCGTAGGAACCTTGGGCAAGTCCTTCACTCGCAATTGTTCATGCGCTTCGGCGTGAAACTCCGATTCAGTGACCGCGCTGTAGTCGGGGAGCGCCTCTGAGTAGAAATCTTGAAGGGGCGATATAACAAGTGCTCATACATGCATGCATAGTAAGTGTTCAAAGACCATTCGCGGGTGACTGCAGATTTTAGTCACACATTGTATTTGGTAAAAGTAGGGGCATGATAATGGAAAGAGCAGAATTAACATAGCGTTAAATTATTTAAGCAGCACCCTTCCCGTACTGCAGCACAGACCTACTCGTTTTAGATAACGAGAACACCCCAGCGCAGTGAATGTACCACTATGCTTAACAATGCACGTCGACAGAGGAATGAGGAAAGAACGGAAATGATTTTATTGACATGAAGTACTTTATATGCTGTAGGCCTACGCCTTAACTGAAATCAGACTGACACCTAGAATCCGATGAGAGATACATATTAACAATACGGAGCTCTGCTTTTAATTTATAGCATTTACAATATTTGTAAAATATGTTGCAAGAAATGTCATTTCAGCAAAACAAAATAACTGGCAAAGGTGGGTTTTAAACAGAATTTTGGTAGTAGAAACTAGAAACTAGAAACAGGCGAGAGATACATAGCCCGCAGCGTGGTCCGCGCGGCTTTTTTTGTATGTATGTGTGTATGCATGCATGCATGTCCCATGCATGTGTGTATGCATGCATGCATGTGTGCATGTGTGTATGAATGTGTGTATGTATGTAGGTATGTACGCAAGTATGTATATATGCATACATGTATGTATGATTAATCAAGACACTTAATATAGCGCGTTTTATGAACCTCTAAAAGACATTGACTGCACGCATTGCTACCTGACTGATCTAAATAAGTGCGTTTCTAGACAGTTTGAAAATGTTCACAGCAGCACGCATGTGCAGCGGATAACTGTTCCAAGGCGAAGACTGAAATAAGCAGACGCCAAACCATTGTTTTACTTTTGCATTCTATATTTAATTAACTGTTTCGTATTCACTGCTGATGTTAGTGGTCATGTGATCGCCGTGTACACCTTGTTGAGAGTGAATCGGAAGCTGAATTGCAGTGTATGTCTCTCTTTGTCGTTCGTCGGACACAGTCTGTACGTCCAGTGCTGCATAAAGGGCTGGACTATCTGTAAACAATAATTGCATGTAGCTTAACATCGGTCATTTAAGTTCTTCGGAGATCGAAGCAAACGCGGACTACGCTGTAAATAAGTAAATAAACAAAACAACATACCCGATTATCGTAATATATATATATATATATATATATATATATATATATTATGTGTGTCTAAAATTTGAAGCTTCAAATTTGCTCAATGCCCCGGAAGAATTATCACTTACTAACAATGTGATGCATTGTAATTTTAAAATATCCAAACAAATTTCAACACTTATTATACACAAATATAAGGCAAAGGCAAAGGAAGAACCGTCAGTTATTTGTCATATATTTATTCCATTTACTGTTTTGGAGAATCTGTTTCGATAGTACTCGACCAATTTTTACAGAACAAAATTTTACTCTTCCTCATTTCGGACCAGAGCTTCATTGAAATACTGCATGAGAGTCACTCCTCTTTCTGTCAAACTGTTGGCCACTCTTAGGTGGATTATGTATGGGAGGAAGCCTTTTTGGGATTTATCCGATCCCTGATTGTTGCGCATGCTCTAGACCATGGGCTGTTTTCGGCGGTGACAGAATCATCAAGGCTGAGGCCAACCAGAGTCTCCTACAGATACCAAAGGTGTCTGAAAAATGCTGTTTGGGCGACCTGTATAGGACTTCCTTGTCTGGGTAAGAATGCATTGCCTTCAAGAATTGAAGATCCTTGGGGTAAATTGGGTGATGTACAGGTGAACCAGAACTTCGCGTAAGTTGTTGTCACAAAAGTGAAACTCGAAGTAAGTGATTCCACATGTTTTAGTGGCAGGATTGTCGAGATACCCTCTCTGTGCTCTGGCGTTGTTGAATGGGAAACAGTTCTCTAAAAGTCCACATCCTGAACTTATAGAGCGAACGTGCCACCCAAAGCGGGCGGTGAAATTCCCCTGGGTACCAGAACTTCATTTCTTTCGGTGGAATTCCTACTGAGAAAACGACTGTCAGTTCTAGTAGTTCTTTGTAGTCGTCTCTGTGGTATTCAGTACTCATTTGCTGCCATGCGAAGATGACGACATTGTATCGAACTTCTGCGACACGTTATGCTGCGTCCTTATTCTTCTTTAGTGTGCGATACTTGGCCTGATCGATTTGCGGTCAGAAGTCACGGACATGACTCAAGGGTTCTACTTTCGGAGACCTTGAAGAATTATGCAGTGAAAACGCCATTTCCAGAGCAATTTCAGAAACGTGATGCCGACAGGCAAGGTTCAAGAGGTCCTTTCCTAATTCCGTTTCCAGTTTGATGTATGCGCCAGTTGCGCCACCCTTGCAACTCGTGTTACACGCCGTTGTGCCAAAACACATGGCCACGATTCTGTCTTAAAATCCAAAAATTCTGATATCGGCAAAACACTCCTCTGCCATGATGGGAGCTGTTCCGAATTGGAGTTTGGGGATGGCCAGTAGCTTGGCCACATCCCTACCAGATACCGTTATTGGAAGGCGATCAACACACCCTTGTCCTGTCACTGTAGCGTCTGGCGTGATCTTGCCGTTCCAGTGGATATGGGAAGAAGAACCTTTGGATGGATGGGAGCTGTTCCGAATTGGAGTTTGGGGATGGCCAGTAGCTTGGCCACATCCCTACCAGATACCGTTATTGGAAGGCGATCAACACACCCTTGTCCTGTCACTGTAGCGTCTGGCGTGATCTTGCCGTTCCAGTGGATATGGGAAGAAGAACCTTTGGATGGAAAGATTTACGAATCTCTGTCGATAAGGTTATCTTTCCTTGCTCAGCGGGTCGCTGAAGACTGATTATATCTCACCAGCTGGTGCTCCACATAGTTAAATTGGATTAAGCGAGAGCAGATAGAATGTGAGAGTCTTTCCTGTTACTGGTTTTGGTGCAATCTAGAGCGGCTGCAACATCACGAGAAACTATAGAGATTGTTCCCCTTCGCCTCTTTGATGGCCCAGCAGACGTTGAAGGTACTGGCTCTTTTTCTTTGCTATCTGATGATAATCCCTCCTCAAGTGACGTTTCCATAAGCTGTTCTTGTACGATAACGTTCCTTGCGCTCTGCAACTGCTGCTGATCTTGCCATCGTTCTCTATTCTAATTTTAATTTCGGTCACCTTGCGCAAGTCGTAAATGTTTAGCTATCAAGATATAGTTTCGAATATGGAGTCTAAATATTAATTGGCATGCTAATTCGATCTGGCCGATGAAAATATCACATGTAGCCTACTGTAAAAATATCACATGTACTGTGAAAACACCCTAATATATATTATATATATATCAAGATGGCGGTTGGTTGACACATCGCGCACGGAGATAAACAAATCATGAATTTGAATTTGAACATGAATGCAAAGGTTTGTTTAATGGAAATGCGTTACTGCCAGGAACAACGTGCACTCCATCTGAATATATGAAATTGGAACTTTCACCTCGAGACGAAAGGCGGTTTATTTAACTGTTGTTGCTGTCTACGATGTGTGAATATAACATAAATAGTGAATAGTAGGCTACTTGATCAGTGTATTGCTCATGAACATTTATACTGATATGTGACATTAACGATTTTCTCTCGTTTTCCATCGCTCACACAGTTTTCCGATGGATGATGAGCTTTTCAGTTTGAACTTTAGACTGCTTAGACTTACCTTCAGTAGAAATCTTTATTGCATCACTGGCACTTTTCTGTCGAAGCTTCCTGTAGAGAACGATGGTTGCTGCTGTTAATATGACGATGATGACAGTCATGACACTTGCTACAGCTATTGCAATTGGAAGTGCAATCACCTTATAGGCATCATCGCCTAAACGATACAGAGACACAATAAGTCAATTCGTTTAATGCAAAATTCACGCAGTCTCTATTACTCTATTCATCACCTTTATACTCTACACCTCACTATGCTGCTACATCATTCTACCAACTTCAAGATAGCTTGGCTTTCAAAGGGCCTTACTAAAATGCAATCTAAAAGACGAATTCATTAGCATTGGGTTATTAGGAGGAATTTGCAAAGCATATGATAGAACCAGACCTCATTGACCTACATCTAAAACATTCTTGTTTCTTGGTTTCATCACCTCCTTCTTACTTTACTTCTTTCGTGAAATGTTCAGTCACTCTTAAATCTCTATTGATCATAATCTTTACCTTTATCATGAAACAGACCTGTCTTCTCTATTCTCGTGCTCATGCTCTCTCCTGTGATCCTAATGGCTTTCATCCTAATTCAAATTTGTAGCAATCCATTTCTCATCTGACACGCGAGGTTCCGATCAATTCTGTACCGGAACTAGCATCTCGTTAAGTCCTATTTCCTTTTCTCATTCAAGAATCTATTCAAATCACTGTCACACATTATGAAGAACTGACCACGAAAGACTCAAGGCTCAAGTCCCTCAAAAAGCAGAACCATGCCAACTGTAACCATTGTTTCAGATATCTTTTCAAACGTTCCACGAACAGTTACTGTGCAGAAGGTTCACAGTTTTCTCGTAAACATTGTTTTAAGTTTATCCTGTGTTCTTCCTCTGTCAACTTAAATCTTCTCAACAAACCTTCCTTGAACTTCTCATAATTTTTTGATTCTTCCATCGCCATTCTTCGAAATACTTAAAGAGCCTTTCCTTCAACGATCTAACCAACGCTAAAGCCCATAGACCTTCAGGTACATTGTATCCCGTCTCTATCTACATGCGCGATGAGTTGCATTGACTGCTTGTGACCCAGCGGATCTCGCTGGATTGCCGCTTTAGTCTCTCGTTGCATTCTTGTCCGTGCTCCATCTTACCTACGCGATCTCTGCCGCCCAGTATCCGACGTTGCAGAACGTCGGACGCTTCGACAGGTGAACTTCTAGTTTCATGTGCTGGCTTGGCAACAAGGCATTGCCGAGCTTTCTCGGTCGTAGGTCCTCCATCTGGAATTACCTCCCGTTGGAGCTGTGTTCACCAATGCAACTGAGTTTTGTAAATCACTCAAATCTTTTTCCGTTAGGATTGATGCGTTGGGAAGTTTTACAAAGTCGCTACAGAAGTCATTAGATAAGATTAGATTAGACTAGATTAGACCATGGATTCTTGCAAGAAACAAAGAATTTCTAATATGCTTTCAAAAAGAGAGCATAGCACTATCGAATTATCTTTTGAATAGCTGAGTGTATCGCTCTTGAATTCGTGCACTGAAGTTAAAGAACAGAATTATTGACAGTAACACTGTCTCTATTTTTCAACAGGAAATTTGACTTTTTCAATGTCACCAATCATTCTCTTGAATCAGTAGGCCTTATTATACAAATCGAAAGTATATGATAACTCACCTCTTTCTTGTTGACACTCTCCATTGAAAAGTTGAAATGTCATACCAGTTTCTGTTAAATTAAATACAGGGAAATTCATTACACTTAGTGCTAAAAATATCGTACGAAGTTTACTACTGACGCAAAAGAAGCTCATTAAATACTTCAAACGCTACAATTATTGTGCCAATTGCTACTAACGCAATTGCTAATCCTTGATGTTACAATTGCCGTAGAATTTATTCTATTCAATTCCATTTACGGACTAATAAAGCGTCCCTCACAGTAGGCTACGACCTAATCAGAGGCTCTCTCAGTCCCAGTGCGAAAAACCCCTAGAAAAAGTTTTAAGAGAACTGGCAGAAACAGTAGTGTCTCCAGATAGTACCACAGCGCGAGTTATAGCAGAGGCAGCTGAGACAGGTCGCCTGATAAGATCAGAGGTAGCGTGGAGCCTTACCCAAAAGCATTCTACGGGTAAGAAAGAGAATTTTAAACTGAATCTGAGCAGTTAAGGGAAGCCAATGAAGGTATTCTGTCATAAAAGTTGAAATAATGAGAGAAACGAGGAAGGCGGTCAATCAAGCGAGTAGCTACATTAAGTACCGATTGGACCAGAGCCAGACGGAGTTTTGGTAGGCCACTGAGTAACGAGTTACAGTAGTCAATGCGAGCACAGATGAAGGCACAAACCATAGAAGAATATTTGGTGGTAACAGCTTTCACCATTTAAAGCCCATTCAGCAACTACTGTACAGGTGTATGTCTGCCTGAATGAATGCATTAGTACCGTTTTCGAGAGGTACCTAAAAGGAACAATGTCTTTATTCATTCTTGCATGCTTTGTATGGTACCAACAATTCATTTTCTCTCGTACCAGGACCGTGTTTGTTTCTCAAGAGTCTTCGATTGCTGGTCCAATGCCTTGGAGATCCCTGCCCAGTTCTGTATACGTTCTGTAATGTTTTGATGCCTAAAACAACTTAACCTAACATTCATCTCTTTCAACCTGCTCACCCGCCGCACCCTGACGTCTCTAGTATCGGACACATCGGAATCCAACGCGGCTTAGCTAGAGGATTATAATCTTACCTTGCGATTTCATCAGAAATTACCATTGATTTATATTTTGTGAATTATAATAAGAGCGATATAGAAGTCATTTGATTAGTTTACATTACAGTAGACCATAGAGCCATAAAAGAAAACAGGGAATTTGTAATTTAGTTTCAAAAGTGAACTTAACGGTGTTGAATTACCTTTCGATTAATTGATCTGTCATTTATTAAAGAACAGTAATCGACAGTCCCGTAGCCTATATCTGTCATTATATATCCAAAGAAAATTTGACTGTTTCAATGTTACCAATCCTTCTCTTCAATAAGTAGGTCCTATTGTACAAATTCGTAAGTGTTTGATAACTCACGTTTTTCTGTTTGTAAGCCTCCACCTGAAAAGTTGAAATATCTATACCAGTTTCTGACAACTGAAGTGAAATTATCGTAAAAAGTTGTCTACTAACCGACACAGTTGAAGCACATTAAATACTTCAAACGCTATAAACTATAATTGTAGGCTACTAATTGCGTAAGCTGAATTCTTGTTTTCAGTTGTCCTCCTAGCATTTACTGGCAACAGCTTTCGCCATTTAAAGCCCGTGCTGCGACGATGTATGCCTGAATGAATGCATAAATACTGCTTTCGAGAGGCACCTAAAATTATCTTCATAGACGCATGCATGCTCTGGTTAGAACCGATAGTTCAATTGTTGAATCGGCTCAACCAGATGCTAGTAGAGGTCGTCCCAGTAAGATAAGACATGCGCTAGTCAAAACTTAGAAGACTTATTTAACACAATATATATAAAGCGAACTATTACATCTGTCTTATTAGAGACTGGTACAACTCGTTTTGTGTGTAGTGTTGTTTTTAATAATGTCTCAATTTTAGTTTCAGTTTTAGTTATGATTGTTAGTCTTCATTTTTAGCTTTAGTTTTAGTTTTTATTGTGTGTCAATATTAGTTTTAGTTTTCGTTCTAGTTTTTAGGGATCAATTTTCGTTTCAGTTTTAGTTTTAGTAAAGTCATTTTTGTTTTAGTTTTAGTAAATTCATTTCAGATTTAGTTGTTGTTATTTAATTTCAGTTTAAGTTTTACCAATTATTTGATTCCATTCTAAATTTTAGACACAAAAACTAAATATTCACGGTTTGGTTGTCCCAGCACCACCAGTCACTTGCAGTTTGGTAATTTCGCATATTATAGTGTTCGTAATTATTCGCCAATTATTGTACGGGTTTTAACGTTGGTCGAATACTAGTTGGATTGACGAAAAGTATTCTTGCTAAATAGATGTCTGATTGATGAAAATAATTTTTACTTAAATTGAAGTGAGATTGATGAAAACATTCTTGCTTAAATAGAAGCGGGATTGATAAAAAAGTTGTTGTTTAAATAGAAGCTGGATTGATTAAAAGAATTCCAGCTAAATAGAACCTGGATTGATAAAAAGAATTCTTCCCCAAGTTGAAGTTGGATTGATGAAAAATAATAATGCTACAGTGGACTAATAATTAAGAACGCTAAACTGCAAAATTAACACTGCTGTGTTCAACCTAACGTTGAACACAGCACTTTGTCGCATCAAGCTCAATCCTATAATAATGATAATAATAATCCCAAACCGGGCTCTCCTTTGGTCGACCATTGATACTCGTCACGCTACAAGTCAGAGACAAGAGAGGCTTTCGACATTAGGCCTACTGCATTAATTAAGTGAACTTGTCGCAGTAGAGTACCACAGCTTTTGCTAATATCGAAATAGATGAATTCTTAGCGGAAAGTAAATAAAGAAAAACTGGAAGTAGCAACATCTCGTTCTCGTTCTCCTCGCGTGTCGTAAAATAGATGAACAAAATGCTAGCAGAGCTAGCGTGGGGCGCGGTGGTGTAGGGGTATGTTTGGTGCCTTGCAGCCGGAGGGTTGCGGGTTCGAATCCACCTCAAGCCGCCGCGTAGGGACCTTGAGCAAGTCCTTCGCGCACAATTGCTCATGCGCTTCGGCGTGAAACTCCGATTCAGTGTCCGCGCTGTAGTCGGGAGCGCCTCTGAGTAGAAATCTTGAAGGGGCGCTATAACAAGTGCTTATACATGCATACTGCTAGCAGAGAATACCGTTTGCACAAAATGCATAAGGCAGTACAATACAAATGGTGAATTAAGTAAGTAAAGAAAAATTTAAAAACAATATTTTTTGGTAAATATAGTTTTAGTTCTCGTTTCATCAATTTTCGTTTCGTTTCAGTTTTAATTGTAACAAATTTCGTTTTAATTTTAGTTTCCGTTGTCTGCTTATTTTAGTTTTAGTTTTAGTTTTCGTCAACGAAAACGTTCCATTTTCGTTAATTGCCATTTTCGTTTTCGTTTTCGTTGACGAAAACAACACTATGAAATTGTGTGTTCTCACTGACTTTGTAGTTTTGTGCGCATTGCTTACATTCGCCAGCCGACTGATCAGGACTGATTCAGAGGATCAGGGCATTTCGCCAGTTAGTCATATGTTTTGGTAACAATCCCACACCAGACTATCAGAAGATAGTCTGAATCCATACTGGTTTAAGTTGTGTGACCTATGACACGACACATTACACGTCTGCACATTTACATGTATACGTCCATGTATGGATCCATATTGGTAATGATCATTAGTGTGTTTTGCATCCTTCTGAACAAATTAGCTTAGACTTATTTGCATTTTGTCGCTAGAACTCAAATATTGTTTTCCTAAAAGTTTCCTCAAGAATGACTAACGTTCACCACGAATTCTATCAGCATCTGGTACAAGTCGCTAACATCAGCTGTCGCCGAACTCGGCTGACCGCAACAACTCTGGTTGAAAGCAGCCGTCTTATAAAGAATTCAACAAGTAGGGTTTATATCTTATTTTATTTTGATAGTTGCCTATTTGCCGGCCAATAGTCTTACATGAATAATCTTATATGAAAAAAGCCACATTACTTTTATATCTGTAGGCTATGTCAAGCCTTGCTTGAACAGTGATTTAAATCTATTAATTTAGCTAATTAGTAACTGACATTACTGTTTTCTGTAATGGGTAATCAGTGGTAAAATTCAGCCGGGTCTTGCCGGGTCTGAGATCCGGCACCTCAGATTTCAGACCCGCCACCTCTGACGTGAGATCCGCCACTTGCATTATGAGACCCGCCACCCCAATTATGAGATCCGCCACCTAAAAAAGGAGACCCGCCAGGCCGCCACCCAAAATCAGATTAACCTATTCGTTAGCCTCACATTGCTTTTCAATATTCACTAGCATCATAGAAAACGTCTTGGCCTGAGTGTTTATTTAAGTCGACAGCTCTCCCTCCCTCTCTGTATGTCTGCCTGTATGTCTGAGTTCAAATTAATATTATATTCGCCGCCCGCTGGTATCGTGTTTCCGATTTCCACTCAGTGTATAAGGATGTCACAGTTGTTTTCTTCATTAATGACTCACTTGAGGAAGACTTAGCTGGAATCGGTGTGAAAATCTCAATTAGACTAGCACGTCCTTTGATTAGTTACGCACGAAAAAGGTCCTGCAAGAGGTGAGTTTTGTGTTTTACTGTTAGGGCATTAGCAAGGTAGGTAAGGTAACTGGGGCTCTACCCAAATGGCCGAAACCCAATTCTGTGATGAACTGATGATGAGTTAGATCAGGCATGGACAACTTCTTTTAAAAGTGGGCCACAATAAGATTTTAAGGGCAGTTCTGCAGGAGCCAAACACGGGCACATTTTTGCAGATTCATTTGCCCCAGAAATTGAGATAATATTAATTTTATTCAAACTATGCATTATTGCAGAATAACCGTTTATAGTAAACGAAGATAGTTTTAGCGCCTTCGTGAGTTTCTTGTAAGGCGCTATATAAATGGCCATATACATACATACATACATACATACATGATAAAAACGTAATTACCATAATTACATATACAGTCCTACACTGCAATAAAATACAAAAGTTTATATGTTTATTCAGTTGTAAAAACACATTAAGCTGCTAGTCGTCCAATGTTGTCTTGTTTCACTCGGAGAGTTGATAACATTGATGATTGAGTAGTAATTTAAAATTTGTTGACAAGACTAGCGTCCGGATTATTAATAAATAAGAAACAGATGTTTTAATGTCAGCCTACATACAGAAATCGAAACATTGGTGTAGGGCTGGATAAAAGATTCCCAAGTGCCAGAGACAATGCTAATATAAGTCGATGTCAAGGGCCTGTTTAAAGGTCTCCAGGGCCCTGCGGGCCGTATGTTGCCCACCTTTGAGTTAGATGAAGTGATGAACTGATGATGCAATACAAAGTTTTCACAAGGAAAAAGCACAGGAGAAAGCACAGTTTAAAAGCTGTCAGCATCAGCTTTTCTGCAAAATTTAGCATTGATGTACGTATGATGCTGCAGAAGAACAAAGTGAACTATCAGAGTCATTGCAGGCAGAATCCATTCACCTGCATAAGGCTCATCGCGACTTATTACCAGACAGGTTGAGGGTCTTGTGTCAAGTAAGTCTGCAGGGAGGAGAGAAGTATTTACTTGCCTATAAGGCTGTGACTGATGGTTCATTTAGTGGTGTCCCCATTGTGCAAAGCTTTGCAAAAGCAAACAAAGAAATAGACAATTAAAGTCAATTCTATCAAGCTCTTGTTGATTCTATTTCTGCACGACTTATGCCACAATTGAACGTGTTGGCATTCTGTTGCCCACTTCTTGGCCTGTCTCATCAGAATATGGAGGAAATGAACTGAGGCTGGCATGCAGTAAGTTTTTGGTTCCATTCTCTATAATTGAATACAGTGACTTCAAAGATGTGCAGGTAGCTGCGGCTTCAGGGAAGAAATTTAAAAGACTTATCAGTGCAGTCTATACACTGCCTGTTAGCACTGCTGAATCATGAATGTGAACGTGGATTTATCAAAATGAACTTAATTTGCACACCACTAAGGTCATGTATAACTGTAGAACATTATTGCCTCTCTTCTTTTCATTTCCATTGTTGGGCCGCCTTTGCATGAGTGGAATCCACCGTCGTACACGTAGGCCCCTACGTGCAGTCATGGATTGCTTAAGGGTCGTCATGCCGCAGCAGATTTAGCCAGGTGCAAAGCACCGGGAAATGCGAAGCCGCAAAAGCACGCATGCAGGGCAGAATGGAAATGTTTCTAAGCTGGCATGTTGTGTCATTGACAGAATGACAATACTGAAGCTCGTGTTTACTTTTAAGCTTTTCACTAGGCTTATAATTATTTGTAATTGTCAATGGATTGATGCACAACATCTATGATCTAAGTGTATAATCAGACTGCTTTTGGTCAATTTTTAGGCCTATTTATTGAGCTCTCCAATGTGAAAGTATGCGTGCATTCCGCATATTAATGTTAGGTATTTGTTGAAGTATTTTGTATGTTTTTGCATTAATTTTACATGTCGATCAAAGCCTAGTCCTCTGTAAATGTTAAATAATGTTTATTTCTTTTAAGTTAATGTTTTTGCTGGCAATAATCGATTATGTGCCTTGTTTCACGCATTTTGTATTTTACTCGTGTCTTTTTACACTCGAAAACGGCATAAAAATGTTAAGTAGCCTATTGATAACTACTAGCCTATACGTACATGCATATATGCTACACATAAATATATCGGTTATACATTCGCCAGTTAGGCTTAAGCTTTAAATTTGTAAAGACTTGGAGACCCGGCACCCCTGGATAAGCAATTTAACCGCAACTTGCGGTGTACTAATTTCTGTAATGGGTTGCGGTTTATTATCAATAAACATAATATATTATTAATAAAATTCAACTTTCGTCAGACCGTTTTCCGCTAAATCGGGTTTAACTCGACCGAGTAGGCCTATAACGCAGTGAAAAGCAATAATAGATCTTATAACACTAACTTGACAAAAAGTCAGCAGATGAACTAATTGGCTCTGAAAATAGAGTAGTAGAGAAAAGACAGATAAAATTAGATTTTCTGATCTTCAAATTTCTGCGATTATGTTAAACCTATTTTTTATGTTCTCCAAAAGTTGCGTTCGCACGTCAGAAGTTTTTCTATTGCATTGTAGGCCTACTGCGAAATATTCAGATATTTAAAGATGATCTCTCTAGTGTCCAAATCTCAGTTGTGCCTTGCCTATAAATATCTCTCTGACTTCATGTGTAAACCTCTATGTGCTATACTTCGCTTCGTTCTTTGCTCTACGTACCGATTGTCCCTCGGACCAGGACCTCTCTAGCCCAAAGTCTGGCGTTTGCTGTTGTGGGCCCTTCTGCTTGGAATGACCTTCCCCTCCTCTGCGGGTTAGGCAAATGTCTGGAGGCTCCTCCTTGTCTACTCTTTCCCTGAAGGCGTTAATCTTTCCCGGAGCTTCTGCATTGAGAGCGCCCCTGCATAGTACATACTGCGAGAGTCGCTCTGTAAATGTCCAGATACGATATGATATCATTTAAGTAAGTAAGTAAGTAAGTAAGCAAAAATAAGCAAGCAAGCAAGCAAGTAAGTAAGTAAGTAAGTAAGTAATTCTTTAATATAACCATCTGCCAAACAGCACTCTTGGTGAACAAGCATGAGCAATATAAATTCACATAAACATCAAAATCTATCCATGATCAGTGAGATTACGAGACAAATCTAAGTAGTATGCGAACAACATTCTGACTATAAATGTTTCCTCATTTGGTTGTCTGCTTTTGACATCACCCGGTCATGGCGTCTGGGACGTAGACTGTAAACCGTTGGCTTCGCTGGGGGCGGGGGCAACCCGTGTAGGATATATCCTGGTGTTCCAAGAACTGCCGAAAAAAGCCGGGTATCGCAAGACGGCATAGCTGTTCGATCTTTGGGCTATCACCAGGAAGATGCCGCTGACGGATTAGCCTATTCATCAGGGCTTGGAACCTTCCCCTTTCTTGCTGACCAGTATATCCCCACCATGCCGGGGCTGCATATAGCAGACGGGACAGCTATAGTAGCTCGCACCACGTCGTATAGCCTGGTATCCTATCACAAGGGCGACTTCGAAAGGGCGACTATCAAAAGGGCGCATTCAAATAGGCGCTGCTTACAAGGACGATTGTTCATAAGGGCGCTGATCAAAAGGGCGCGCAATAAAAAGGGCGCTCTATCAAAAGGGCAAAAAATAGCGGGACGTACACTTAGCTGTCTGATATTCAGTGCACTTCCAAATTTTCTTTTCTCTTATTGTGTTTTCAAGTCTTAATGTACAGCCATCAACCATTAACATATCTCAAAAATTGTTTCTGTAAATGGAAGTGGAATCGATTAAACAATTCGTGTGTATAAATAGAGGCTGGATTGCTCGATAATTTTTATAATAATTTTTCCCGTAAAAAGATGCTTGATGGATGAAACTAAGATTTCAAATTAATAGAAGCTGGATTGATGAAAATAATTGTTTCCGTAAATAGAAGCTGGATCCATGAGAATATTTCTTTTGATTAAATTAAAATTCCATTGATGAAAAAATTTATTAAATAGAATTTGGATTGATAAAAGTAATTTCTTCCAATTAGATGGAAGTTGGATTGATGAAAAATGTTTTGATGAAATGAAAGCTGGATTGATGATAGTTATCATACACATAGGTAGATTGCTTACTACCTACTAACGTCTAGTACGGCATCGAAGACATTAGAATTATTTAGCAACGTAAAATACGGCTTAACAGTAACTTGGGCTTTGAACTATTGCGAACGGTGACCAGCAATGTAACTGAACGAAGTACAACAATGAAAAACGATTCCAACGAGATACGAAAATTTCAGTTTCTAGGTTTGAGTAAAAATTGCACGAAACATCGCAGTCGGCTGATAGAATCGGATCAGGTGTTTATTCCAAATGTTGTACACTACGTATTTATTGGGTCCGACTTCCAATTCAAATTCACAACCTATCTGAGTTTTCTGAGTGTGGAAAGATTTCTGAAACCGGATCAGATCTTCATTCACGGCGATGTGATTCCCAGTGGGAAATGGTGGAATGCCACCGTGGAACAAGTCAAGAACATCTACCACGTTCAGATGTCCTACCCGACAACAGCGCCAAATGGAAAGAAGTTCAAGTACCCGGCTCACATCTCCGACTACATGAGAGCTGAGATCTTATTACGTGAGTATAGACATTGGCAAATTTCACATACGGTTTAAGCCTATGTTTATTTTATCCGGGACTTGCCTATTCGTATGAATGTACCAGATAGCACCTAGACAGTTACTATAGCGCTATTTAAGTAAGTCACAAAGCGCTGAAATTACGTTAAAGTCATTATGAACAATAAGTTCCTCAATAAGCCAACAGTCCCCAGATAATTACAAGAGTCACCACTGGCGAGCACCCGCAGACACGGAGACCCAACCGACAGATTTCCATACAGATCTGTAGTGCACAGGATGTTATTAGTTCGTAGACTCAAAACATGATGTCTACCAAAGGCTTTTTAGAGTGAGTTGCTGCTAATACAAACGGCCTGTGACTCGAAGATTGCAGAATTTCCATAATAACATAGAGGCCTCATTTGAAACGCGATCATAAAGTAGATATTTTTTTCTTGCTAATGAATCACTTGCACGTCATGCGAATCTACATGTATAATTGTTGATAACAATTTCATATCCTGCATCGATCTGATATACATACATACCTACATACATACACACAGACAGACACGCAGATAGATATGCATACATACGTGCGTAAGTACGTACATACATTACATACATACAATGCGTACTCACGTATATGCGCACATACGTACAACGTCGTAGGCAACATACATTGTGGCCGAAAGAATCTCGGACAAAGAAACTACAACTCTCTACTTCACGGGTCTAGAACATTCCCCCCCGGACATCCCCCGGACGTTTTCCACAAAGTTAGACTGATGAAAATAATTCTGTACTTTAATAGAAGCTGGATTGATGAAACAAATTCTATGCTTAAACAGAAGTTGGATTGATGAAAAAAAATTCTGAGGCTAAATAAAAGCTGGATTTATGAAAGAAATTCTTTGCTCAAATAGAAATTGGATTGATGAAATGTTTACTTAAATAGAAGTTGGAATGATGAAAGAAGGTCTTTGCCTCATTAGAAGTTGGATTAATAACAGTTATCATGGACAATGGTAGAGTTACCAACTTACTGTTGGGGGGGATGACTGGGGAAAATGATGGGGGAATGTCCGGATACCCTACTTCACGTCGTCTTCTACTCTTATGCCCATGTCCCAGAAGGAGTGTCCAGCAGATCTACACAGTCTCCCTCTATCGGACATCTCCAACCTCCAGACAACCTCGATACACCTTGATTAACTCTGTTGTGTTACACGTCTGTCAGTTTGTGCCTATTAATCCATTATGTGGCCTGAGGACCCGTTTGCAAAATGGTGTTGGGGGAGTTTCTCACTTCCACTTAGTCAGTGGGTCGCCGCCGCCGTCGGCCATATTGGAAAATTCAACTTTATTGTTTCTTACAGTATATGTACGTGTAATACATCTACTCTGACTGATTTTGGTATGTAGAATTCATTTCTGATATTGTTTTCGTCATTTGGGGTCATCTTTAGCTTCAAAGGTCATGGTCAAGGACATTTTGTTGCATCATCGATGTCAAATTATAACTTGGCCAAATATAGCAGTAGAAACAGGTGTAATATCTCTAATGTTACTGATTTCGGTATGTAGAGTTCATTTCTGATATTGTTTTCGTCATTCGGGGGTCATCTTTACCTTCAAAGGTCAAGGTCAGGGACATAATTGTTTTTACATCAACGATTTCTTATACAACTTGGTCGAATGTAGCAGTAGAAACAGGTGTAATATCTCTAATGTTACTGATTTCGGAATGTAGAATTCATTTCTGATATTGTTTTCGTCATTCGGGGTCATCTTTAGCTTCAAAGGTCAAGGTCAGGGACATAAGCTTTGTTGTTAAGTTCCTCAAGTTGGGCGGGCTTTGACAGAACCCGGCTAAGAGTGCCTCCCTCCGGCTAGACATTGATGGGAAGGCTAAACTGTGGGTGGTAAACCCCTCGCCATTCTTGACTATCAATGGCGAGTCGGTCAGGTCGCCAAAACATAGCGCAAACGTATAAATACTGCAGGCTGGACCACTCAGTTGGAGGAAGGCCCACGAGGACTTCCTCACAGTGGGACTGGACTGGTTAGCACGTGCCCACTAAAGCCTCAGCAGTGCATGTTCCTATTGCGTTGCATTTGTTGCCGGAATTGTATCACGAACTAGTTTTCGCAGAGATGACAGCCAAGTTCTTGGAATCTCTTGACTGCTTGGTGAGAGCGGCAGTACGCACGTGGTTGCGGCTGCCGCACGATACTCCCAGCGGTTACTTCCATGTCAAGGCATTGAATGGCAGACCGGAAGTGCCACTGCTGCTAATATAATACCGCTGCTCAAGACCCGTCGCATGGGCAAGGTGGAGGAGTCGCAAGACCAGGTAATGCAGAGGGGGGAAACAAGTCCACTCTTTCTGGTGCAAGGAGGAGGTACGCAAGGACGGCAAGGGTGGCAGGTCAGGAGCTGAGTAACAGCAAGAATGCTAGCGACTTTCTGGCGATCCAGCTCCACATATCGGTAGATGGTCGGGGCCTCAAGCAGCAGGGACAAACCCCTCACGTGAAACGCCTGGGTGACTTATGAGACCGCCC
The DNA here is from genome assembly GCA_020284085.1 of Aporrectodea caliginosa. Classification (NCBI taxonomy): domain Eukaryota; kingdom Metazoa; phylum Annelida; class Clitellata; order Crassiclitellata; family Lumbricidae; genus Aporrectodea; species Aporrectodea caliginosa. Next base: position 751,129 of record JACEVL010000022.1, on the reverse strand, counting down.
TCCTATGTCGTTGATGTCACCTTTACCATGGACTCTACAGATATTAGTGGTCCATATAAGGAGAAGGTATGCTGTTATGCTAGACTTCATGTCATTGACTGGGTGGCCAATGTCTATCCCGGAAAGCCGTGCGTTTTATGGCGGCAGTTCTGAACTGGCGAGGAGCACTCCACCATGCGTCGTCAAGCCTCCTTCGAAAGTTGTCAGGGCTGCTGATGAAACCACCATGGCGTGCCTGGTGTTAACCACCACCTCGAACGTGTTTCGACACTTCACCCGGTCGACAGTGAGGGTCCAAAGACGCCAGACTCTGATGCAGCCTGGCAACCATCTCTGAAAGTAAAAAATAGTCAAATAAAAGATTTGCGAGTACAGTCACACGATGTTATCAAACGGCACCAGCAGAGTCGCTCTCCGTATTTATCGAGCGGCTCCAACGGGGTCGCCCTCCCCGATATATATCGAACGCCACTAGTGGGGAACTTTCCCCGTATTTATCGAACGACTCCAACGGGGTTTTCCCATATGTAAGCTTATACATACCTGCTATTTCTTTATATCTTACGATCGGTCTTCCCTAGCTTTACTCAGCATTTTAAAATCCACAATCTGGACTCAGAAGGTTTCACGATCAATATATCATTCGCTTACCATGACCTTCAAAGCTAAAGATGACCCCGAGTGACAAAAACAATATCAGAAATGAATTCTACATACCGAAATCAGTAACATTAGAGATATTACATCTGTTTCCACTGCTACATTCGACCAAATTATATAAGCATTCGTTGATGTAAAAAAAAATATTTATTTATTAAGGTCACTTGTTATAGCGCCCCTCCAAGATGTCTACTCAGAGGCGCTCCCGACTACAGCGCGGGCACTGAATCGGAGTTTCACGCCGAAGCGCATGAGCAATTGCGAGTGAAGGACTTGCCCAGGGTCCCTACGCGGCGGCTTGAGGTGGATTCGAACCCGCAACCCTCCGGCTGCAAGGCACCGAACATACCCCTACACCACCGCGCCCCACATTATGTCCATGACCTTGACCTTTGAAGGTAAAGATGACCCCGAATGACGAAAACAATATCAGAAATGAATTCTACATACCGAAATCAGTAACATTAGAGATATTACACCTGTTTCTACTGCTACATTCGACCAAGTTGTATAAGAAATCGTTGATGTAAAAACAATTATGTCCCTGACCTTGACCTTTGAAGGTAAAGATGACCCCGAATGACGAAAACAATATCAGAAATGAACTCTACATACCGAAATCAGTAACATTAGAGATATTACACCTGTTTCTACTGCTATATTTGGCCAAGTTATAATTCGACATCGATGATGCAACAAAATGTCCTTGACCATGACCTTTGAAGCTAAAGATGACCCCAAATGACGAAAACAATATCAGAAATGAATTCTACATACCCAAATCAGTCAGAGTAGATGTATTACACGTGCATATACTGTAAGAAACAATAAAGTTGAATTTTCCAATATGGCCGACGGCGGCCATATTGGATTTGGCCATAGCGCCATTTGTGGCGTCATGGCCGAGAAGCACCTCGGTGATTTTTCATGTCTAGGGACCCACTGACTAAGTGGAAGTGAGAAACTCCCCAACACCATTTTGCAAACGGGTCCTCAGGCGACATAAAGGATTATATGTCTTAATGACGTGTCATGCAATAACATGCATATATAGACAGTACTTACATTTATACACACAGACTATAGGATTAATTAAAGTTTGCTTTCGTGCACAAGGTTACGGTGGGATTTACTTGGACCCGGACGTCTTGGTTCTAAAGTCCTTTCTTCCGCTTCGCCAGTTTCCGTTCGTTCTCGGTCGAGAGTCGGAAGATGTTGTCTGCAACGGAATAATAATCGCCCAAAAAGGTTCCCCGTTCCTTCGACTTATGCTCGAGCAGTATTGGTCTTACATGGGACCGGACGAAGAGTGGGCCAATCAGTCGGTTCACAATGTACATACGTTGGCTCAAGTGTATCCGCATTTGATTCACGTCGAAGAGGAGTCTCTAAATAGACCCAACTTTATGAATTGTAGTCAGATCTACGCTGGTAACTACAACTGGACGACCAATTACGCCATGCATCTCTGGTTAAGAACGTGGCCGAAGGAGAAACTGCCTTCGGGATTAGACGACGTTCAAGGGAACACGACGTTCGGAGAAATCGCACGGCATATTCTCTTTGCAACATATTAATCTTTGCCATGAGGCGTATACGTACACGAAGAAGTTGTTTGATAAGCATTGGGTCTGAGTCATTTTAAATCCTCGTGGTTGATTCAAACTGCTCAGATTTGACCGCCTCCATGAGCGTTTACTTGTTTAGGTGAACTAATAACTAGAGCTCTCGTTTTATTAATTCCGTTCATGAACAACAGAGCTGCTTATCGAGATTAATTGAAGACATTGGTGCAAGAACCAGGTAAGTGAAAAATCATAGTTTTCGGCAAATCGAGTTTTAATGTTTTTTGCTCTTCAAAAGCTTGCCGTTTCGTCCAGGAAATAGATAACGACAAAATTTAAAAAGTATAAGGTGCATCTAATCGTAACTGATCATAAAATAAAATTATTAAAGGTTGGCTGTTGCTAATTAGTATTTTATGGGCAAATGAACAAGAAACCTGGTTATTGCACTGAAACTTCGCTGTAGTTCTGGAACTTTTTGGATGCAAGAATCACATATGTCAACTAACCTGGTTATTGCACTGAAACTTCGCTGTAGTTCTGGAACTTTTTGGATGCAAGAATCACATATGTCAACTAACCTGGTTATTGCACTGAAACTTCCCTGTAGTTCTGGAATTTTTTTGATGCAACAATCACATATGTTAACTAACCTGGTTATGGCATTGAAACTTCCCTGTAGTTTTGGAACTTCTTTCCATGCAAGAATCATGTAAGTGAACAAAATTTGTTGTTGCATGTAAATTATAAGCAACTTTCGTGTGGTGCTGGAAACTTATTTACATGTAAGAATCTAATATGTGAACAAACCTTGTTATTGCATGGAAATGATAAACATTAGGCCTAGAGACATGAGCCAGAAGAAGGTAACTGAATGACACCGATTTGAAGTTCGTGAAAATGGCTAAATGGTCTCCATCTAGTGGCAGAATATTGTTATTATATCCTTACTTACTTCGCTAATGCATCCGACAACGTATATAACTGGCTCACGGTTGCGTGCAATAATCATTAATCAGGTTTGTTCACATACATGTCTATTGCTCGCAACCGAGAGGCTATGATCTTTTATGCAATAACCGGGTTTGTTGACTTATCTCATTTATGCACGCAATCATGGCACCGGAATGCGAAAATTCTCAAAGCAGGTAAGTTGAGTTGCCTGGTTATTGTCCTACCTACTCCCTTAATTTTGCAGCTACCAGCTTGAAATTTACACCATACATGCGCCTCTACGTCAGGAGCATTTTAAGCTAACTTTCACGATAACCAGGTAAGTCGACTTACCTGGTTCTTGCACCAAGGTCTTCAATTGTATTTTATGTTAAGTGAAGTCGCACGAATATGTGTTTACATAGTCATAGACAATAAGGTTATAGGTGTGGAATATGTGTACATTTTAGCATCAAATAAATATCAACTAGTATCACGATATCAGTAGCAACATAATTAACTTTGAAGATATGACAAGAAAGTGTTTTATCCTACGTTAAACAAGTCGGTCTCTACCTGTAGGATTGTTGTGAGTCGCAGTCATACTGTCATAGTAAGCGTATCTGAAACAACGTCGTTTTCTGAATGTTTGCCTAAAGGTGAAGAGATAAGCGGAAACAGGTGAAGAGATAAGTGGAAACAGGTGGAGAGATAAGTGGAAACAGGTGGAGAGATAAGTGGAAACAGGTGGATATATAAGTGGATAGAAAATGGATAGAAGTGGAGAGTAGTGGATTGATGTTGGTGAATGTGGATCGAAGTGAATGGAGGTGAGACGAATGAATTGATGGATAAGTGGATGGGAGTAGTCAATATATAAGTGATTTGATAAGTAGATGGATTTGGTGGAAGGATGTGTGCATATGTGAGTGGATAGAAGTGGATGAAAAAGGTTACATGTGGATGAATTAGTGGATACACGTGGATAGAACTGGAGAGGTAAGTGGATCAAGGCGAAAGTGTGCATACAAGTTTTAGAATTGGATTGAAGTGCACAAAAGTGGATAGAAAGGAATAGAAGTGGATAGAAGCTGATAGAATAGGAGAAATGTGGATAGATAAGTGGACAGAGGTAGATAAAAGTAGGCAGGAATGCATGAGCGCGATTAGAAGTGGATTGATGAGTGGATATAAACGAATACAAGTGGATGGATAAGTATTTGACAGTTGCCAGTTCTAGCTAGCACTGTGTCCTGTATATAGCATTGCAGGTCCTGAGCGTCTTGTGTTGTATTTTCGTTTATTCAAAACTGGCTGTCATAACGCAGACAACGACAAAAGTCCGTAACTTATGGTTATTATAAAGGAGCTAAGACTAATTATAGATATGGATAGTGTTCATATCTATACTGGATAAATGTATTGTATTGTTGTACAGTGTACACTTTGAAAAAAATTATGGAATGTAAGACCACACAGGGCAGCTAGTTAGTGTCTTGTTGTCATAGTTGAGTAAGATGACCCTATTTGCGGAGGTCGTCGATATAGGTCAGGTTGTGTCGAATGACGTCATGCCAGAAAGGCGAGTGAAGAACTCAAAGAGCGTGCAATGGTTGCAGGTTACATAGTGCCTCTGTCTGAATCCACTCCTTTATTTGCCCCACATATACGCTGCCTCATAGGCAGTTCATGTGACACAGTATAGCTAGGAGTCAGTAGTCTTTGTTAGCTTTTAATTAACAAAAAAACAATTGGCAGGAGGTGCAAAACTTCTGCATGGATACTAGTTTTGCTTGCGCAAAATATCTTGCCTCTAGTATTATGTTTTGAGGTGCCTCAACTGGCAAAACAAGTCTCATTATAATCGAGAAAATTATATATATTATAGTGTGTTAAATTGTGTAATATGCATACTATAAGATAAAAACACTAAATAATGTTAATTATGAAACTGAAATTGGTTTGATTAGAATTGTTTGTTGAAATGTTTTCTCTTAAGTTTCCTCGAATCACTCTTCAAACGTATCCTCGTTGCTCGAAAATCAGATTTTGAGTCAAACGTTTTAGAATAAAGCTTCTTGATTCTAGTCTTGCCCGTATAAAGCCATCTCTTTGATCTTCATTACACACAGACTATGACGCTTCAGTTACAAGTCTGATGCAACTTTCAGTTGCTTAAGTACGACAAAGAAACTTTGAAAATTCAATAATGGTTTCGTTTCAGTCGCATTCTTATTCTTGGCAAGTTCCAGAATTTCTTTGTATGACAGCAGCCTTTTAACAGAAGGTTCACAAGTTTCACGCAATTATTGTTGGATTCTTTCCAACTTATTAAGTCAGCGGAATCAGATCTGCAGCAGCAAAGTTAAAAGTTGGCACATGGAACTGTCTGACTGTATTAGATGTAATAATAATAATAATAATAATAATAATAATAATAATAATAATAATAATAATAATAATAATAATAATAATAATAATAATAATAATAATATAATAATAATCTTTTCTTTATTGAAGCGCCTGACAAACGCACTGAGCTGTACATTTACATGTTATGCAATTTAAATCTTAACTACGTAACAGAACAGACAGCCTGCAACACACGGTGCTAATAGCAGCCTATGAAGCAAATCCCCCTCCTGTATAATCGAACTCGGTACATTTCTCGCTAACCATGCTCTAGTGTTATCCAATGCAGTTTGGTTACCAAATAAAGTGAACTGAATTGAAGTATTGTATTAGTATTGATAGATTGTCTGAAATTATACGAAATGACCTTATATTGGAGCATGTTAAAATTAAGCGATTTTTCTTAAGCCAATTTTCTTATAATTTGTAACTTATGTCATCCGTTAATATCGCAAGCAGAAGATTCTCAGTATATCCAAAGAAGGCATTCCTTTTTACTATTGGATCAACAATCTCCAACATTCTATGAAGTTGGCGAGGACCATCTGTGATGGTTTTGCAGACGCAACATGGAAACCCAGAATTCTGTTAACAGTCTGTTGTAAGCCATCTTGAGTGAACTGCTCGACCTGGTTTTCGATTAGCAACTTCATCAGGGCATCAGAGCATTTCCCACCAGCTTTGCACCACCGTTCTTCAACAGCATGCGGCACCTAGTCTGCTATATCAGCTACTGCTGGATCCTGTCATTCATTCATTCATTCATTCAGTTAGAAGACTGCGCTAATTCACGAAACCTATTGAGGAGCTCTCCCAGCAAAGCTGCTCCTTTATTGTTTCCTCTCATTTGTCATCATCACGGAGATCTTCATCATGTCAGCACGTGTCGGAAGCAACGTTTGAGGCAATTCTGAAGGAAAGCCAAATACTGGACAACTATAGTTTCTCTTGTGTTCGGCTTCTTGGTTGCCATTTTTGCAGTCGACCTTTTTTTATTCATTTATTAATTCATTCATTACAGAGATTTTTATAGAACCCCTTCATGGCAACTACTCAGATGTGCTTCCGACCCCAGTACCGCTAAAAAGGACTGTTTTCAGGTTAGTATAGAACGTATCAGAACGGACTCTGTAGAGCAAACGCAGCACCAAGAGGAGCCCGTTCCAGACCGAAGGGCCAACGACTGAGAAAGCAAGGTTCTGCCTATTAGATGTAGGCCTACTGGCAAAAGGGACAAGGAGCACGCCCATCTCAGTTGAGCGGAGGCAGCAACGGTCCCACACATCTAGGGTAGGGCAGTATAGGGCTCGCGAAGGTAGGCAGAGGCAAGGCCCAGCATTGCCAGCAAGCACCACCAGACCAAAGCAGCGATCCTTTACGTCATTCGTTGCTGGAGGGGAGCCAGTGCAGCACATCCAGTATATAGCCAGATACGTGGCCTAATCTAGGGATGCGTTTCAGTCTTCAGCATAATAACAAAAGACAGTCAAAATAAAATCACATTAGTAAAAAACACAACATTGTAAGTTTAACCAAATTCAAGACGTACAGTATAATATTCAAAATTTAGGCATTTATAGTTTGTTGTGTGGCCTTGGGGCACCTCAAGAAGTGCATCAAATCGAATATTATTTTACCCGCAGGCGACTGTGCCCAGTACACAAATTTTGCACACCATGCCGATTCGGAAATGTTAACTTCATTTTTTCACTGCACCCTACTGAGCGTAATTATAATATTATCTATAACATAGTGTACTGTGTTGTGACATAAGCCGTAACAGCGCTATATCAGTTTCAAAAAGTATTAGATCAACCATTGATATGTATTAATAGTAACTATTAATAGAGATCACTGAGATCAACACTGAGTCTCTAAAATTAATCAGTCCTTGACCTGACCCTAGTTTTCAACCAATGATCAGCAGCCCTTAATCTTCCCGTTAACCTAACCTTATTTTCACAATGAGGTTATTTAAGCCAATGACGTCACATATTACGTCCCTGTTACGTCCTGAACAGCCTAGCAACAATAATGGCGTCTTTCTCGTAAGTATAGCAATCTACTCAATACAGTCTAGAACTCTAGATATTGCTCGTATCCAATTACTCAATCAATCAAATTCATTTATTTGTACTAATTAAGCTGACACAGACGCAACTTGAACAAGTAACACTGTGCAAGGCATTCCAGAAACAGTCAGGAATATGCCAATAGTCGTGTTTATAAAGAACTCGACGGTAACTTGAATGGTAAAACCTAGTTGCACAACTAGACTTTTGCGAACATTTTCGTAGTCTGCACGTTTGATTTTATGTGCAGGCCCTATAATAAAGCATTGTACGTGTTTATTGTGACGCTTGAAAAGTATCATAAAGAATACGAGCTATAATTATATAGTTAGGCCCTACGTTGATCTGTGATAGGTTAAGTGAAGTTAAATATTCTCGCTCGAAGGTGGTATCCTCTACCTCGGAGGGGTGAAACAAAGTCCTCCGAAGGCCGTGGTTAGGGTCGTTGTTAATGGCTTGGAAAAGTCTGTCGTCCGACGTCTCGGCCAGTTCAGTGACGCTTGACGCGGTCTGGAGTCCAGCAGGTCCAGCGCATGATCCTTAGCTAACGATCTTGCAATGATGAGACATATTTGTATTTGGGAGGGGTCAGTATAAAGGATAACACTTTTGCCTGAAGATCTCACGGACCCGGTTTGATTCCCGTAAGGCCCCTGAGTTTAGTTCATGCCTTCATTCCCTAATGGCAGAAAAGGTACAATGTTTCTTTAATAAGCCTTGCATGGATGCAACTTTGTTTATTTATGTTTCTGTAATTTGTAATAATTATTATTATTATAATAGACAGCTTATTATTATTATTATTATAATATTATTATTACAATTATTATTATTATTATTATTATTATTATTATTCGAACTCGGTACCTATCGGTTATGTGTGCCATTATGTTATCCAATGCGCCATTATTATTATTATTATTATTATTATTATTATTATTATTATACCGCTGAACCCATTTGATTACTATTACTATTAGCGGAGCATTACTATTACTATTGACTAGAACTATTACTATTACTATTACTGTTACTATTACTATTAATCTATTACTATATATTATATTACTATTACTATTACTATTACTATTACTATTACTATTACTATTACTATTACTATTACTATTACTATTATTATTATTATTATTATTATTATTATTATTATTATTATATATTATTGATGTATGAGCAGTCAGCGTCGAAGAAGGTGATTGTGAGGTCGACGAGAGATTAACCACAAACCGCTGAACCCGTTTGATCCTAGTTTTACCTCTCTGCGTCCTCTGTAGCGGAGCAGGTCTAACTGGTAGAGTCTTGAGAGAACTGTGTTTACATTATAGTTCAACCCGGGCTATCTATCTGTTCTATCCTATCCTTCAATTATATCCCGGACGACAGCCTCCAGAGATGTAGCGTGCCCAAGTGCTTGAACATTCACTACTTTGATTAACAATCCCCAAAGTTAGTCGACTATTAGGCCACATCTAAGCAGCCTCCATCCGAATTTTTTTGTCGTTGGCGTTCTTCGACTCTTCATCCAAATATATTCAAAACCGTTTCCAAAGTTCATCTTCTGTCGCAGCTAATGTCTTTAGTAGACTCGCAGTAGTCCGACTAAATAACAGTTCTTCGAAGTTCGCAAGTACCTCAGCCAAGTATGCAGCGAGAAACCACAGCAGCAGTGCGGTATGAGATCCGCTTAGCAGAGTTGTATTGTCTCGAGACACTGTCTTGGTCTCGAGACGTCTCGAGACAGCAGTGCGGTATGAGATCCGCTTAGACATAGGCAGCCAGTGCAACACATCACGTATGTATGCAGAGACAGGAGAGAACTTAGGAAGCCGTCCAATAAGACGAGCAGCCGTCAAAGGGAGCAGCGTAGAACTAGATCTAGTCACCCAAGAACCCCAGGGGGAAGGCCAGCAAGTAGGGAGCAACAGTTGTCAATTCGACTGGTAACAAAGGCGTGAACAAGGACCACGACCGCATCGTGAGAGAGAGAGAGAGAGAGAGAGAGAGACCACTAAAAGCTGACGAAGCTTATAATAACAACTCCGTGCAACCAGGTTCACATGTTGAGACAAAGTAAGCTCAGAGTCAAGGTCGAGTAAGTCCCAGATCACGAACTGTGACGGAAAAGGTTATGTGAGGAGAGAGCAAGAGAAAAGTCGATACCCTGAAGTTGCCTACGGCCATTCAGCCAAATAAGTTGTGTTTTAGAGGGATTTAAGAGTAGCCGATAGGAGGCCATCCGTAGTCAGACACGTCTGGCTTACAGTAGCCACCGCATCCGCCGAATGGGTGTAGATGTACAGGCTTGCACATCATCGGCAAATAGTTGGTGCAGAAGCCCCTGAGACGCCAGCAAGGGGCAGACATCAGCAGTATAAAGAAGATAGGCCCAGGACAGAACCCTGGGACCCAACGAGACCTGGACGAACAAAGGACTACACAGTTTGAGCGGTCAGTTAAGAAAGATGTAAGCCAATCAAGAGGCTGGTCCACCAAGCCAAAGGAAGTAGAGAGGCGCTGCAAGAGAATGGAGTGGTTCACAGAGTCAAAGGCAGAGCTTACGTCAAAGGGAGCAAGGAGAGTAACCTGACCACGGTCAATTGCGCTATAGAAGTCTGACAAAAGTCGAAGCAGGAGAGTCTCCGTGGAGTGTTTCTGACGGAAACCAGACTGATGCGACGGAATCAATTCATTCATAACCAGATAAGCAATCAGCTGGTTAGCAACAACTTGTCCAGTCACACTGTCCACATCGCTGATCACATAGTCCAGAAGAGTAAAATATCCCCGAACCGTATCTAGTATAGTAGTATTTAATTACTTAAAATGCTGGTTATAGATGTCGATAAATTAATTTACTCTCGTTATTGAACTAATACGAAATAATCAATAACTTTTAGCATTTTAATATACCATGTCACACATCCAGCCTATCCATTATAATAGGATAGCATTTTGTGGCAACTGGACATCGTTACAACTTATGTTCGGTCGGAATGATTGTGATCTTACAGTCCACAGTTACCCAAAGTCTTTTGACAGTATCTGATAGCGGTGCCTGCATACATAGATGAGAGACACACCTCAAGTGTTAGTTTAACAGACTGATCAGTGTGTGAAATAGCACTATGGAGTATGGAGCCGAGTATCATTGGCATACTGCTGTAACTGGTCTCCAAACTGATTACGACTGATTGGGGAAGTAAGCGACTGTAAATAAAAAAGGGCCGCGGACAGATTCCAGTGGCAATCCATCAGTGCAAACAGTGGGCTCAGACCGAACCGAGCGGTACCGATGCCCACCTGTTGATTCCGGTCGCCCAGGTAAGAAGTTTAAGTTTAATGCAGTCCCAGCTGGTAACACCGAAGTTTTTGGTGAATCTTGACAGGAGTAGGTGGTAGTCTACGGTTTCCAAGGCTGCACTGAAGTCGAAGCATAGTGAGAGGCAGGCTTTACCATTGTCAGCAGACGAGAAGATGTTATCCAGTGTAGAGGCGAAAGCAGTTTCAGTGGAATAGCCTTCGCGGAATTCGACTGATAAGAATTGAAGTTGAGAGAGGAAGCGATGTGTTCTTGATGCGCATAAGAAAGAGATAAATATTCCTCACGTATCTATTCATCCTAGCATGTACTGAACTAGTATTGACTTGACTAGGTTGCTCTACACCTGTAATGTTAAGTCTTTTTGACAGAGAAAGGCTGAAATCTATTATTGTGGGACTTGGATGGGTTTCTAAAAGCAACTATACACTCTACATCTCCATAAGCATAAGTCACTGAAGCTGTAAATATGTCACTTGCCTTAATTATAGCGTACAAAATAAGCCATATCTGGCAAAGAATTAAGATGAATTCAATACATTTTAAGCAGTTCGCAACAAAAGGGAGTGGACATTTTATATTAGTTGGACAGAACAATGAAAAAGCTACGCATGAGCGCTCAACAGATAAGACGCATATATCAGGCGCAGGCAAACAGTTCAGTGTTTGCAACGTCATTTTAATTTAGTCGCAAAAAACATTATTCATCGTACATTTTGATAAGCATTAATACAGTTAACAATGAGCCGTAACAACGTAATTATTCGTCTTTTCGTTTCTGAACAAACGCAGTAGGCTATTGCGTTTTTCTAACGATGTGGTTTCTCGCTTAGTCTATTCAGTGAGAAAAATCTCAGTCAGATTTCAGAACTTTGTCACTCATCATCTTACAATGTCTCGTAAATAGAGACTTGGACGCTAACGTGTATGTCTGTATGCAATGCATGTGAGTATGCTTGTACGAATATGTATGTACATATGTTTATATGAATGCCTGTTCATGAAAGTATGTATGTATGTGTGTATGTATGTATGTATGTATGTGCGCATGTATGTTTGAATATAGGTTTATATATGGCTATAATATATTGCAGCGCCTTTTCAGAACCTCACAAGGGTGTTAAAATAGCATATCTAGCCATTTAAACGATGCGATTTAATGTAATCTGAAAATGTTTATCTTGAGTCGCCTGTACTATTGACGAAAGACCAAAGGACTAAGTGCCATACGAAGATAGTCAATGCTAACTTCTGAACTAATCTAATGACTTCTGTAGCGCCTTTACAATCATGCACATCACTCGATGGTCGATTCGGAACAGACGAACACACAACCTTGATCTGTCTGTTGCGAGGTCAAAAGTTTAAGTAGGATTCTGAATACTAATCAATAGTGTCTGGGTATTGACATGGCATGCGCCTTTGTACATCGGTCACTGTCAGCTGTTGATGTCTTTTCTTATTAATTTTAGAATAAGCACGATGCTGATGAATCGACGTCTCTGTAGCAAGAAAGTCGTACTTGCTGTGCTTTTGTTGGTTGCATCAATTATATGGTTACTGCTTAACAGTGGTATCGCTAAACCATCCAAGCTAATCAGAGCTTTCCGAGAATACGTCAACTCTGATTCTTCAGCCTGTGCGGAAGAATTTAGTAGCTTTCCGAGCAAGTATTACGTTATGGAAGCTTTATGGGAAGATGGCTTCCGTCCGATTGCCTTATCAAAGAATATTACATCAACTACTACACCATCCACAGCAACACAAATCGTACAGGTGTTGCGTACTATTAACACTACTTCCACACCACCTGAATTAACTTCCCAAAACGATTCCAGCAAGACAGAGGTACATATTATTATGAACGCTACTTTCTTACTACCCGAATTAACTTCCAAAAACGATTCCAACAAGACGCAAAGCGAATCCAACGAGATACGAAAATTTCAGTTTCTAGTTTTGAGTAAAAATTTCACGAAACATCGTCGTCGGCTGATGAAAACGGATGAGGTGCTTGTTCCAAATGTTGTAAACTACGTGTTCATTGGGTCCGACTTCCAATTCAAATTCACAACCTATCTGAGTTTTCTGAGTGTGGAAAGATTTCTGAAACCGGATCAGATCTTCATTCACGGCGATGTGATTCCCAGTGGCAAATGGTGGAATGCCACCGTGGAACAAGTCAAGAACATCTACCACGTTCGGGTGTCCTACCCGACAACAGCGCCAAATGGACAGCCGTTTAAGTTCAAGGCTCACGTCTCCGACTACATGAGAGCTGAGATCTTATTACGTTAGTACAGAAATTTGGAAAATGTTACATACGGTTTAAGCCTATGTTTGTTTATTTTATCCGAGACTTGCCTATTCGTATGAATGTACCAGATTGTACCTAGACAGTTACTATAGCGCAATTTAAATTAAAGTGATAATGAACAAAAAGTTACTTGATAAGCCAACAGTCCCCAGATAAATACAAGTGTCACCTCTGGCGAGTACCCGCAGACACGGAGACCCAACCGACGGATTTCCATGCAGATCTGTAGTGGACAGCATGTTATTAGTTCGTAGACTCAAAACGTGATGTCCACACAAAAATCCCTAGAGTGAGTTGCTGCTAATACAAACATAGCCTGTGACTCTAAGATTGCAGAATTTCCATATTAACATAGAGGCCTTATTTGAAACTCGATCATAAATTAGATATTTTGTTCTTGCTAATTATTCACTTGCACGTCATTGCGTATCTATAACTGTTGATAATAATTATTTCATATCCTGTATATATTTGATATACATACATACCTACATACATACACACAAACAGAGAGATAGATAATTATGCATACATACGTGCGTAAGCACGTACATGTATACATACATGCAGACACACGGATAGATATAAGTAGGCTATATGTACATACAGACGCATACATACATAGATACATACATATGTACTTGCATATATTATATAAAATAGACTATGGCGTGAAGTATAGAGTTGTAGTTTCTTTCAGTGCTCGAGGTTACGCGTAGTCGCGTACCCTAAAATAGAATACTTTCAAATACGTACGTACCTTGCAAAAAATCGAATACGCGTATTGTATGTACGTATCATACACGAAAATGTTATTTATTGTTTACTCGGCGACCCATAGCCTACGTATAATCTGACGTCAACAGTATGCGTAGTCGAAATCGCTACTTCCGAGTCGGATTCTGGGAGTAGCAGTTCATGTTAGTGTACATTACATTAAGTCAAGTAGCAGTTGTTTACCTGTTCAACCTTTTGCTTGGAGTTGGACTTTGAAGTGCTGCAGCAGAACTGAGCCGACTAGTGCATTAAGTGCAATGTATGATGGATAAACATAGACCTACAGTATAGCATTGCAGAATTGCAATTTACTACGCTGTATACTGGGTTGTGATTGTTTCTTAAATTAAATTGAACATTCTTATAATGAGCAATGACGTGGTTCAGGTATTTTTGTATTGTTTACGTACGATAAAATAGGGTAGGCCTACGTTAAAAAACGTAAGTACCTTTCAAAAAATAGAATACGTATGGTACGTACCCTCGAGCTTTGGTTTCTTTGTCTGAGATTCTTTGGGCAACATACGTGGATACATTGTTGCCCAAAAGAATCTCAGACAAAGAAACTGCAACTCTCTACTTCACGCCCCCTTTTGCTCTTTTGCCCATGTCCCAGAACGAGTGCCCAGCAGACCTACATAGCCTCCCTCTATCGGACATCTCCAATCACTAGAACAACTCGACCAGTGTTTTAGTTGTCAAAATCTAACTGGGGGGGTCGAAAATTTTGCAGATTTCGAAAGTACACGATCACAGGTCTAAATTAAATTTTAATGTTGTTAATATGAAACAACTGACGACTCATGAGATATCTTAGTTTCTTCTTTAAATTTATCTATGCGACATAACAAAGAAATTACATAATCATAGGGGCGTAGCCAGGAAAAAAATTTCAGACAGGATTTTAACTCTTAGGTTTTCAGGGTTTTCCATTGAAAATAGTCGCATTTTTCTACATATTTAGTTTTTAATAACATAATGCATTGATTGGGGGGGGCGGGTTTGAACCTGTAAAACCACATGTGCACCCCTTAAAACGCCCATGCATGATCACATAGACAAAACACCTGGTTTTGGAAAGTAATTCAATAACACAAACCATAATGCATAGATTCTTACACTATACCCGGTAGTTTACAAAAATAATTTTGGACTATGTTCTGTAATTTCTTTTTTCTTTGGTAACCCAATGGCTTTGTCCAAAGCACCATGTCTGCCAGCTTTAAGACAAGAAATAACATATTTTTCTACATTCCATGCAGTAAGAGTTGGACCATTGATGCCAATCATCAACAGATCATTCACTGAACTCACCAGAAGCCTGTTTCTTCCACTAGTGTGACATAAATTCATCTGACTGAATCCTCTTTCACACTCAGCAGATGAAACAGGTAGAACTTCCAATAAAGTAATAAGTGGCTGTAATTTCTGCCCAAGCATTAAAACCACCGCTCTTTTTAAGCATAGAATATTTAAGCAAAACATCAGCTGCGTCAGAATTACTCATTCCAAACTCTACTCAATGCAATATGTCTTTCTCCACACACTAAATAGCCTCAACTATGTGCTCGAACTATAGCATAAGAGGAAAAGGAAATAAACGTGTTTCAGAAATTGGCTTTCACCTTAATTCTGTAGGCTGGTTCTCCGCTCTCAGTCACAAACCATAACAGTAAGTAAGTAACTAATTTACTTAAAAGTAAAGGAATTGGGCTATAAAATTATATTCTTTTGTACTTGATGACAGAGCAACAGCCGGGGGGTCAAGACCTAACCCCCAGCATCTTTTCAGTTACTTAGCTGAGGGGTTAGAAAAAGAACTAGGGGGTTGAACCCCCAACCCCCCCGACAACTAAAACACTGAACTCGACATACCTTGGTTAACTCTCTGTTGTGTCACACCCACGTCTGTCTGCCTATGCCTATGTCTCAATGGCGTGTCATGCAACAACATGCTTATAATAAAAAACAGTACTTACATGTATACACACAGACTATAGGATTAATTAAAGTTTGCTTTCGTCCACAAGGTTATGGTGGAATATACTTGGACCCGGACGTCTTGGTTCTAAAGTCCTTTCTTCCGCTTCGTCAGTTTCCGTTCGTTCTCGGTCGAGAGAGGGCAGATGGCGTCTGCAACGGAATAATGATAGCCCAAAAAGGTTCCCCGTTCCTTCGACTTATGCTGGAGCAGTATTGGTCTTACATGGGACCAGACGAAGAGTGGGCCAAGCTGTCAGTGCACAATGTACATACGTTGGCTCAAGTGTATCCGCATTTGATTCACATCGAAGAAGAGTCTCTTCATCGACCCAACTGGATGGAAGTTTCTCTGATCTACGCTGGTAACTACAACTGGACGACCAACTACGCCATGCATCTCTGGTTAAGAAAGTGGCCGAAGGATAAACTTCCTTCCGGGTTAGATGACGTTCAAAGCAACACGACGTTCGGAGAAATGGCGCGGTATATTCTCTTTGGAACATATTAATTCAGCATTGCCGTGAGCCGGTAAACACACAAGAATAAGCTTGGACCTGAGTCATTTTAAATCCTCGTGGTTGATTCAAACTGCTCAGATTTGACCGCCTCCAGGAGCGTTGACTTGTTTAGGTAAACTAATAACTAGATCTCTCGCTTTATTAATTCCGTTCATGAACAACAGAGTTGCTAACCGAAAATGATAGTAGTTTATGTTATGTGTAGTCGCACACATATGTGTTTACATACATGTAGACAATTAGGTCATAGGTGTGGAATATGTGTACATTTTAGCATCAAATATATATCATCTAGTATCACGATATCAGTAGCAACATAATTAACTTTGAAGACATGACAAGAAAGTGTTTTATCCTACGTTAAGCAAGTCGGTCTCTACCTATAGGATTGTTGTGAGTCGCAGTCTTAGTAAGCGCATCTGAAACAACGTCGTTTTCTGAACTTTTGCCTAAAAGTGAAGAGATAAGTGGAAACAGGTGGAGAGATACGTGGAAGCAGGTGGAGAGATACGTGGAAACAGGTGGAGAGATACGTGGAAACAGGTGGAGAGATACGTGGAAACGGGTGGAGAGATAAATCAGGTGGAGAGATAAAAGAAAACAGGTGAAGAGATAAGTGGAAATAGGTGGATATATAAGTGAATAGAAAATGGATAGAAGTGGAGAGTAGTGGATTGATGTTGATGAATGTGGATCGAAGTGAATGAAGGTGAGATGAATGAGTTGATGGATAAATGGATGGAAGTGTTCAATGTAATTGTAATTATAATTTCCAACTTCTATTGCGCCGGTGTCTAATGCACAAGGCATCAACCGATGTCACACCGAAACCAAGCCGTAATCAGGTCAGCATCCAAAAGATCAGTCCGTAAGAGACATAGAGACAGCCTACGGGGATAAGCAATTTGAAAGAGGTACGTTTTCAGCCGAGAATGAAATGACACAAGCGACTGGGCACAGCGTACATACACAGGAAGAGAGTTCCAAAAAGTAGGTCCAGCAACTGAAAAACTCGTTTGGCAAGAGCAGTTTTTAATTTCGGTATGACTTGAATCTGTTCTCGCTTCTAGTGTCCTTTCTAGCCACTCATACGCTGATGACCTCCAATCTTACTTGCACTGCTCTGTCAGGGATGCTTTGAGTGCTGTTCGCTCGATGTCTCGTGCAACTGATACTCCCTGCCTGGCTTTCCTCGAATCGCCTGAGACTCAATCCTCTTAAGACCCAGTTCATTTGGCTGGGTACCCGCCAGCAGCTGGCAAAACTTGACCTGAATCTCCTTGCAGCTGAATTTCCTCTAATTTCATTCTCTACCTCTGTACGAGACCTTGGTGTCATCCTTGATCAGGAACTAACCTTTACTAAACACCTCTCTTCTTTGTCTCGCTCCTGCTTTCACCATCATCGTCGGCTTAGGGTTGTTGCTCGCTCTCTTTCAACCTCTGCTGCTTCTTATCCATGCCTTTCTCTGCTCTCGTCTAGACTATTGCTCTTCTCTCTATACTGGTCTTCCTGAAGTCCACTTGTCCTTCTTTGAGAGAGTCTTGCGGTCTGCGGCGCGCCTTGTTGGTTCCATACCTCGCTATGGTAGCGTATCTTCATACATGCATCATACCCTACATTGGCTTCCCCTCTGGCAGCGTATTCTGTATCGGCTCTGCTCTCTCGTCCATCTTTGCTCTCTCTTCCTCTCTTACGGGTCGCTCAGCCCTCCGTTCCTCTTCTCGGGGTGACTTTTTGGTTCCATTTGCCCGCACTGCTACTATGCAGCGCCGAGCATTCTCTGTCGTTGGTCCAACAGCGTGGAATGACTTGCCATCTTTCCTTCGCCTATCTCCTCGTATTCATTCGACTTCCATTTACGCCCTATTGAAGACTTTCCTCTATATCAGGCCTGGCTCGGGAGCGCTTCTGAGTAGAGCCCTGAGGTAGCACTATATAAATTCTATGATTGATTGACCAGAAAAAAAGATGATCAGATGACCTCATTGAATAATGATAAGTCTGATTTTAAATATTGTGGTTGGCCAGAGTTTACAGGTTTATATACTGTGAGCCCCAGTTTGAAACGAATAAGTAATGTATAAGTGAATTGACCTGTATATGGATTTGATGGAGGGATGTGTGCATATGTGAGTGGATAGAAGTGGATAGAAGTGGATGAAAGAGATTATAAGTGGATGAATAAATGGATACACGTGGATAGAACTGGATAAGTAAGTGGATCAAGGCGACAATATGCATGAAAGTTTTTAGAAGTGGATTGAAGTGGACAAAAGTGGATGGAATGGAGTAGAAATGGATAGAAGCTGATGGAAGGGGAGAAATGTGGATGGGTGCAGTGCACAGAGGTAGATAAAAGTTGATAGGAATGGATGAGCGCGATTAGAAGTGGATTGATAAGTGGATAGAGTTGGATCGATAAGTGTCCATGTATATAAAGGAATACAAAGTCAATGGAAAGGTATTTGACATTTGCCAGTTCTCACACGGTTTCCTGTAGAAGGCAATGCAGGTCATGAGCGTCTTGTCATAGTTGAGTAAGACGACCCTATTTGCGGAGGTCGTCGATAGAGGTCAGGTTGTGTTAAATGACGTCATGCCAGAGAGGCGAGTGAAGAACTCGGAAGTGTGCAATGGGTGCAGGTTACATCGCGCCTCGATCTGAATCCACTCCTTTATTTGCCCCACATACACGAAGCCGAGTAGGTATTTGATGCGACACAGTATAGATTGGAGTCGGTAGTGTTTGTTAGCATTTAATGAACACAAAAATGTAATGAATTCCACTGTGTAAGCTTCTCAAACACTAGAAAATCTTTAAACAAATTGCTAGTTTTGACTTGAAAATTGTCAGGACATATTCTGCAGATCCATTTATGCATAGTAAGTTATTTCTGCAGCAATTACCATGATAGCAAAAACAAATACAGCTTACAAACCACTTAAAAAGAAGACCGAATCAGCGAGACCGGTTGGAAACCTCCCATTAAGTGTACATGTAGCTTACTATCCTTTGTAATTTACCAAGAAAGCAAACATAGACAGACAGCCCAGAAACGACAGACATTATAAATTTAGCAACGCATGTATTTTGTTGACTGTCTATATCGCAGTGGTCGTACAATCAAGTCAAAGCGAAGCCGAATATCAACAGAACTCCAGATTAGTTTCAACGTGCGCTGGACTGGAGCACGACTGATTATACTACTTTGCAACTAATCGCATCAAATCACATTGCATTGCATCACATTATAGTGATTTGCTTTACATTAGGCTACATTATTAATATCGACAAGCAGTCGCCTAGCTTCCTATTCTACACAGGGACCTGGATAGCGAGGTCCAC
Organism: Aporrectodea caliginosa; assembly: GCA_020284085.1. Taxonomy (NCBI): domain Eukaryota; kingdom Metazoa; phylum Annelida; class Clitellata; order Crassiclitellata; family Lumbricidae; genus Aporrectodea; species Aporrectodea caliginosa. The sequence continues at coordinate 731,209 of JACEVL010000022.1, read as the reverse complement.
GACCCATTTAGGTTCCCCTGAGTAACCAGATTGTCTCATTTCATGTAACCTTATCACTCTTATTTCCTTGCAATATGGTTACCGAATAATTTGAACTGAATTAAAATATTACAATACTAATAGTATTCTGGAATAGATTGCATAAAATCCTACGACATGAGATCCTTCCACTTTCTTTACCTTTATACCTAAGTGCTCAAAAACCAGTCTGTTCCATGCTGATTTTCTGTCGCTATAAGTTGGAAGCGCCTTTTTAGGTGTCTCTTTTGAAAAGACACCATATAACTCTTTGATTATAAAATAACAATTACACGCACAATTAAAATGATTGTTTGTAGACGCTTGGCATACTGCAATACACTTTCGCAAAAATAAATAGGCCACTTGAATGAAATTATTAGCTTCAACGTCATTTCATAACTTGTAGAGTTTTTATAACTGCAGGTTAAAAATTATAATTCAGTCAGTTTCACATTACATTATCATATATTAAACATTTCTGACAAATAGTAATAAATCCTGGAATGTTCTCATAGCGTGTCTTCTTCCACGGATAGGCAGGCATCTGTAGTATATAGGGCCTGTCGCTATCTTCGGAAACTATAATATTGCAGAATCCATCTAAAACATATTTATCAAAAACTGCTAAGGAATTCTCATGCGCTTACGTGAATGATTCTTGCAGTGTTAAGACGCGTCTGTTTAGACCGCTTAGACAGTCTTGTTCACAGAGCTTTAGGGAGGTTCTTCAAAAGCGATCTATAGAAGCCCAGTTAATACATACGTTCGTATACATACGTATTCGAATATATAATATTATACATACAATACATACGTACATACATACATCATTACATAGGCCTACATATACGCACACAGACATATTAATTAATATTAATAGATCGTCATAATCATCACCGAAGGCTAGGCTTGCGAACTTTTGATTTTGCCAATCACTCGGTATGCCATTACCAATTTACCCTGTCCAAATCACTGTATGTAGCGAAATGTAGAACATGCACTTCACAGTCTACAGTCATTAGTCATTAGAGTTAATCATCAACAGACAACTAGCCAATATATATAAAATTAGAATCAACTTCAGGAGCACATCGTTTATTAAATTCCAGTAACATACCAGGTTTATGGGCGCAGCACGAGCAAAATCCATACATACATGCATGTTTACACCAAGTTCCGGGGCAATTTGGGATCAAACCGGGACACTGGACGCACAAGGTCGATCCCGGGGACTGTCCAGGCGAATCCGAAACGGTTGGCAGACTTACAGCTGCAAGGGAAACTCAGCTATGCTAGAGCATAATAAATTGCTGTAGGTATCCGATCCTGCGCTGCTATTCTCAGACTGTGCAGATCTTCCTCGCACCAATCCTTGATCTCATCCGTCCAGTTAGGTCTTCCTCGTCGCCCATTTAAATTCCTAGCTCCCTTCATCACATTTTTAAATTGCCTATGGCCCTATTCGGTATAATAATTATGACCATCTATTCACAATATTACGTTACTCAGCGAATTTCTGAATCCGGACGCAGATAATGAAAAACAATTACCATGATGACACATCTACACCGAGAGGCAACTGTATATATGTATAAATTGTATATGTACAAATAATACATGTATGTATACATGCCTATATGTATGTATATATGCAAGTTTGTAATAATCCACGAGTGCATGTATATAGACCCGGTGCATTTATTCCTGTGTATAGATGCATGCATGTATGCATTCACAATGTATGTCGGTATGGATAGATATATGTAGATAATAGATATGTATGTATATATGTATGTATGCATGTATTTATGTATGTACATGCGTACGCATGTATGAAAGTATGTATGCATGCATAAATATATCCATGTTGTATATATTATATACAGGTATCCAATATGCATGTATGTGTGTTCGCGTGTACTGTATGCGTGTAAGCTTATTTATGTATGCATATATGTGTGTATATTCATGTGTGTTTGTATATGTATGAATGCATGCATTTATGCATTCGCAGTGTATGTATATATGTATGTATGTACGTAAGTATGTATGTATGTTTGCATACATGTGCGTATGTGTTTGAATGCACGCATGTATGCATTCGCAGTGTATGTATGTATGCATGTATGTATGAATGTGTTTATGTACGTATGTATGCATGTATGTAGGTGTATGAATGCATGTATGCAAGTGCGTATGTGTTTGTATGTATTCAGTCACGTAATATAACTCCTTTCAAGTGCCCCACAAAAGCGCTAACCTATATTTTGTCTACGCCAATCCAATGGCTACAAGTTCCTCGAGACCAAAGGGTTTATCTGACAGCAGCAAATGCTCAGGTAACTGGAAAAATCACCACTGACGATGACTGTCACCTGAAATTAAATGGCTTTAACTCCACAATGAAATGGAAAATGGCAAAGCCCTTTGACGACGATAACATACTGATGCAATCAATTTGCTGAACAACCACTAAATTAACTGTGTAACACACTAAGCACTAAATTAAGTGTCTGTAATTCAAAGCAATTAACGTATAGCATCCTGGTGCAAGACCATAAACATAGGATGACTGTTTGAAGTGTGAGAAATGAACATCAAGGGAAACAATGAAACAATACCAGGCCCATATCAGCGTCAAACAGCATTCCCGGAAATAGCATTTGAAACTGTACTTATATTTTCGAGAAAAGATGCAGTGATGGTCCTGTGATTAAAATATATAGCCTATTATAGATCTAGGCTTCAGCTGCATTTAGCCTACCAAAAAATCGACTGAAGAAATTTTTACTTCTATTTTCACCGTGAGGCCATCTGGTTTAGACAGTATCCTATTGTGACACATAATTATTTGATCATAATGTTCTTCAAAGTGAAATGAGTTTTCATGTGACTGTGACTTGTCCGCTAATATAATTTTATGGTATAACTCTTCTGATATTGTATTTCTGATTGTCACGTTACTTTGAACTGTGGGTTTTCCGAGTGTAGGTAAAAATCTTTCAACGATCCTTTAATTGCAATTATTAATTTAATTAGCTCTTCCAGTATGTCTCTGTTGATCACATTGGCTTTATTTCATACATCCGAAGCTTCCTTTGTCTGACTTAGCGATTGTTATGCACAGCTTTTGATCAGTCATATTTTGAACGAGTTTCTTTCCCTTATAAAGAACTTCGTATTCAGTCAAAATGAGGCTTTTGACTACCTACACACACGACTTAAAATAAGAATTTTCAGTTTTTCTGTTGATTCATTAATAATAAAGTGGCGATCTTACCGTTTCTTGGTTCCTTTAGTCGCTTTAACTTAAGTAATTATTCGACTTCATTATAGACCACTTCTTCCGCGTAATATCCGTCTGTTAAAACACATAATATGCAAATCATAATCAAATGAAATCGTATTTGTTATTAGTTGGAATAAGATTCACATGTCAAGCGATGAAGCTGCAACAACCTTTGTTCAGTTTGATTCCTAACATGTAGAAGCTTCAATACATTTCGCAATAACTTAGACTTGACTTCAGTTATAGGAACAACTTCACTAGGCCTATTTCTAGATTCAGTCAGTGGCGATTTACCCTCCACCTGGAATGGAAGAAAAACTTACTCTGATCAATAATATTAATTTTCTTATTGCAGGCCGTTATGTTATCGGAAATCAATAAATTCCCCAGTTTATTTCCAAAATGTTAACCCTCTCACTTCTAGCAACCGTGGGAGATCGTTCTCCCACCCCACCCCGTTGGCAGACGTCACTGGATTCAATTGTCCATTGATGCTGCAAATGGAACTATTCGACAAAATAGTTAAGCACGTGACGTGCATATTTTCTAACTAATTTAAAAAAATTATGCTATGGTGTGTAGTTCTATTGCCTATAAGGACTCAACATAATGGAGACAACGTGTCTCTATTGTGTCTCTATTACTACATAAGTCGGACTAAGGTAATCTGTCCAGTTTTTAACCACAACTTCCTGACATAACAGAATTTTTGAAAGACTAAAGGTTAGATGGATATCAGGTAGCACAGGTTGGACAAACGATTGGCAAAGTATATCCATGATCCCATGCATGTTTGCACGAATTTTGATACTGTTTTGTTTGTAGTCAACGTCTTGGACGTTTTGTACATGTCAGGTTTCTTTGGGCACTGACGGTACGGCTTTAAGTAAGTAAGCAGGTAAGTAACCTCTATTTACATCTTACAAGCTACATCATGCATTATTATATTGGATACAACGATTACATAATACATAGGCCTACATTATTTGAAATAGACGATTAAAAAAGCAGATTGTATAGACATGGCTGCATGCGCAACTTATTATAACTAAAGATACATCGATTAATTAAACTATTTTAAAACAGTTTATATTTAGTAATAGGTTGCAAGAAAGGAAGTTCTCTCTTGCAAAGGGAGTACTTGTGCTCACGAAGAGGTGGCAAGAGCAGCTGATGAAGACAGTGGCTGAGAAACTGCAATTTCTGGATGAGCTTCCTGTATCTTTATGCGAGCAGCTCTTCTGCAGTGTAGTAAATAAATAGTTGCCTTTTTCAGAGCAGCATTATTGCCCGCAGTATCATGTGAGGTAAGAAATCCAGACATCGGTTCAATAACTTCAATTCGGTGCTCAGCACTCGGAACGCTATCTCTCTTCCTTCTATGATGGCTACCCAGTCAGACTAAGGTCATTGACGCTCTAGGAACACGGATCAACCAGTATTCAAACGACATTCAAATACACTAGCCTTCCGTCTTACAAACTTGCTTATTCGAAAGCAGACATAGATGACTTCAAACCGGCTTCAAGCGACCTCGCCGAAGACGCTGTGTTTATATATAGCGAAGGACGTCAGAAACAGTCAAAGATCCGCACCGATTGGATAAAGTCAAGACACCCTACTATAATCAGCAAATCATCTTCTGTCATCTTAGTGTAATAATAAGGAAGCAGAACTGTCTGTGGCTGATCATGTTCACCACTTTCTTTGCAGGTCCTGCTACAATCAACTGCGTCAAATATTTTTCATTTTGTATTATTTGTGGTTTATTTCTGCATTGACCCATTCGTTCATCACATGTAATCGTACACCATGGTTACTTGGTCAGATTTGCTGTAGTTCCATTCTTGAAGTTCCACGATCAAGAATGGAATTGCAAAAACCAAAGTCAGCTTCAGTCTGTCTGCAGCTGTGCTGTAGGAAACACGCCTAAATAAATATTCACGTGTATCACAAATGTAAGACAGAAGCAGTAGCCTACGCTTGCTTTCTGTCGATGAATAGTATAGCATTTGAGAAGCGTCTGGTTAGAGAAACTTCATTTGTACTCTGTTAAGTGGATGATAGATTGCTGTGTCCATAATAATAATAATAACAGTGACAATTTATATGGCGCCGTAACACAGCCATATTTTCTGTTGAGCTGCTTCACCTACGTGTACCTGTTTTGGAGTTTGTGCAACAAGTTCTGACAAACTCTAATCTAGACAGCCAAGTCACTTAAAAATTATAGCAGAAAATTCAACACATTTATTGCCGATGATCCAGCCACAACACCAGTTTTTGAGCCTAAGTAAACACTGTCAAAACTGAGTCGCTACTTTACGGAGCCTTGTTTTTCAGTCTACAAGCCACCATGATGGGTGCTTTATTTTCGCTGTGCTCACAAACTGTCATGCACCTACATCACATGCATGCATGCATACATTCATACGTGCCTGAGGGATCGCGCTGCTTTGGCGTTGCAGAGTATAAATCGTTTTCGCATAAAATAAGCTCGTTCTCTTTCAGCGATTGGTTATCTTGCTGAGCAACTGTAGAATAAAAACTCCAACTTTAGGACAAATTACGAAATAAAGCTTACAGATACACTGCAATATGCAAGTTAATCAAGACGTCTCTTGGAGTTTTGTTTCTACACTATTGTCATACTGTTGCTCGGAGGCGTTGTATTGTAATATTGATTATTGACGCATAATCTCTTAAAGTTCTCAGCGCCAAAGATATTCCGTCAGGGAGAGAAGATTATACGCAGGCGTCATACCAGATGAATTGAGCCCAGTTGTCTGGTCAATTTCTGTTCCAGGTCAGAAGCCGAGGAGATGTCAAGCCGACAAAGACAGCATGACGCTACTGTGGAAAGCAATTAAATTGTCAGAAAATGTTGCTTTCAACATTGCATATAGGTTTGGACCATAGGCCTATCCTAAGATGCTCGCAAGATGGCACAGGATTCACTGCACGATAGGACAGTTTAAAAAGTTTGGTTTTCAGAGTAGATGCGAGTCGAGGGTCACACCCCACCAGCATTTGCATGGGCATTAGTTGGGACCCTTGTGAGCTCTTTACGGATCCCATTATGGTAAACTTGGTATTATGTGGGCTCCAATGGGTAAGCAGGCAGGATAGAAGTCAGCGTCTCAGTCGTAAGCTAAGCAATGTTTGTATTTGGAAACTGTTGAGTCATTTTTATGTCTTTTAACCAGCAAGTAGCTGTTTTGGTGTTATATTACAACAACAAGTCATACAAAATGAATTTCGGTAGAACATTAAAGGCTGTTTTCCCAACAGAGTTTGGATCGGTAATGTAGAAAATATGATGGGAAAACACAAAAGTCTCACCTGTTGAAGCCTTGTTAATCTCAATTCTTATTATCTAGTGGCTAGACTGAAACCGAACTTTTGAAGCAAGATTTGAGTTAAATAACTATGTATAAACTTTGCTATATATCAGTTCATGTACTGCCTCTGCTAACCGTTTTCATCATTCAATAATTAAATGTGAGCAGAATGAACCAAAACATACTGACACTCTTAGCTCTCTTTGATGTCAGTGCAGCGTTTGACACTGTGGACCATGATATCTTGCTAGAACGGTTTGCATATATCATTCGGCCTCTCTGGTACCCTGCTCCTCTGGCTAATATCGAGCGCTCCTTTCGTGTGGTCCATTGGTCCTCTAGGTCCCGATGGGCCCCCACCCCTATGGTCTCCCCCAGGGCTCCGTCTTGGGTCCCCTTCTCTTCATAATTTATACCTCTGATCTCGCCTCTTTACTTGCCTCTCACGCTATGCTGGCCCAGCTATACGCAGGCCTACCAACACTGCCTCGCCTCTAACGCTGTTGTAACTGTCCGCGCTATGAGTTTGGCCATGGAGACCTTGGGGTCCTGGATGTCGTCCAACCGTCTCCGCCTTAACTCCTTAAAAACTCAATTCATTTGGCTTGGCACCCGCCAGCAGCTGGCTAAATGAGACATGGCTGCCCTTGCTACCGCCTTTCCTCGTTTTGTCTTCTCCTCTGTGGTCCGTGACCTTGGTGTTACTCTGGATCAGGAGCTCACCTTTGCTCCTCACATTCACTCTCTCAGCCACGCTTGCTATTATCAGTTGCGCCAGCTACGCACTATCGCTCGCTCGCTAAGTTCTACTGCTTCTGCTACCCTTGTCCATTCTTTTGTTACCATCGGACTTGACTACTGCTGCTCTCTCTATGCTGGCCTCCCGGCTGTCCGACTGAACTGCCTGGATCGCGTCTTACGCTCTGCAGCTAGCCTTATTGGCCGCATACCCAAATTTGACCACATCTTCAGCTATATGCGCGACACTCTTCACTGGCTCCCCCTTAGGCAGCGAATCGAGTATAGGATAGCTGCCTCAGTTTGGCGCTGCCTGCTGGGCCTCGCTCCTGCCTACCTTATTGAGCTTTGTAGCCCCACCCTCAGTGCTCGGGGCTCCCCCCCCCCCGTTCGGTTGAACATGGTCTTCTCTCTGTCCCTTTTGCTCGCACCTCCAACAAGCAGAGTCGTGCCTTCTCTGTGGTTGGCCCCTCTACTTGGAATGGCCTTCCTCTGGTCCTCCGCTCCCTTCCTAGAACCCTTTCTCAGGCATTCCTCTCTAAACTTAAATGGTCCTAATTGGCCGCGCTGGGGTTGGGAGCGCCTCTGAGTAGTTCCCTTGAAGAGGCGCTATACAAATTCAAGTAATGAATGAATGAATGAATGAATACTGCAGAATTGAAACACGCCAATTTTAGTTCATGGTATTCTTTCAGAAGTGATATTTAAAATGGACCAAAAGACCTTCGTGTTGGCATAAACCATGTAGTATAAGGGATTTCTAATACAGAAGAACTGTCGAGGTATGTCAAATACAATAGGGTCTACAACAGAATGCTATATGGAAGGCTGGTAGATTGGCGCCAGATGTTGTTCACTGGTTTATCGCCATTCGCCAACTTAAACTTTCAATCCACCGTACTCGTACGTTGAACAAGGCCACGGCCCTAAAACTCGAGTCAATTGCCCGTTTATTTCCAGGGTGTTCTGGTGTCAGTTACAGCCTTTCAGCGAAGACCTGTAAATCTGTTAATGTCATTCGACAACGATTGATATGCGTTCCATTCTTAATAAACCATTGTCAATTACGAGCATTGGAACCGCCTTAAGCAGTAGCGACATCGTAATTTCTATTAGTGTCACAAATAGAGGAATCTATTTTTAGTGAATTAAAACTCTGCAATAAAAACACCGGCTGAGATAAATACGACAGTGCAATAAAGGGAGATTCTTCTAATGACTTTATTTCTTGCACATACAATGCGGAAGATTGAGTTACCCTCATGACAAGACACCGCTGGAGCTGCAGGCATTTCACCTCCAATTTTATTCTTATCGTATCGATTCGCTGGTCTTTGTGGACAATTAGACGACTGATTTGTTGGCTGTCCCATACTAAGTTGTCGAGTGGACACTATGTAAAAACAAACTTAATCAGTATAACGTAGAGTAACTCAATGTAAATCTCAAACTCCCAATAGTATTTCAACCAACCGGCATACTATTAAAACCTTCAGGACCGAACGCATGAATGCATGAACGCAATGTCTTACAATCCCATATATATCTGGCTGGTACAAAATCAGTGGAAGCATGTTTGTTTTCTGTTTGAGTTAGGATGATACGCAGACAGAGTGCTAATGCGTTCACCGTTCAGCTCAACTATTACTTACTGGCTCACTTGGTGGCTCGCCTGCTCACTCACTCACTAATTTCTAACTTAATTACTTACTTACTTGCTGATTTAGTAGACTACGGAGCCTAAATGCGTGGGTAAAATAGTTAAATGCTATGCGCCAATATAAATAATAAGGGTTTCTGGGCTGAGATACAAAACAGTGCTTGTGATCAATTCTGAGGTTAAAAGAATGTAACAATCTAGAATAGGCCTACTCACTGTTGTCTCTATCTTTAGAACGTATGATGAGGTAGGCGACGACTGCAATGATGATGACGACGACAGCAATGATTGTGACTGACAGACCAATCACAAGCTTTTGAGAAGTTTCTTTGCCTGGACAAAATACGAATACGACACGTTATGTTGATTATAATTATAATTATGCTTATTAGTAGAGCAATGCATTAGTAACAGGACTTACGTGCCTATTTGATGGCTAAAAGCCTTTATGTGTCAATATTGTTCATAAACGGTCATATCAACAAATATTGGACACTGTGACCCCTTGTCTTCACTCGTATAATTAGGACAGCTTAGCTCTCAAGCGTTCTCGTCCGCTGGTCCAAATGCTTTGGAATCTGCTGCTTTGTTCTATTCACTCTGTCAGTTCTTTGATTGTCTACTAAAACTAAACCTAATATTAATTTCTTTTAACCTGCTTAGTGCTTACCCATCGGAACCTAACTTCCGGATTGTCGGACCTATCGGAATTCAACGTGGCTTCGCTAACGGATCATAATATTTGCTTACCATTTCACAGGAAGCGAATATTGATTGATGCTTTGCGAATTATGATAAGGGCGCTATAAAAGTCATTAGATTAGATTAGATCGTGGATTTCTAAAAGGAAACAAATAATGTTTAATGTAGCTTTAAAAAGTGAACCTACACGTAGCAATATCGAATTATCTTTCGAATAGTTGGTCTGCTATCGGGTTTGAATTTACTAAGGAACATAGTCATCGACAGCCGAATCTGTTATTATATTTCTACAGGAAATTGACAGTTTTCAATGTTACCAATCTTTCTCTTATTTAACCCTCCGTCGGGCGTGGGGTCAAAATGACCCCAGAGTGCATTTTCAAGTCATGGATCGATATTAAAAAGTGAAATGGCTGCTCTGATTTTTCACGAGAATTACTGTACAGGTTGTCACTACGTATTCCAGTTGAGTTTGCATACGAATTTTAGATGGGAAAAAAATTACAGGACATTTATACACATAAGGTCATGGGGTCATTTTTGACCCCAGGACAGTAATTGATGTTTCTTTCTCATTAAACAGTCTAAAGTTGCACAAAAACCCGCAATATTACTTCCTTATTTCGTGTTATATTTACTTATCAGTGCTGCCCTTCCGCTTTTGCAATGATTCTATGCCCATTTCTCACAATTGACGACAGACTCGCTCCATATCGAGGTCGGTGCAGATTTATACAATACAAGCCGTAAAAATACGGCATCAAGTTAGGGATGTGTTGCGATGCTGAAGTCAAGTACAATGCCAGCATATATTGCGGCAAAGAGAGCGCCGATGCAGCTCCAACCAAAGATCTGGGAGGAAACGTTGTCCGCCAGCTCATACAACCTCTTGAATGTGAAGGTCACAAAATGACCAGTTATAATTTTTGAAACTTGCTGTTCCGGGCTAGAGATGTTCTGTAGTCAAAGAAAGCGACTTTGGTTGTTAATATTCGTACTATTCTAATTGAGTTGCCCGAAGAATTTGTGACTCCCAGAGGATGCGATTTGTAATCATCCCTTATCGGGTTCAATGAGACCGGCGACAAGTGTAAGAAAGACAAAGTGGTCGTCGTCTTGTCGACTATGCACACCTCCAGTGGGATTTTTGGTCTGGGAAACTTCCGGAGGTTATAAACTTCTACAACTGGACAAAAGTAGGAGTCAATTGTGCTGACCAGATGATAAAAACATTCAGCACGAAGTTCTCAACCAGACTTTGACCGTTAGTGCTGTTCTGCAACCAACTGGATATTGCGGCACTTTCGCTGACGTCCTCCATGAGAAATTGAAGTTGGACAAGGCTCCAGTGGGAAAGCGTCGGCTGTTCATCAAGAAACTGGGGAAAGATCTTTGCCAAGAGCTAAAGGAACAGTGACGACCTTATGCATCTCATCTTGGGCTGATTAGAGCACCAGTGAAACAAGTATGTATACGACATTCAGGAACCTCCAACAAACGAGGTTGCTGCCAAGTTTGTCCCTGACAGACAGATAGAAAAGCTACGGCTGTCTGTAAGGCATGCCATAAGAATGTGTGCCCTGTCCACTGTCAGATCTCTTTTCAGACAAGTCATGTCTCTGCTGATTGATGGAATACTTTCCTAGACTCCTAGTAGTCTCCCATGTTCATTCTAGCGTCATTTCATGAGGGATACATTAGAATAAGAACAGAATTACAAGCCTATGTTTGTAGGTGGCATCATGACATCATGAAGTGAGTCACGTTATGACGTCATGTCATGAGGAAGAACAACAAATAATGACATTTCAGTGAATATTAATAATACTAATGAAATTGTCTTCTCGTGCAATCAGTAATGTACGACCAGTATTACAAGCAATTGTTTGTATGTGGCATCATGACATCATGAAGTGACGTCATTACATGACGTCACGTTATGACGTCATGTCATCATGTCATAAACAACAAATAATTACATTTAAGTAAATATTAATAATACTAATGACCTTCTCATGCAATCATTAGTGTACAAACACCAATACAAGCCTATGTTTGTATGTGGCAACATAACATCATGAAGTGACGTTATTACATGACGTCACATTAAGACGTCATGTCATGAAGAAGCACAACAAATAATGACATTTCAGTGAATATTAATTACACTAATGACCTTCTCATGCAATCATTAGTGTACAAACACTATTTCAAGCATATGTTTGTATATGGCATCATGACATTATGAAGTGACGTCGTTCCATGACGTCACGTTATGACGTCATGTCATGAGGAAGTAAAACAACTATTGACATTTCAGTGAATATTAGTAATAATAATGACATTCTTATGCAATTTATGTGCTTGTTTTATTCAAATTACATAATTATTGCTATGGGGTCAAAATTGACCCCACGCCCTTAGTTGTATAGTTTTTTCCCGCCCGACGAAGGGTTAAATAGATCCTGTCACTTCTTCACGTCTATATGGAACCCATATAGGACCCATATTCCTATAATGGGACACGTGTAGGCTGTGGAGCCAATTTGGTTTCGCTCTAATTACCATGAAAATGCTGGCAGGGAAATTCGAAAGAATAATTATAACTCACCGCTTTCTGCTTGTACGTCTCCATCTGAAAAGTTCAAATACTAGGCCTATATCAATTTCTGCAACTGTAGTAAGTCCTAAAATCCTTGTTGTCACAATTTCTGCTAACACGTGTAAAAATTGCATCGTTTTTGATGCTAGCTAGGCCTTGAAATAGTTATCGTCAACAACATAATGCTAAGTCAAGTACATGTACCCGATACATTGCATTACTTTTAATTCATGAAAAAACTAAACTTAATCTATCTCAAAGCTTAATCTATCTCAACACTGGCAACAGCTTTTATTATTATTATTATTATTATTATTATTATTATTATTATTATTATTATTATTATTATTATTATTATTATTATTATTATTACACGGGACCCCTCAGGAACTTAGACATTACGTTTAAGAAGAGTGATTATTATTTTTATTATTAGTATTATTTTTTATTATTCGTGGAATATCAACGGCACCGTTATAATTATTTAACAGTCTCGAAGGGAAAATTATGCGAAAATGGGTGCCCCACTTTCTAGGATCTAGACCAAAGTAACGCCTCTGATTGTAAAGAAACGATATTCAGTTGTTAAATGGGCTCCACCAGATTCTAGAAGGGGTCGCCCCAATAAGTAAAGACAAGCGGTAGCCTATAGTCAAAAATGAAAGACGTTTATTTGAAATATATGCAACGCAGGCATTAGGCGTAATATAATATGTCTCACTATCACTAGACCTACTGCATCTTTTTTTCTTAGACTGGTGCGACTCGTTTTTATTATGTTCTCTGTGACGTGATTGTCTCTTGCGCTTGGTTATTCACCAGCGATCGAGAGGTCATGGTCCTACAGACTAAGCCAGACGAAAGCGCTGGTAATAAGAACAACAGCAGAAGGTATGGATTGTCTAAATCCATGATGGTTTAAATTGTGGAGTCTATTAAACTACACATTTACAAGTCTGCACATTTAGATCATAATGTGTGGATTTAGGCCTATTATTTGAACATAGCCTACTAAATGACTTAAGCATGATTATTAATCAATCAGTAACTGTTTTGATTGATTTTGGTCTTTGTGACTAGTGTGACTTTGTTTCTAGTGATAAAAGCAAATAGCCTAAGCGTTGGTAATAAGAAACAAAATTATTTTTTGTTTCTTACAAGTCACGACTAAAGTTTACTAAGAATAATTCTATCAACATTGAGTAGAAGTTGCATACATTGCTAACCACAATAGTTTTTTCTGTGCGGCTGAACGCCAGCCATCTCATCGCGAATTTCAGCAATTACGGCCGATAACATATTTATATCGATAAGTGTTTGTTTGCAGGCCTGTAGCTTTACTTTAATATAATACACTTAAAAACTGTCGCTTTGACTAAAATTATCTGGGCCAACTCGACCAAGTATAACGCAGTCAAAGGCAATTCTTTGTTAACACTCACATGGCAAGCTGTCTGCTGCTGAACGAATTGGTTCTGAAAATAAAGAAGTAAAACAAAGAAACTAATTTTTTTTTCTGTTCTTCCAGTTTTACAATAATGCGCAGAGGAGCCATCTTTTTCGACAGTTCTGAAGTGGGTCAACATTTATTCGCGCGTGAGGACGAAATTTTTTTTACCTCTTTTTTAGTTCAAGGTGAATGGTTCTTGTCCCACTCGTCCCCCCGGGAATTCCGCCCCTGATTAGGCGAAACCTATCTCTTATAGTCTACAAAAGTTGTGTTCGAATGACTTTATTGCATTGTACTTTGGGATATTTGGATAACTTTAATGCATAATTATCTCACCATCATTGATCGCTGAAGCAAACCCAGTGTTAGCCATAATATTGTTTATCTCGGAGCATAATGTGCTGTTTCCAGAGTGATGCAAACTTGGTTCCGGGTGAAGACGGTTCCAACCCGGCTACGTTTGGCACAACATACTGAAGCGTTTTTCAATATATAGGCTACTGTCGCCCTGATAGCATAGTTTGATAGGAAGCAATACTTTAATAAGTGGAAACAAAAATTGAAAGAAATCCAGGTAGTCGTCCAAGCGGTGTGTCTACATGTGCAGTAAAATAGAATAAACCATTAATTTCACGACTGTAGCAAAAGATTTCATAATATAATATAATATATATTCTTTTCTTTATTAAGCGCCTGACAAACGCACTGCGCTGTCCATTTACATGTTATGCAATTTAAATCTTAACTACTTCAGACAGCCTGCAATACAACGGCGCTAATAGCAGCCTACAAAGCATATCCGCCCTACGGACTCGAACTCGGTACCTCTCGCTCTCTACGTCAGATGTTATCAGATGTTATCAGATGTTATCAGATGTCAGATGTCAGATGCACTTGCTAAGAATCCCTCAATGCGCTATCGGGCATTTCAACAGAAATCTTATATTTTAATAAACAAATTCGCTCCTGGTCACCGAAAAAAATATTTTTAGGAACTGGTTTTGTCCGGTCTTCATTTGGCACCATACCGACAATCCAGAGCCTATTGTTGATCGCACCTTCATTGCAACAGGTCTGAGGGCTCGAATTGATCTTCCTGTTACACGTGGTGCGCAGAACCTTTCATTCAGATCTAAAGGATCTTCTTAAGACTTTTCGCAAGTCATATAGAGCCTACTCATTACTACTCTGTTAAAGGTCCCTCTGAAATACCTGAACTTTGTTGCATAAACTTTGTTCTATAGGCCTACATTCCTCGAATAATACAACATTAGGAATACTTACGCCACTCAACCGTAGCGTTGAGCACTCTGGAATAGATTGTGCCGCCGCCTTTGGTACTTAGAGTCACACTGCACGTATGCAGTTGGTCAGAAGAAGCATTTGCGATGATTGTGTGCTTTAGATTACAACCAATCAGTCCGTTATTCACAGTAGATTCATTTCTTCTAGCAACTGTGGATCCTGACGCATCTTCTATCTTTAAGTCACAAGAAACGTCTGAAGATGCGTTGAACGACATAGAACAACTGAAGGTAACTGGTTCCCCATCTGTAACGCTGTCATCCGTTGCAAACTTCGGTTCTGAGTCTGAAAACAGTCATGCTAAAGGTTGTACATAGAATAAAACAGAAGCATGTTATTAAATAACCTGCTCCTGTTTTATAATAATAATGTAAATTTTACATTATTATTTGGAAGAGATATTGTGGCTAAACTCTGCGGTTAGCCTATGCGTCCCCGCATCCAGAATCAGAATTCGCGTAGGCCTACGTACGTAGGCTACAATCTGCCGTTCGTAACTGTCATTATTAACCTGCATAGACTAACGTTTTAATTAAGCTCTCCTGCTGTTGTATTATAGACCTAACTTTAGTTGTGTTGAGAGTGCCGTAGTCTAAACAGAAATATCCATCAGCTCTAAGATCAAACTTCTGATGACTATAACTCTTGATAAAGGTTCAATAACCATAAGTACACCAATGTTTAATTATCGTGGCCTAAAAGTGTTAGTATAATTATGGTCGGTAAGGCTTTGATTTAGAACCACACAGTTGCAAAATGCAGTCTGTTAGAAGAGCGCGGTTATTTGAAGGTAAATTTTTCGCACAAAGAATTTGACAATCCGGTTGCTCACCCAAAATAACCACCGTGGTAGCGGCCGTACTCCGCGACGCATCCAAACACGTGCAGATGTATAATCCAGCTTGTGAAAGATTGGTCTCGTTTATATGCAGAGTAGTCTCGTTGTTCGCTGGATGAGCCACAGAGTATCCTTCGGCTAATACTTCTTTCTGTCCGACGGTTCCAGATGGTGTATATACAGGAGCTGCGTAGACAGTGACTGTCCGCTTAACATCAATCGGCATTTGCCAGGAGGAAATAAAAGAACCCTCATTCGTTGAACAGGTCAGAAGAACGCTCTCACCAACGGTAACCACTACATTAGTCGGATAAACAGAGCATCCGCCGACAGCTAAAACAGATCAAACAGAACATGTACACTGTGTCCGGAAAAATTCCGACCCCCTGAGATACGAATGAGAGAACTAGTAAATTGTCATCAATTTTTAAAATTCCAAAAACAATTTAATCCTGAAATATTAGTGAACTATAATTTATGTTCAAAATGTCCGCCATTGGCTTCAACACAAGCTACGAGACGCACACGCCACTGACTAACGGCAGCATCGACGACCAGTTGATCAAATTCATCCCAAGCATTAACAATTCGCTCACGGAGTTCTTCAATGTTTCTGACCTTTGTCTTGTATACCTTTTCCTGCATTATTCCCCAAATTTTATAATCAACAGGATTTAAGTCCGGACTGTTTGGAGGCCAAAGATTTGGAGGTATAAAATCTGGAGTCTCCTTTATCAGCAGTTCGACAGTTTCACGTGCTCGGTGAGCTGGAGCACCATCTTGTTGAAATGTGTAGTAATCTGAATATTGCCTGATATCAGGTAATAATTTTTCCAACAACAAAGAATCTCGATAGTAAGCTCCATTTATTTTAACGCCAGGTTCTATGAAATGTATGTCTGTTTTACCAAGAGCAGATACACCAACTGAAACCATTACTGACTGGCTGAATGTTGGGCGAGTACTAAGCAAACGATTAGCTGGGATGTTTTTCTTCCGAGTTCCGGTGGCAACGTACAGACGATCATTTTGACTGTTCTTTGGTGTGGCGATGGTAAACAACTTTTCGTCTGTAAACCAAATAAAGTTTACCATTTCATCAGGATAGCGATCTAACAAAATCCTTGAACGCTCGAGCCGTGCTTCCTTGTTGGCTTCTGTTAATTCAGTCGCTCGTCTTTTCTTTAAACACTTTAGATGAAGGTCATTTTTGACAATTTCGTGCACTGAAGTTTTTGAAATTCCAGTCTCTCGAGCGATTTCTCTTAGCGTTAGATGTGATTGAGGTCGATCTTCTTGACTTAAAACGAGATCCTCAACTTTTTCGATATTTTCAGTTGTCCGTGCAACTCTCGGTCTACCGCTACCCTTGCGACGCTTACACGATTCGGTTAGATCAATTTTTCGTATAAGGTACTTTAGTCCACCTAATGTCCAACCCTTGTTCGGAAATTTTTTCAGAAACTTCTTGGCTCCATATTTCTTGTTTTGGCGTAAAAATTTTATAACAATTTTGTCTTCCTCGCTAAACGCCATTTTCTTGCAACTTTGTTTACAAAATATAAAACTCAAATACGTCACTATGACGTAAGTTTAAACGGGGCCGTTAATACATTACAAAGAATTTCGTTTGTAAGTATGTCAAGATGAAAATGCTTTTGTATTTTTTTAAATCGATTATTATCTACTATAGTTTTTTTAACCACATCTGTGGGGGTCGGAATTTTTCCGGACACAGTGTATATTGCATTTAATAAGTACACGCCTAGAGAAGATAAGTTCGCGCCTTTGGGCTGGTAAAAAAAACTCTTATTGTATGATAGTTGAGCGTTGATGGGGCAATCGTTCGCATATTCAACAGACTATTCATGAATGGTAGGCTATTACATAAATGAAATTCTTTTCGAAAAGGTATATACGACTTTTATACGTGGCTCCGTTACCTGAAGGTTTCCCTGTCGTACCAGTGTAAACTGTAGTATTTAAGAGCAGCATGTACTTGTTGTATAAAAGAGTTGAAACTATTAGTTAGTCTGATTATATAATTTCCTCAGCGAGCTACTCATCCATAGGTAAAATGCATAGAATCTGATGTTTAAGCTTAGAACAAGTCAGTTAAAACTGTCCCAAAACTGTCCCAAAACAAATTCAGGAAGTATCAGCATAGGCTACATGCTAAATTAAAAGATTCAATGTATTGGAAATACGACACCTCTGACACGCTATCACTGCACCACTTCTGTAAGCCCTATGTATAAAACATTTACAGTTATTTGGAGAATTTATTTTTTTGGCACTTATTATGCACTTAAGGCCAAAAATTCTTAATCACAAGAGCAAAACAAGTGTATGCAGCTACAACTTTTCCTGTGGTGCAACACAGATGCCACACAAACCTGCTGTCGTGATAGGTAAATATTTCGAGAAATATATCTTACATTCATTAGCAGTTGAAAACAATAGCCCGAATATGATGAACGTAGAACAGTAGTTAATCATTCTCCGAGTTCCTGCTGAACCCAGTTGAAGTGCTTGTCACGAAATTATTACGTCACCTCTGCTTCAGATTCTTATAATCTATTGCAAAATGAACACCAAGGAACATAACTAACATTAATCATTACTTAGGAACATATCCTCGGATATGTTCGAGGCCGAATACATAGGAGAGGGCTATATACATCACACTCTACGTTGCATGCAGTCCTTCACTGGACGCAGATATGTATATGGTGTGCTATACGGCCAGACCTGAATCCTGCTGCTGTCTCGCAATCTCCATTTCAACCGTCTTCGACAGGATGCCAAGGATTACAGTTTGGGACGCTCAATGTTCACTCTCAAACAAGTTTATGGACTTTTCAATCGGATATGATAGCTTATCACTCCTTGGACATCCTCGCTTTGATCGAATCCTGGTACTCTACGTCTGTTGATGTCTTGATATACTTTCTCTCGATGTGCCTCGTCCGGTGCAGGTCACTCAGGAACCGCTGGCGAAAAACTATGGCGGTATTCGTCGTATACTACAGGGAACATTTAGCGAATTAAAGTAATCACGTTACCAAATTTCTTCTCCTATATGGGCGTAGCCAGGAAACAATTCGGAGGGGGTTTTAAGATTTCGGGGGCTTCCATTGGAGATGGTCGCATAAACTGCGGTTTTTTTGGTATTTCATGTAAAAACCTATAAAAAAAAATTGAAAACTTATTTGGGGGTTTGAACCCGTTAAATCACCCCTAAATACGCCCATGTTAGACTTCTCCACCTAGTCTCTTCCGGCTGCACTTCTTGTTGCCTGCGCCAGAATTTTTCATCGAACGAATCGTACTTCTTGAAGAATTCGCCACCTTCAAATCGCATCTCATCATAACAGGTAACCTCAGCATTCGTAATCGTAATCGTAATCGATTTTTTATATAGCGCCACTCAAAATCAAAGGTGTTCCTGACCAGGGCCAGTGTCTTCACTGGTAAAGAGTGAGGTGTTCAGACACTGGCGGAACTGGTCAAAAGAAATAGAAAAAGGTCGGCCCTGATGGACCGAGGCAACCGGTTCCAGCTATTGGGACCAACAATAGCGAAACTCCTTGACTGGGCCGTAGAAGTACGCACACGCGGGACAACCAAGTGACTGCGGACCGAGGAAGGAAGGAAGCAACGACTGGGCAGAGAAGATACTGGGGTACAATATGCCCTAATATAGTGAGGAGCAAAGCCTGCAGCAAGACAGTTTCAAATGCGGGAGCAGACCTTGAATTGGATACGCTGGCGGATGGGGAGCCAGTGAAGGGAGTCACGGATAAAAGGGGAGATATGGTCGAACTGTGCAATGACTCTATGAGTCGGGCTGCAGCGTTTAGAATGGCCTGAAGCTTAGATATATTGCTAGAGGAGCGATCAATGTAGACCGCATTCCCGTAATCAATCCTGGCGCAGATCAAAGTATGGACCAAAGTCGTGATAGTGTGCAGCGGGAGTGACTTGTGGATGGCAAGGAGTTGGCGTATATAGTAGAAACAGGAGCGTGAGATACTATTGACGTGATCAGACATACAGAGGACAGGGTCGAGAGTGAATCCAAGATCACGGACAGAGGTAGAGAAGTGCACATTCGGAAACTGAAGGCGAAGTGAGTCAGCATTAATCTTGGCAAGCTGGGCACGACTACCGAGCCAGATGTACTGTGTCTTGTCTTGACAGAGGTGATTTGAGGACAACCATCGATCAAGAGCAGCTGAAGCCTCTAGAATACGCTCAACCATAACAGCAGCTGTATCTGCAGGTCCACGAAGGTAGACCTGCGCTTCATCAACATATTGATGCGATAGGACACCCAGTGGACCAAGAACCCTTGCCAGATCAGAGGTATACAGGATAAACAGAAGGGGTGCAAGGACGGAGCCCTGAGGTAAGCCGTTAAAGAGTTGGACCCAAACAGAGCGGATGGGACCAAAAACTACAGAGACGGTAAGGAAGAAGTGGAACCAGAAAAGAGAAGAATCAGTAATCTCAAATGAGTTAGACAACCGGGCAAGAAGGCTGGTGTGACCGACAAGTAGAGTCCCATAGCCACGATCCACGGCATGAAATACATCCGCCAGAAAAGTCACCATTCCGTCGAGTGGAATTTCCTAAATCCAGATTGAAGAGAAGGCATTAGAGAGTGTAGGTCAAGGTAGTGGACCAGTTGCACAGACACACATTTCTGAAGAAACTTCGAGAGAAAAGACAAGTTTGAGATAGGGCGGTTATCTGAAGGAGAGCCACGGTCAAGATAGAATCTGGAGTCTCCATCACTGCCAGCTACCGCTCGATTCTGAGACATTCTCTTGCAATTTGGCTTGTCACAACATGTGACCGAGCCGACACATACAGTAACACTGTCGGTGGCTTCATGGTTGGACGCAATGATAGCGCGCGATGACTGTGCGATCACTGATCTTCGCGTCAAGCTACTACATTCATCTCCAAACATGGACCTCTCTTCACGGTTGCATTCATCTGCTGTCCGCCTGTCTTTGCCCTCCTGCTCTCTCGAGGATAGATCTAGGCGTCTCGATCATCATCTACGATGGTCTACGCAAAAGCCCTCTATGCGGGGACCTTTCGCCTTTATTGGACCTCTCAACAGAAGACCTCTTCGCTCTCCACGACGCTTCCTCTAGCCTAATTGCTGGTTTTCTGGGCTTCGTTCAAAGATCGACCTAACACGTCGGGCAACGGTCAACTCTCCAATAATATTATTCCTGTCGTTTCAACTTACGATTTCTTCGCTCTCAACGTGGTACCCTTTTCAACTAGCTGCTATCCGACAGCTAGATCTGGATTCGCCATCCAAGTCGTGGTTGCTATGTAGGCCTACTCAATCCCAATGTGGAACATAAATGATGTCCATGTCAGCCGACCAATCAGAATGCGCTAACAATAGACACACAAATTAATGGAGTTTGCCGAGCTCTCGGCGTTGAAGGCTCTGAAAATTGTTCAACAATTTTCTATGGGAACTTTTAGCTCGACCAAGCACTCTTTTGACCCTTATAATTATACTTCTTATTAACCCTCTCAAAACATTCTGACGAGTTTAATTGAACCATATTTAAAACTGCGTATAATGTAGCCGAAAAGTGATAATTTGTCTGCACCAATAATTTGGCCAAAAATAAATAGACCTCTTAATCCTATGACAGCTCCATCTATAGTGCGCCCTTTCCACATTCAGTAGTCCGAACCATATCATATTAATATAATTTAGATACACTGTCCATAGCAGTTCTTGTAGTAATTTTGTAGCTCTTTTTTATCCGAGCTCTGCATATCTGCCACCAGATGGCACTGTTTAGTTTGTTTTGAAAAAATACAGCCTATTATGTCCTGTCTGACAGAAACACTACCCAATGAATTGCCTAACTATTACTCAGTTACTGAATGTCATCGGAAAAGTACTTGTGAGGAACAGGTATAATGTAGGAAGAACAGTCCATGGCGCTATTCTGAGAAGCAGCCATGCATATAAGAAGTATCAGCGACTTCACTATCTTAACCGCGGCATGGGAGGGCGAATGGTCAGTCCAAGTAACTCGCCGTCTAATTTCCCACCCGTAGTGTACGGTCAGTGAATTCATTTTATAGTTGACATCGTTAGAAGGCGCTAGTTGCACAGAAATTGTTAATTTTCTTTCTGCCCTTGGAGGTATATAAACCGCCGATCATTAGATTATCATGCAGCGCTTACTCTTATTCGAATAGCACTTGCTAAGAATCGCTCAAAGCGCGTCATCATTAATCAGTACTTTTATTACGCGATCTACATGACATTGTATACGTGACTATAACAAGATAATAATGAGGTGATAATGATGATGACAACGATAATGATTTGTTGAAATAAGAGGAGGAGACGGAAGTAAAGATGATGATGACGACGACGACGATGATGATGATCGATAATAATGATAATGAAATAATGACAAGACGATGACAAGAATTATGGAAAAACTTACCATTCCCTGAGACCTGATACCGAAAAAGACTTAGACCTAATGCATATGATGGTAGAAACTCTCCAAGCAATCAATCGGAATTTATATAGCGCACCTTCAAGATCTCTATTAGTTTATGTCTATCTACTCAATGTAGTGCAAGCCTTTTTAAAACCAAAGCCGTTGACTAATAGAACTATTAGAAAAAAATAGAAGCCTTTGTTTGTAGTAGTTAATTGGCTTATGCTAGTTTTAGTAGCTTTAGACGTCAATAAGATACAAGAAAGTAAGTAAGTTATGTTACGAAACTCTACCCTTCCATATGACATCGATCAACTACAGTCGTCTATATATAGGCCTACACACAGGCCTCTAGGTCGTTGAGACCCGGATGTAAAATATGAGTGTATTTCAACATGTCACATGTCACACTCGTCTTATTAAATTACCAGAAGGCCATAATTTCTATTATCACTCAGACTTAAATTGCAAACAACTGAGTCACAATAGCTCGACGTTCAAAATTGCTCTTTTTGTTACAGATATCCGCTCGGTATCATAAAGAGTGACAGATAATTATATAAACTGGAAGATGTGTCATCATTCGTTTTGTAGACCCTATACAGGCTACACTGCAGTCTTAAATTTGAAGTAGCCTACTCTGTTGTTCACGTTCTTCTGTCTTTCTGTTTGAAAACGACAGAGTGGTTAATAACTATGTTGTATATCTGGTGGTGCAATGACAGAAATTCTCAGATTCTATACATATATACATCAGTTTATATAGGCCTACACACAGGCCTCTAGGTCGTTGAGACCTGGATCTAAAATATGAGTGCATTTCATACACCTGTGTGTAGGCCTAAGCATGGGCGTCGAGAGCCAAATCGGGCCCCTGGGCAGACATCCATCAGGGCCCCTCGTTTTGATTATTAAGTCCAAGTCTGGTGTAAGCCTGAAAAACGCTATCAAACTACATTTAACGAATAATAATAAGGGTAATAATAATAATAACAGGGCTTTTTAGTGTGCAGTTCTACACAAAAAGGGCAGGTTCTAAATGAATTTGTGCAGCTGTAGAAGCATTTTTGGTGCAGCTAAAACTAGTTTTAGAATGTGCATTGTCATCCGATTTGGAATAATTTACTATATGGCGTTTGGTGACCCGTCAGAACGGCCCAGGACAAATCGGCCCCGACAAAACGCAGCCCCGACAAATGGGCCCCGACAAAATGGCCCCGACAAAACAGCCCCCGTCAAAATGGCCTCGACAAAACAGCCCCGTCAAATCGGCCCCGTCAAATCGGCCCCCCGTCAAATCGGCCCCAAATCGTCATATCGGCCCCAGTCACATCGACCCCAGTCATATCGGCCCCATACAAAATATCCAATGTTCCAAGTACTTTTAAGCTTACGCTGACAAACTATGTTGAAATGAGGCCTCAAGCGACGGTTCAGCTGGACAATGGACTGCGGGGACCATCGTCTAATGCTAACTGGTTGGCGTATTTAATTATTTAAATGCTTTCAATAACAACTATCATAAATCCAAACTTCTATTTACGCAACGATTCCCAACAAATTATTTTTCATAAATCCAATTTCCATTTTAACGCCAAAATTATCTTCAGCAATCCAACTTCCATTTTAACTTACTGACCACATAATATAACTTAGCAACGTAAACTACGGTTCTACCAATCCGAGTTATATTTACGCAAAAATTCTTTTCACCAATCCAACATAAAAGTATTTGGGACATGGGATATTTTGCGAGGGCCGATGTGACTGAGGCCAATATGACTGAGGCCGATTTGACGGGGGGCCGATTTGACGGGGGCCGATTTGACGGGGGGCCGATATGACGGTGGTCGATATGACGGGGCCGTTATGACGGGGGCCGAAATGACGGGGCTGTTTTGTCGAGGCCATTTTGACGAGGGCCGTTTGTCGGGGCCCATTTGTCGGGGCCGTTTTGTTGGGGCCGATTTGTCCTGGGCCGTTCTGACGGGTTACCATGGCGTTTTAAGGGGTCGTGCAGTTCTAAAAATTCCTTTTAAAAGCCCTGAATAATAATAGTAAAAGTAAATGTGAAAATCAATTTCTGGTTTTAAAGGTCCATCTATGACTCTAATTATAAAGTAATTACAGAAATTTAATATGAAAATGTGATTATGTGAATGTGATAAATGATTTTTTAAATGACATTGATCGCAATGCGATATCCAATTTCAAGAGATGAGGATAGCCTACGTCAATTGCTGTGTTGCATTGTAGCTTTAGACGTCAATAGGATATAAGAAAGTAAGTAAGTAAGTTATGTTACGAAACTCTACCCTTCCATATGGCATCGAACAACTACAGTCGTCTATATATAGGACTACACCGGACTCGGTGATGGAATTCAAGAAGAGGCTCACTAAAATTGGATACTAGGTCAAGATGCATTGGATAAGACTGGAGAGAGTGGCTCTGACACAGATGCAAGACTTCTGAGCCACTATAAACCTTGTTATGTTATGTTATGTAATGTTACACACAGGCCTCTAGGTCGTTGAGACCCGGATGTAAAATATGAGTGTATTTCAACATGTCACATGTCACATGTCACACGCGTCTTATTAAATTACCAGAAGGCCATAGTATCACTCAGACTTAAATTGCAAACAACTGAGTCACAATAGCTCGACGTTAAAAATTGCTCTTTTTGTTACAGATATCCGCTCGGTATCATAAAGAGTGACAGATAATTATATAAACTGGAAGATGTGTCATCATTCGTTTTGTAGACCCTATACAGGCTACACTGCAGTCTTAAATTTGAAGTAGCCTACTCTGTTGTTCACATTCTTCTGGCTGTCTGTCTGTCTTTCTGTTTGAAAACGACAGAGTGGTTAATAACTATGTTGTATATCTGGTGGTGCAATGACAGAAATTCTCAGACTCTATACATATATATTATCACCATTTGTTGTTTCTTAACCTCGGCATATAGGTCCGAGGAATGGTCAAGTATCGTCGCCATCTTTGGGCTTTGAGTCCGAAGAGGGAGTGATCAACCTTGGAAGATTCTGCTGCACTGCTGGCTGAGGATGGAGAAATCTCAACCGAGGTCGGGTGTCCGTGACTCCGTGTTATCTGGTTTTTATAGTAATCATGATACATGCATACAGTCTCATACACGCGTGCGCGTGAATCAGATATAATGACAACGAAAGCCTTGTTCAATGCAAACACACCTGTTATAAGTTATGTATTGTTACAATGTTACATATATAAATGTTTGATCAATAGGCCTATCTTTCTGATATATGGCAAATAGGTGAATTTCTCTAAATATACATAGGTGTGTCAATATATTATACAGTATCTGTAGATAGAGAAGAGAGAGAGACAGACAGACAGACAGACAGACATACAGAGACAGAGACAGCATGAATATGAATCTAACGGTCTAACTGAAAATTAACAGTAAATAGTGATTCTTAAATTCTATTTAAGGGAACTTTCGACTGTGTAAATTCGGCGTAAAACATGAAAATTAACAGCACTACATTTTGCAGTACAAACTCGCGTCTACAGTATAACCAGTGCGACCACTCTCCATTTTTTGAAACCCTAAGCTCCTTCCAGGAAAATCCCAAGATTGGTCAAAAGTGTACAAAAAATCCCACGTCACTGAAAATGAAAAACTTGCGATGAAATATGAAATGCGTTTTAACAATCACAATTACTCACAAAAATGCCTCGCTAAGAACTTGCATAGAAAAACCAGAGCATAACATTGAATTAACAAATTACAATGTTTACAAGTATACCGTAACAATAATAATAATAATATTCTTTATTGAAACAATCCGGTTGACAAACCGCAACCGGTTACAGTGTACACTTATGCAATTGAAGCAATTCACAAGAACACAAAATGACAGAAGACATAAATCTTTACTAACAGAACAGACAGCCTGTAATACACGGCGCTAATAGCAGCCTACAAAGCATGTTCACCTACGGCTCTCGATCTCGGTACCTCTCGCTCTCTATGCCAGTGTGTTATCCAATGCGCTATTGGGCCTCCATATTAAACGTGTTTCAGACAGACCCACTCAGCGAGTTTTTTCTAATCTGACTCGCTGCCACTGTTGAAAGTACGGTAATAACTAGTCTGTAGACCGTAGAAAAATTCCCAAGATTGCTATGCAAAATCCCTAGATCCTAAGTCGACACCCTACAATCCCAAGATCTTGGGAAATTTCCCAAGGAGTGGTCACACTGAGTATATCAGCCAGACTCTACTTCATTAACCGTTATCGTCATTTTCCAAAGTAGTTCCGGCGGCCGAACAAACTGTAAGGGGTTAATGACGTGCCATTCGGACGATCTGTCCCCTCGCCGATTTTTTCTTCCATGGTTCATGCCTTTGTCTGTTCACGCATTGACTATCATCTTGAAGTGCTTTCTGTTGCAGGGCAATCGACGAAACTATCTTTCCTCCTGCACTGCATTGAAAATTTCATTGCCATGGCAATTCCCATCTTGAAGTGCTTTCTGTTGCAGGGCAATCGTCGAAACTATCTTTCCTCCTGCACTGCATTGAAAATTTCATTGCCATGGCAATTCCGAAGCACCTACTGATCAGATGATCAATTCAACATGAGCAATTGGGGTGGAATTAAGTGGAGAATGGCCTGTTCCACACAACAAAGCTGTAATCAGTCATCTTGAAGTGCTTTCTGTTTGCAGGGCAATCGTCGAAACTATCTTTCCTCCTGCACTGCATTGAAAATTTCATTGCCATGGCAATTCCGAAGCACCTACTGATCAGATCAGCTTGAAGTGGCGGTTTCCATGGAATTTAAACCGAAGCCTGCTTGATTTGTAAATTTAAGCCAGAGAACGGATTGGCAGCATGGTGATCATCCCTCGGACTCTGCTACAATATGACCGTACACTAACAATGAAAAGATCAGACGACGATCGAGCGGCCTGACCAGTGGTGGCCACCAACCTTCACACGTCGAGGTCCAGAAAAACTTAAGTCGCTAACAATAATTATTATTCTACCCATGTCTGCCTCACAAGGTGTAGCTTAATAAGGTGCAGTAACTGTTCGGCGTGTATCGTAGGCAGACAAACTTCCCATTAAAGCTGTCTCGCAGTCGACAGATGGCAATTGTCCAATGGAATCTAGACATTCTTCGTCCGTGCTGTCGTGTTGGGAACAGGCCGGTGGTATCACGTGATTTTTGCTGAAGCCTCGGTTCTGTTTTGGCTGGGCGCCATGTTGGCTCCCCATTGACGAATGATTGCGCATCGATATCTATAATTTAGACGCGCATACCATGTACTCTCTGTTTTATGCTCTATTATCGCCCATCATCGGCTGCTTCGACGTCACTGGGCAGCTCAACACAGGAAGCTCTGTCTAGTTATATATAAGATGTCTATGGTTGGGAACATGTGGATTTATTTTAAAGTGTTTTAACTTATTATTTTACATCCTAGTATAAAGTTAGCAAAGACCATTTTTGAGTAAATGGCGGAAAATAACACAAAGCTGTCTACAGGAGCGAAAACGAGAACCTCAAGAAGCAATAAAGCAGTAGGGAAACTATCTTCTATTATCGCTCATTACCTGCCATAATAAGGTTTTTTAAATAAAGTTGGTTCACATTAAGAACTATGCCTCAAAACCTTTGTTCCATTCGCGCCCCCTAGCGAACTTAGCTATAAAATTACGATTGCAATGTCGATTGGAATATCTGGCATGAAGCGATGAATTACACCCCCCCCACAAACACCTTAAATGCCGAGGCTAAGAATTTTCGTCACTTTTCATTCGTATGCCTGCCATGTGGGGTTAATTTTCGCCAATTGCTCATCTCTCTTCAAACGCAAACCAAGTTCCGAGGAGTAGTGGAACATGCATATTATTTTGCCATCTCTTCGTGAGGACACGTACTGGAAGAAAGGACATCCTTTCATGCTACCAGTTGTTAAATCTGAATTGTTGAAAAGTAGTTTTGTTAATCAATGCATCTTTAGTTACACTTAGCTGTGCATGTATATGTCTATAAAACATGCTTCTGTTATAATAGTCTGTTGCATGTATATATATATATATCTAATTGTTGTGTACAATATAGTGTTACGATGTCCGATGCGAATACATACTTAAGCTGGAATAGCACCTTGACCCATAGATCCAATTCTTGCATACAACAAGAATTCATTACAATTTTCTTCCCAGGTGCAGGGTACGAACGATAGCAGCGTGAAAAGCAAATGGTCGGCTGCAACTCGCGGGTATTTCTCTGACGATTACTTAACAGATATCTGCCAGTCAGAAGTTCTTCAGAATGGTCGGAGTTCGTGCGTGCGAGCTCCAATCATTAACAGGTATTTCAAGGACATTCTGGGCAAGCTATGTAGAGGTGCTTAGAAACTTTTGTTTCCTTTAGAATTTTCCATTGTGACTTTAATCATAGATTTATGTAGCACCTTTTCAGAGGCGTTCCCAACGGAACGTTGGAAAATCAGGATCAAACAGAATGGTTTTGAAGCACTTACGGAATGGAGGTAAAGAAAGACTCGGAACCTTGTGTCGTAAGTTGCTAGGTAACCTATTCCAGAAAGTAGTACCGACCACAGAGAAGCTTTTGTGCTGTGCTGTGGATGTTCTGGTTGGGAATTATTAAAAGTTATTTGAAATTATCCATTTAATGGTAAGTATTGTTCGTCTCGATTATTGAATGTACTTTGTTTTTGATTCATTTGTTGCACGTAATGCTCGCCAAGGTCACTGAATCTAACCAGAAGAATGTAAGACAGGCAAACAAATTGTACAGGGTCATTACGTTCGAAGCTACTTGGCTACTTGGCAAGTTCAAACGCACAATCAATGCCAAACAATCCAGCGTATGACTGATAATCTTTATTTAGCTTTTAAAACTGACTAACTGTGTTTTAATTGCTTAGGGGTTACTGGGTGCGTTTTCATGCTGTTAACCATGTGTTGACATCATTTCTGGATTACTACAGCAGATCCAATGTTGAAACACAGGTTGGTGAAGTTTGGAAATTAAAAAACATGATGGTAATAAGATAGATTCACAGAATATGCAATCGAACGGAATTCCCACATATATTTGGTTTAATAGTGGTCATAATAGTAAAAATAAATGAAGATGATGATAATAATAGTACTAATACTAATAATGATAATTATAATAATTTTTTAAATAATAACTAGTGATGAGTGAGACTTCCTTTCTCTTCCAATGCATCTCCATAGCCATCCATTGAATCTATGCATTTGCCTTAATTCACTGCATGTACACTATAACAGACACCAGCAAAGTTTGTCCATTCCAAAACAACAAACCTTATACATGTACTTTTTCAAATCCAGGGTGTTCTTTCTACCTTGGATTACAAAATTAATAAATTATTTAATAATTATATACCATAGCAGCCGTTTGCATTATTGTAGTCCAATCCTATACGCAGTTAAAACACAGTTTCTCAATTAAGCTTTATGGTTTAGCAAGCTGGCTTATTTGTGGCTAATCTATATGTGTAGGTCATATCACTGGGTGCTGGTTACGATTCAACATACTTTCGGCTGACTTCGTTAGGTCACACTCGGTCATCCTGTTACATCGAGGTAAGCTGTTGTTATGATATATTGTACAATTTGTTGGACTGTTAGCCATTCAGATGGCTTTCTGTGTTTCCAGACTTGTTTTAAATCCTCAGGTTTAATTTCTGCCATTTGACGTTTGGGGCCGTCCATAAATGACGTCACGCACCTTGTGGGGGAGGGTCAGAAATTTGTGACGATGTGTGACATGGGGGTGGGGGGGGGTCTGAGAAGTGTGACATCACACCAGGTCTATGTTATTAAATTTAACAATTAACAACAATTTAATTTTCTTAATAACAGCACTAATTTTGAGGAGTAAACTATCATTTTAAAAAAAATTATTTTAATGTATACGGGCATCATTATTAATAATTTTCTAATTATTTCAATATTTGGTCACCGTTAGATTTTAAAATATTCATGCTTTCCCTATTTGTTTCATGAAGGAGCATTTTGCTTCACCATGGAAATTTGGTTTTAGGGGGTCAGAGCTTTGTGACGTCATTTTCAGAGGGTTGTTACTTTTGTGACGGGGGGGTTAAAAAATCGGCCAAAATTGCATGACGTCATTTATGGACCTTTTGCCCCTTTGTGGCATAAACATTACTATAATTAAATTGTTACTTGTTTCCTATTATCTGGACTTTTCTTAAAATTTATTCGTATCATCTACTGTGG
The DNA here is from genome assembly GCA_020284085.1 of Aporrectodea caliginosa. Lineage (NCBI taxonomy): Eukaryota > Metazoa > Annelida > Clitellata > Crassiclitellata > Lumbricidae > Aporrectodea > Aporrectodea caliginosa. The sequence goes on along the minus strand of JACEVL010000022.1, from coordinate 700,458 downwards.
CCTAAATAAAAGTACACTTAAGTTTTTTTAAGTTTTACCCTGACTTCCTTATGTTATAACGAGATTTTAGCTCGTATTTATATTTGTTTGCCATTGTTTGGGGATCCTGAGGGATCATGTTTTTGCAACTTATATTGACAATAGCATTTATTTAGGTTTAATCTTAACAGTTTCACGATGAGAGTGTACTAAAAATGACTGGGAAACTAATACAGCTTGTCGTTAAAGTGTTAATGTGCATCTCTACTAAAAAATTTGTAGCTTATTTTATGTTGCCTGGACTTTTCTAAAAAATCCTGAGCCATCATTTCTGCCTGGACTGAACAAATACTTGTCTGATATGTTTATTTATTTATTATTATTATGCATTTATTAAGCACCACTATCTAATGATGAAGCATCAATCGATGGGGCTAAGCAATTGTGAGTGAAGGGCTTGCTCAAGGTCCCTACACAGTAACCATCCCAGGGGAGGAGGATTGACCCCCCTACTCTCTGTTTTACAAGGCAAGCGCTCTAACCAGTCAGCTGTTTATACTCGGAACTACTTCTGACGTTGAACTGTGGCTTTTGATTGCAAATCTGATTGAACTTGTAGGTTGATTTTCCGGAACTGTTGCGGAAGAAGTTGGAGTTGATTCGTAGAAGTGAGCGGCTGTCAAAATTCCTTCCTTCACTCGATGGATGGTTACCTCCTGTTGAGAATTCGTCCTCCATCGGTGTGTTAACTGTTGTATCTATGCTGATTATGTGAGTCCTGTGCCCGCTGATGATGGTGGTGATGATGATCATGCTCAAGACGAAGAGGCTGGTATTGCTGTTGATGATGATGATGATGATGATGATGATGATGAGGTGGAGGAGAAAGAGGATGATAGTGATGAAGGTATAGCAGTTTTGTGAGGTACTTAAATGGTGGTAAATTAAGTGTGTTGATAGAGAGATATGTAGGTAATGATGATGATTATGATGATTATGATCATAGTGGTGATGCTGATGGTGATGATTCAAGTCAAATGGAGCTTAATATAAAAATCGTTGAGTCATTCTTTGGTGCTTTTAAGTAACTATGTAAGCAGACAGTGCCTTTGTGACATACTTGAAATGCGCTATATTGTTAAATATCTTGATATATACATAAATGCACAATTACATACACACATGGAGGCTGGAGCTAAGCTGGTACTGATTCTAACTGATACTGGTTCCAACTGATACTGGTTCATGTTGATACTGTTCCAACTGATACTGGTTCATATTGATACTGGTTCCAACTGATACTGGTTCATACCGTACTGTTCATGGTTCCAACTGATACGGTTCCAAATGATACTGGGTTCCAACTGACCCTGGTTCCAACTGATACTTGTTCCAACCAATACTTTTTCCAACTGATACTAGTACCAACAAAGTCTTTCAGATATCAACATGCCTTCTTGAAAGCAATGATGTTACGATGAAGATGATGTTATGATGTTTTGCAAAATAGTTTTTGACTCGCCCAACTACAAGTTGATCGGAGCCGATCTGAATAATCTTCAGCTGTTCAACGACATATTGCTGTCTGTCGGTGTTGACTTCACGAAACCAACTCTCCTACTCTCGGAGGTTGTCCTCGTCTACCTCAATCCTGATAGGTTTGTCTGGTTTTTGCCACAGTTTTTAGCTGGTTACTGTTAACAAAATAACAGTTGGTGTGTCTAGCCTGAGATCTAACAAGTCAGTTTTAGATTGCAAATCTAATATACTGACTTTCATATATGTGGGAAGTCGGAGTACATTGGGTAAGCAAGTTGTAGAAGTGGGGAACATTAGCCGATTGGATAGAGCACTAGGCCTGTAACGCGGGGAATATGGGTTTGAGCCTACACTCAAAGGGCTGAGCCTGTTTAGGGACCTTGAACAAGTCCTTCACAAATCACAAGGACTTCACCATCGATGTTCTGTTGTATGTACACTTCTGAACTTGGGAAGGAGGGCAATTTCAATGCAGCAATACAGTTGTATTGTGTTTTAGAGTAATTGTAGTAAACAGTTGTGTTGAAATGTAAGTTGAATTCTCTTTCGTATGCTGTGTTTCAGCTCTTCGAACGTGATCCGATGGGCAGGCGAGCGCTTTCAGGATGCGGTTTTCCTGACCTATGAACAGGTCACTTGTGTTTGGCTTATCAACCATCTGAACTGTATTTCATGTATTGTGTAAATAGGAAATTAAAATGTCATGCCAAACTGTAATGACATTTTTACCAGCACATACTGTGACCTGGTGTATGAAAGAAGAAGTGAGGCAAGCAAGTAAGCAGGTTGAAACAGATTAGTCTTCAGATTTAACCTGAATGATGTTACAGTAGTCATAGTACTAGTGTACATTATGTCAAGTCCTGCTATGAACTTGGTTACTGGGTTACCATAACCATTTGACCTGACTTGAATGGACATTCAGACTTCAGCATGCGAGTAGAAAGTGGGTGGGTTTAATCTTTGTATTCTAGTTATCTAGTACCTTGTAATACCAGAGAACATTGTCTTCAGAATGCATTAAAAGAACTTGTTACTGCGTTACAGGTGTATCCTGACGATGCCTTTGGGACATTTATGTAAGTAAAGAAATTATGGTGACTGTGTAACAGTAATCGATTAAAATTTAATTAGCAGTATAATAATTAATTATGTAGTTTTTTTAATTTCATGTGTCGAATGGACAAGGAAGCTTCTGTTGTGCCGTTAAATTATTAATTGTTATAACTTATATAGCGCATAGTAATTAATTAGTAATTTCTGTAGTAAATAACTGGTATGCTAGCTTTTATGGCTTAGCAAGATGGCAGGCCTTTCTTACTCTTTTAGTGCTCTATCGGAGGCCCGATAGCGCATTGGATAACATCTGGCGTAGAGAGCGAGAGGTACCGAGTTCGAGCCCCGTAGGAGAGACATGCTTTGTAGGCTGCTATTAGCGCCGTGTATTGCAGGCTGTCTGTTCTGTTAGTAGTTAATATTTATGTCTTCTGTCATTTGCGTTCTTGTGAATTGTTTCAACAGCATAACTGTAAACTGTACCGGTTGCGATGTGTCAACCGGATTGTTTCGCTCTCTTTCCGTTTCTGTTTGTCTAACTGTCTCTCTCTTTCGGAGCCTGTATACGGCCCAGGGTGAGAAGAATTATTATATAATATAGTGTTAGTGTATAACAGAGTGTATAATATATATATGTGCTGCAATACTTTGAAATGCTTCCGCTATTCTGTGGTCTGTTGTCCTCAGGTGCAGACATTTTAAGACCATCGGAACGGGTCTGAAGAGCGTCACGGAGTTTCCGACCGTTTCGTCCCAAGTCCACAGATACTGTTCTCTGGTTTGTAAAAGTTATTTCAGAACAGAGATGACACACTCGGGCAATCTCTGTTTAACGTGCTGCTTTCTAGTATCGAACATGCATTCAACAATTAGCATCTTTGTGAGATCTCATCCCTTTTGAGGATCACACTTTGACACTTTGACTGTAAGATATGAAGTGAAAATGTCATATACTAACAAAAATTAATCTTGAATTGATTCAGGTTTTAGAATATGGCGTTTAGAGCGTGCATGCTTGCGTGCATGTATGTATGCATACGTGGACACATAATTATCATGGCACCTTTTAAGTATCTCACTAAAATGAGTCAGCTGGTATGAGTCACTGAGAACAACAGTTGATCATTAAGGAAACGGTGCTCAGATTCGCTTCCGACCTTGCATGCATCAAAAATGTTTGTAATAATAATAATAAGAGTCAGCTCTGTAGAAACAGATCTCAACCAACAGATTCCCTTACAGGGCTGATGGTAGACTGGAGTTTCAATCATCCAGCTCCTCATGACTTGCGTTTCTTTATCTTTAAGGGTTGGACTGAGGCGGTTGCAAGTGACATGAATTATTTCTTCAACAACATCGTCATGCCTTCAGAACGACTTCGAATCGATTCCACAGAGATGTTCGACGAGTACGAGGAGTGGCACTTGAAATGCGCTCACTACGTGCTCGTCACGGCGCTCACCGGAACCTGCACTTTGCTCCGAGACATTTTCTGGAAAAGTTCAGCCACTTCTTCGCCGATTCTCGCGGATTCATTCCATCGCCATGGTGAAACTTCCTGTCACACAATGGAGATTGAATCCAATGGACTTCTTGCGTATTCTTGCAGCGTCTGCGATCGAACTGGATCTAAATCAACTGTGAATGCTCCTCAGGTCAAGGCCGAATGCAGTGGATCTCAGGTGGAACTCTGGAATCGAGTTTACGGCCATGCATGTGTCCTGTTAACTGTGTCGGAGGAAACTGCAGTCTTGATTGCAGGTGGATTTGGATGCACAGGTCCTGAGGGATCCCACCGTCGATTGGGCTGCGCTAGTTTGGTACAAATCGATCGATCCTCGGAACCAACAATAGTTGAACTTTTCGAGAGCATGTATCATACATTGACGCCTGTGAGTTCCAGAGAAGCTGTGATGTTCGGAGGACGTACTTCACCGGCGAAATCTTCCTCCAATGTTGTTCTTCTGAGGATAATTAAATCGGACGATGGGATTAATAAGGTAACGCAGAAGAAAGTGGAGACATCTGGTAATGGACCGTGCGCTCATTGGCGTCATTCAGCAGCTGTTACGACTCGAAATGGTTCGATCTGCATTTAATTATTAATCGTTTACTATGAACTAATAGTCGTTAATTATCGTCTGCATAAAACATGGATTAGGGACATTCTTGAATGTCTGGGACATTCAAGGATGCATGTTTGTATGCATGTGGACACTTATATAAATGGCGCTATATAAATTTTTGAATGAATGAATGAACATAATAATCCTGTTATACAATATGGTTGCATTCAATGGTACTTTCAGAGAGCGAAACGGATAACAGTAGCCATTCCAAGTTTAGATATTGCATGAATTTTATCTTACCACTCATATGGAATGTGTTCCTTTGGGTAATAATAATAATAATAATAGCAATAATAATAATATTAATAATTTAAAAAGTTAATAATAAAAATATATATAATTATAATAATAGGGAGGTGAGGCTCAAACCCGTACACTCCACATTACAAGCAGAAGCGGCGCCAGACATTTTTTTTAACCAGGGCATAGCCAAGGCAGTCGTACAAGTAACCAGTACAGGAGCGGTTATGCCCCAAATAAATTCTCGGCAGGGCAAATATTCTGGCAGGGCAACGAGCCGGGCAAAGCCTTTTTTACCAGGGCATTTGTCCTTGCTTGCCCTGGTGTAGTGCTGCTACTGATTACAAGCTGAGTGCTGTAACCAGTCAACCACTGTGTCCTATGCTGTTCTGTTTGTTGCATTGCTTAGATAAGCACTGTGCCTTTTCTGGACGTGACGGTGAAGTTTTTTAAATGCTGTTGTTACTTGTTCAGATTATCCTGTTATCATTGTGTTTGGCGGCCGAAACTGTGATCGGAGGTTTCTTGACGACTGTTGGATGCTAGACTGTGCCACGTGGCAGTGGGAGGAGGTACTCTCCACAGTTTTATCTTCATTTGATATCTTCACCTGGCGACAATCTTATTCTGGTATACGAAGATATGCAGTTTTACTCTTTCATATGACTCTGGTTTGTTTAGGTCAATTAAATAGCCATTTTTGTATTAGGTTTGAGGGATTCTTGGAAGGCAGTATATAGATATCTTATGCTTATGTGTGTAAAAAAACTTCTTATTCCTGGTTATGCCACCTAAGGAAAGTTCTAAGTCGTACTTATGACGTGGTAGCACATGATCGTCAACAGCCTGAATCACTTTCACACTAGAAACATTAGGCAGAAAGTTTTAAAAAGTTATTATTACTGCTAATAGTATAATGATTATATCAAGATTTGTAAAGAGCAGGTTAATATGGTTCTTTAATCTGGGTTATAATCAGAATTGTAAACTCTAAAGTTCTACTTTAAAGCCAAGCACAGGGTACCATCTTAGTCACAAGTGCTGCGTCATGTCAGAGGGGTTGAATCTGGTTCATGTGCTTTTGTTCCAGATACTTGGAACTGGTGAACCGCCGTGTGCCAGACACACGCATACGTCTGAGGTATGGAAGTCCGAAGTTCTCGTAATCTGTGGTCTTGGTCCAGAACAGAATCCTCTTGACTCGATACATCTGCTCAATGTGACAACATACGCATGGCGTAAACTGCCACTTGTGGGCGATCGGTTCTTTCCAAGGTATTTTGAAGAAATCTTCTTTCCAGAATGTAGTGTTGAATTTGTTCAAATGTGTGCGTAATAAATTCATAGTAATCCCATTATTCAATATGGTTGCTTCCAGTGGTACCAGTACTTTCAGAGAGCCAATCAGATAAACAGTAGCCATTCCAAGTTTAGATAGTGCATGAATTTTATCTTATTGCTTGCTGGGGATGTGTTCTTGATTTGATTTGATTTGTTTATTGACAAACATCATATCAGTATCAACATAATAGCAGTGTAACATAATTATGACAGTACTTTTAAAAGCACTTTGATGCAGGTCAGCGAAAAGGGTAAAATAAACCCACTGTTCCTTTAGTAATAGTAATAATAATAATAATAATAATAATACCTATTGTGTCTGACGAACTATGCTGTTGATCATCAGATGTCTATTATTGAGCAGAAATATATAAATCACAGATACTCGGTTTGGTTGTTATATTACGGAGGTTGTGCGTTGTTTCGTGGCCAGGTATTCACATACGTCCGCTGTGCATAGAGATCGTCTGATACTAGTGGGAGGTGTCTCCCTGTCGCACGCCTTTTCTCCAGTTGCAGTCATCGACCTCCCCAGTGGAGCTACAGTGAACTTTGACCTAGAGGTTGGCAAACTTTAAATCAGAGTTTTCAATAGAATTTTGGCCGTAGGATTGCGTAGGCGACCTCTCCACCAGTGCACTGGCTGGTTTAGCTAAATATTCTTCTGGAAAAATCCTATGCCAGGGCCCTATTAGCTACAGTCTTACTCTCCCTTTTGTTGCCCCTTCTGTCCCCTCCTCCCTCCCTCCTTCCATTCCTGTCTGTCTGTGTGTCTGTCGTTCCTGTCTGTCTGTCTGTCTGTCTGTCTGTCTGTCTGTCTGACTGTCTGTCTGTCTGTCTGTCTGTCTGTCTGTCATCAGGTGAGTTTGAGTGCTTGCATTTTGAATGGAGTGTTCACTTTGAAACGGTTACTGTGCAGGGACCTTGAGCAAGTCCTTCACTTACAATTGCTCAGCATAATTGATTTGATCATGGTCATTATAATGACACTTCATAAATTTAGAAATAATGTAGATTGGCACAGAGAGTCCCGCCTCTCATTAGATTTTCGAGGAGGTATTTTACAAATTTACAATTTAATTTACACTGACCAATTAATTTTAAAGCTGAATTAAATTTAGCTTTAAACTTAGAAGAAGAGCAGTACCATTAGCTTACCTCTGAGAGGCAGCCGTGGGTACGAAGTGTTAGTGACTCCATTTTCTTATCCTCAGTATATGTGAGAGATGGTGGCCAGTCCTCTCCCTCGCCGTCTCATCTTCCCACTGACAGTGTACGATCAGCATACTCATTGTAGCTATACTGAAACTATTGTACAAGTTAAAGTTTTACTGTTCAGGTAATCGATGAGCAAGAAATTCTTGTGACGTTTCAGATTCCATTGGAGGCTGAGCCAATGATGCTGCATAATCACGGCTGCGTCTGTGTTGCGGAGGAGGAAGACGGACAGAAGATACGACTGATGCTGATCGGTGGCGGTGGAAACTGCTTCTCATTTGGCACACACCTAAATGAGTTTCCTCTCACTCTGACTGTGTAGCTTTTGGGATTTGGTTATCCATGCGAAGATCTATGTGACATGCAGTGGAACATGGTATACTGTAGGTCCTCAGTGGAATATGGAGAGGTCCTCAGGCTCAGTGGAACATGGTATAGGTCCTCAGTGGAACATGGAGAGGTCCTCAGTGGAACATGGATTAGGTCCTCAGTGGAACATGGTATAGGTCCTCAGTGGAACATGGAGAGGTCCTCAGTGGAACATGGAGAGGTCCTCAGTGGAATGTGGGAGAGGTCATCAGTGGCACATGGGAGAGGTCATCAGTGGAACGTGGGATCGGTGCTCGTTTCCACTCTTTGACCCTTGAGCTGGCAGTGAGCAAATTCCAAGGTCCTGTATCGAAGACCTTGGCATGCATCGTAGAATTTCCGGCCCGTGCCAGCGTCGGACTTCATATTTACTTTCCTGCTAACATGTTCTAAAGGTTTGAATAACATGTGTAGGAAAACGTTTCTTGCTGTAAATGTTGTTCTTTCATGTTTCTACTGTGATGTCTGAAAAACTAAATGATTGATGAGAAGCAAATATCTAAAATAACTGCTAACAATTCGTTCCCATGTTTGCCTTTCGGGATTAGCTTAATTAATTGATTAATTAGCTGTACTGGTTTCCCAGTCACTTTTAGTACACTCTTGTCATTAGAGTGTTAAAGGTACTGTCTTCCATAATAATTATATGGAATATATTGGTCAGAGTGCTGATAAAATTAATTTAGCTTTTGTTCAGTTCTGTAATGAAAATTCGGCTTTAGAAATGCCAGAAAACACTGTGGTCATCCATAAGAGACGTCCACAAAACTGATGTACTTTAGACGCTTCCATTGCCCTTTGTAAACATCTGTACTCCCACAAAGTACTAACCCTGCCAGCATTACCATATGGAATCTATATAGAACAGATATTCCCGTTTGCGGCCTAGCTAGAGTCCATATGGGTCCCTTCTAATGCAATGGGTATGCTGGCAGGGATGGCCTAGAATAGAATACCCTGTTGTTCCTGCAGGGGGTTAACTGTGCTGCAGGTAGGGTACTGCCGCATCCAGCAAAGGAGTCACTTGGATCTAGCGCAGTACTGACTGAAGGTTGTAATATTGCAGTTAGAAGATTTTGGTGCGGATCCAAGCCATGTTCTACATGACCTACTGCTCCCATTTAAAACTAGTATATGTACTACGTCCACGTAAACATGACAGAATTCTACCTGTTGCAGACTGTCTGGCATGCAAAACATTTATTGTTGGTGTGATTTACTCGTGTTTATACTTCATAATGTACACCAAAATGCGGTTAGCAATTGGTTCAATAAAGGATATAATTACTTTACTGACTTACTTTTGGCCTGTGCTGAAATGTTTTTGCGATATGACAGCGTTAGGCTATTAAGGAAAGGGAAGAAGAAGGAAACGGATAAAGGGATAGGTCGCCACCACTGTGGAGCAAAGTAATATACCAAAGTTAGATTCGGACGTCAGCGTTGGCCATATGTAATGTAAATCTCCGAAATATACGAGCTCCACACAAAAGCTGCGCCATAGGCCTAGAGACCACCTCATCAGCCGATTTATGTGAAGTCCGCGAGAGCCAAGTTGTTTAGTGCTCAGATTGACGGACGAGAAAGGGGATTGGCGATTGGCGGAGGTATTTTTGACACCCCTTCTCCGCAGTTGGGTTACGGTACCATCTCTTCATCTGCGGGTGTTCTTCCGAAGTCCGGCTCTGCATAGCCTAATAGACTAAAGTAGACGATTAGTGGTATTGGTAAATGAGTAAGAAGAGAGGAAGCAGTCGAGTTAAAGTAGTGTATTGCCTTGGTCTGGATTAAGGGCATTTCAAGCGTTTATTGTCAGTTGTTTATTTTACAGGACGTTCACTTGAAGTTGGTTGCAGTGCACGATGGTTGATTGATCGATCGATTGATTGATTGATTGATTGATTGACGATGGTGGCTGTAAATTTCCAGCACTGTGCTAAATGAACGGGGTTAATTGTGGCGCATATTAAACTAAGTATTAGTTGGCGCATACCGCTGACAAATGGCTGCTCGCTCCGGCAAATGAAAGGTTTCTGTTTGGATTCGATCGTTAATTTGGACATTTTTACTTAATTCTAAGGTTTTGGCAATGAGAATTTTAGCTTGACTAGCGCGAAAACACTTGTTTTGTTGTCTTCGTTAATCAGTATTTAATTTGATTTAGCCTGATTTAATAGAAATTACGTTTATATGTATATAGCGCATGACGTCACTGTCTTTAATTTGCTTGTTTTGTAAAAACTAAAACCAGTTAATGTCCGTTTTCACGACGAGGTCTTCTACGTATAACGGGACAGGTTTGTTAGCGGTAATTAGGTTTTTTGTTGCTTGGCTTCAGAGGTGAAGGTTGAGTCTTTGTTTGGTTTGATAATTTAATGATTTCGGTGGATCTGGATTCAAGCAGCTGTTAAATTGGTCATCACAGAAAATGGATCCAAAATCTGATAATCTGATTGTTTGGCGTCCCAGAATTGACAAATGTAACTAAAAGAAAAGTAAACATACATGACTGCTGCACATTCAGAAGCATGAATATTCCTGCCTGACCCATTTTGGATCATGACCTGGACCATACCTACCTGTCGACTTTGTTTTGACTGAGCGCCTGTGAATAATCTGGTTTCTGTGACTCCGCTTTTTGGGCGCTGTAGAAATCTCAATATTGCGATTATGATTTTCACCCTCTGCTGAAACGCAATATAAAAATTAACATTCTATGAAGCAAGATAATTAAATTTGATATAATAATGGATAATTAATTAATACAAATATTAAAATTAATGGCCATTTCTGTGGTGCTCATGTCAATCAGCAAACTGTTGTATGTTTCAGCATAACTGAATTGTAAGTTCCAGCGCAAGTTTAGCATCTGCAAATAACCGCTTTAGCGGTTCACAACATATTAAGTCAACATGAATGGCAACATGGACCCTGAGGACTATTACGTGATTCTCGAAATTCCACGAAGTGCCGCTGAAACAGACATCAAGAAAGCGTAAGTGCTTAGAAATGTAACAACAGTTATTTATTTATTCATTCATTCATTCAGTCGGTCAGTAAGAAACAGAGGAGGTCCTTAACGTGGCCCCAAAGGCATGGGTGTAAAGTGTCGACTATTACACTTTTCTTAGTCTTGGCATATTAAGGGAATGGAGGGAGAGAGTGAGTGAATGAGAGAGAGACAGAGAGAGAGAGAGTGAGTTAAAACAGATCCTTAAGATGGCTGCAAAGGCTTGGGTGTAAACTTAAAATTAGCAACTACATTTTTTAGATAGAGGGGAAGAGGCAGACAGGGAGAGGAGAGGCAAAAGATTTTAACATGTGCAAAATCACACAGAAATGTGAATCTGAGGCACGGCTAGTAATTTGCCAGGTAAAGGAAGACCTGTTAGAAATCCAGATGTTTGAAAGCCATTGAGAAATAGTGAATTACTTGCAGCCCCGTTGGTCAAAATACGAGCGGTGTTCAGTATATGCAGCCAGTTGTGTTGTTTTGTTTACAGCTACCGTAAGATGGCGTTAAGGTGGCATCCAGATAAAAATCCAGACAACAAAATCGAGGCTGAAACGAAGTTCAAAAAGATTTCTGAAGCCTACGAAGTTTTGTCCGACAGTAGGAAGACACTTCTACTTCTGCTCGTGTTTTTCACTGCTCGTCTTTTTCATTCTTAACCTTACATTTTGTTATAATTATTAACTATTGCTTTTGAATAGTAATTATAATGATAATGATAAGTTGCTCCTGAGGGATAATTTCTACCATGGGGAGAAAATAATAATAGTAATTTGTTCCTTGGGGATCATTTCTACCTTGGATAAATTATTAATAACTAAATAGTAATAATAAGTTTTTCAATCATAATCTTAACATTTTTTATATTAACTATTGCTTTTTGAATAGTAATAATAATGATGATAAGTTGCTCCAGAGGGATCATTTCTACCTTGGGCCGAAAATAATAATAATAATTTGTTCCTAGGGAATCATTTCTACCTTGGATAAAATATTAATAATAAAATGGTAATAATAAATGATTGTTACCTAATTAATTTGAATGTCTGTGTTTTTCTGTAGAAGAGAAACGGACCGTCTACGACAAGTATGGGAAGGAGGGTCTCTCGGACAATGGACCGAGTGCCAGCTACAGCACATTCAACTCAAATCATTTCGCAGGACCCACATTTCACTTCAGTTTCCGAGATCCGCAGGAAGTGTTCCGCGAGTTCTTTGGGGGAGATCCATTTGCCGACTTCTTTGCCAACACAGGTCAATAAAATTCTATTATTATGATTGTTATTGTTGTTATTATTATGCATTTATTAAGCGCCGCTATCCAATGACCAAGCATCAATTGATGGCACTGAGCAATTGTGAGTGAAGGAGTTGCTCATGGTCCCTACACAGTAACTGTCTGAGGAGAGATTCGAACCCTTACACTCCACATTTCAAGGTGAGCTCTCTAACCAGTCAGCTCACTGTAGTCTAAGCCTGATTATCATTTTAGGCCTTTTGTCTGTGAAGTTATTGTCTTTCTGTTGAGACCAGGTAGCGTTTTAGTGCTAGGAGGTGCAGGTGGCTCTTTGGTGCAGGTGGAGGATTTGTCATTGATAACGTGAAGTAATTTTTAAAAATTGGATTCAAGTTAGTTTATATTGAAACTAGAATATTCCATGCTGAGTATACTTTGGGCAATTGTTCCGTCTGTGAAAAATCCTCAGCTGCTTCTCAGTGATCACAACCTTTTTGTTCAAATTTATATGGCACCACTTGAAGTGAGACTGATCAGAGGCGCTCCCAACCTAACACAACGAAACCATGATGAAACAGAATGGTCAAAGTGTTTGCGGGAAAAGATAGAACGAGAGGCTGAGGAGTTTGTCATAGGTTGATGGGCAACTTATGTTAGCGCAAGATATATCCAGCTTTATATGATCCCTTTTAAAATCGTATTAAGTGGGCCGTGACCTGCTCATGTTTTCAATTTTTGTGTGTGTTAAGGTGTGAAGTTTCTAGGTTTAATTTGTTTTTTGGTTTTGACTGGTAAGGCCAACTGTTTCTTTTCCAGGTTTTCCAAATTTTGGATCGAGCTTATTTGGTCATGATCTGTTTGCATTTGATCCATTTGGCGATCCCTTTTCCATGGCTGGGCCATCAATGCTAACGGGAAATCCACGGCCAACAAATTCCAGGTTTGTGTTTAGCGTTAGAATAACAGTGCTTAGTTCAACTAGACACGGGTTAGTATAATTTATGTGAATATGTATCTCGAGTTTGAGGGGTTCCTAAAAATGCGCTTTACAGATACAGTAAGAGGGCATTTGAAATCAGTTGCAGGGTTTGTTGAGCTACTACCAAAGTCAAGGCTGACTATTTCAGTGTTGGCCGGCCTAGGAAATTTAAATGCGATATTGCTAGGTCTCGTCAGTTTCAGGGCTCATCATTTTCATGGTTTTATCATCTTCAGGGCTCTTCATTTTCAGGGCTCATGATCTTCACGGCTCTTCATTTTCATGTATCTTCATTTTCAGGGCTCATTATTTTCTGGGCTCATAATTTTCATGGCTCTTTCATAATTTTCAGGGCTCATCATTTACCGATTGCTTACCGTACTCCTCCGATCTCTGAACCTCGTGAATCTCAACTCTCTCGTTCTGCCAGTAGCGATTTTGGAATGTGGTTTTGCTGCGAAGTGAACGTCAATGGATGTCTTAATAACGGCACCATAGAATTCTTCGGATTGCATTAGATGATGTGTTCTTGTTTCTCTTTCTTGTCTCATAGTCGTAGAACTCGAGGCAACGAAGCGCGTCAGAGGCTGCAACCGTACGCTCGACCACCTGCACATACAAGTCGTGTAGCTGCGGTTGGATCGCCATTCACCGGTCTCTCTCTCTTCAGCACTCCAATGTTTATGCCAGACCAGTGAGTAGTTGGCAGCTTCTAGTTCTTTTACTTATATTCAATCACTGACGCTTCAGGGGCGGGGTGGTTGAATGGTAACACGCTGGCACGAAGATCAGAAGGACGCGGATTCGATACCCACTAGCCCCTTAAGGTTTACTCAGCCTTCCATTCGCCAGATTGTGTTGGTAGAATGAGCAGTAGTACGAATGGGAGCCTTGCAGGCTGCCATACAGTTATATTCAACTCCTGTTAAACTTGTTATCATCTGTTACTACTATATCATGCTATCGTACTGCGGTTTGTCACGTTGAATTAGATAAACGAAAATATATTTATTTTCATAGCTATGGCTTCCTCTCGGGGCAAGCTTAAAACATAGAAACTAGAACACTGCCTTTAGCTAGCCTCAAATGGTGGCCACGGTATGAAGTAGAGCTGTACCGATATCGCTTTTTGCCGATTATGCCGATACCGCGTATGGCCGATTATTAAATTGCCGATACCGATACCGCGTATAGCCGATTATTAAATTGCCAGTACCCATTATGAGACCGAATATTTCATTAGTTGTTTAGTCAAAATGTTCGGTTCGAAACATAAACCAGTAATCTAGCGTCACAACTATAAAGGTGGACGTTTAAATTATTATTATTATTATATTCGTTTATTGGTAACAACAACAAAACTGATAGTCACGCCGCTATCAGGTACATTGTGAGTAAACAAGAGTTACGAGTGAATGCTAAGCAAGATTATAGCATAAAACAAGAGCTCATAATTATTAGAGCGACAATAAGGCGAGAAATTGTTATCAACTATGCCTGATGAATTGTTTAGTTATTATTAGAAGGAGAGAGGGACTGAGAATGTGATGAGAATGCATGCATGCTATCTATATAAGACTATATTAGATATTTATCAGGATTGGTGGGCAGGTGATGGCTTTCTATACAGGACTCGTGAGATTAAAATATGTTTATCATCTTTAGTAGGTAAGACAAAGTTAAGTTGGGAAATTAATGTTTTAATGCGTAAATAATAAGGGACGTAAAACGATAGATGAAAATCGAAGCAAATACCTTGGAATATGCAATAATTCAAGTAAAATTATTAAATTATAACACAATTTTGACATCGGCACCGATTAACATAGCTATGGCTTCCTCTCAGGGCAAGCTTAAAACATAAAAATTAGAACACTGCCTTTAGCTAGCCTCAAACGGTGGCCACGGTGTGAAGTGTTAGCGAGTTTGTGCTTTCAGGCCTTGGCATCGAAGGATGGGAGACCAGTCTTCTTTCTTGCCACTTAATCTGCTCACTAACATTTTACCAATAAACTGGAATTGTATGGAAGTCAGTGTAAATTGTTGGCCTGAACAAAAACGGGTAAAAAATTGTGATCTACAAATTTGTAAAACGCTATTCTAAAGCTGAGCGCAGGGCACAAGCTTATTCATGAGCACTGCATTGTTTCAGAGGGTTCATCCAGATATGTTGAGTGAATATCTAAGTCCAGCTGCCTGAGAGATCAGAGTCTGTGGTTATATAGCTGGAAAAATTATTTGTAAAAAGTTTGAGCTTGGAAATGTTGTTTTGTTCAATTTTTTAGTTTTGCGGCATTCACTGGTTCGGCTGGTGGGGCGTCCAGAGGAGGAAACTTTTCTTCCAAGTCTATGTCGACAAAATGCGTTAACGGAAAGACAATTGTCACAACAAAGTAAGGTTTTGGTTCTTTATTTGGTTTTTGCACCTATAAGACTTTCCGACTTTTTCCCTGAATTTCCATCCCTGCTTCAATTGTTCGTTAATGTCCTTCTGACCTTGAAACGATGGGTGATTTAGTATATATACACGCAGAACGGTGCTTCAAAAAATTCCAGGATCTGTTCTTTCGCTTTGATCTTACATGGCATGTCTCTTACCGAGCCTATGATGGGTCATGAGTTTACGTAAACTACCCAATAGACTGTAGCGCACAACAAATCACCATGTCATTTCCGGTAATTTTGTAGCGCTTTTGTTGATATGCCTTGCTTTTAGAATGTGATTTCTAGTAGTTTTTGTAATGCTTTTGTTGATGTTCCTTGCTTTTAGAATGTCATTTTTGTACCACTTTTGTCGATGTGTCTTGCTGTTAGAATGTCATTTCTGGTCATTTTTGTAACGCTTTTGTTGAGGTGACTTGCTTTTAGAATGTCATTTCTGGTAATTTTTGTAATACTTTTGTTGATGTGACTTGCTTTTAGAATGTCATTTCTGATAAATTTTGTAACCTGTTTGTCGATGTACCTTGCTGTTAGAATGTCATTTTTGATATTTTTTTTAACACTTCTGTCAATGTGACTTGCTGTTAAAATGTAATTTCTGGTAACTTTTGTTGATGTGACTTGCTTTTAGAATGGTTGAAAATGGCGTTGAGACCGTAACAGTCGAGGAGAACGGTCGACTGAAGTCAAAGACAGTTAATGGCCAGCCACAGTCAATCCGGAACTGATGATTAGTCCAGCTGGCTGTTTAAGCACGACAATTGTAAACGACGAAATTGACTCTTAGTCCAGAATTTCTCTTTCTTAGTCGGAAGTTGTTCGTCTCTTTCTCGGATGTGAAACAGGGTTTGAGTTCAATGCTTAATTTCCTCATGTTCTGTTTGAAATTTGACTGTCAAGGCTGCAGATATTGCGTTGATGTATAAAGTAAGATCTGTCGTACGAATTTGTTTTATTATTACGCGTAGCCTTTCCCTTTTTTTGGAGGCAAGTATGCCTTCGAAAGTACATATTTGGTTTGAGTTGAGGTATTACTCGCCTTTGAAATGTAAGCTTTTGTTTCACAGAGAATCTTTGAAGTTGCTGTGTAAATTTGTGTGTACAATTTTTGTCGTCTCGAAGCCCTACTCTGTTGCTACCTATAAAATGTTGAGTTATTAAATTGGAAAATAATATTGAAGGGTTACTGGGAGAGTCGAGAAAGATGCGTAATCAAAATAAAGTGATGTGGTAGGTTATCATTTTTGTGAATATAATAACAATCCTGATGGGTCCGTTTTTTGTGGCAAACCGTTGTTGCAGTCTTTTAATTCCACCATCTAATAACAGAGCAAAATTGCTATAAACCATGCACTCATTCAGAGAATTTATAAAGAGTCTTGCCAAGATTACTACCATTTGTCGAAATGAATAAAGTTTGTAAGTAAAGCAAGCAACTTGGATGCAGAAAGTGTGACAAGACAAAGCAGTATGAAAATTGATCCAGTTTTAAAGTGCAAGTCAAGAAGTCTGACAATGGCTTATTGTAAATCGAAAACTTTTAAAGTGTTGCCTGTTAGAAGCGTGTTGTTTAACAACAAAGCGCAATGCAAGTAGATGTGTTGTATGGTGGAGAGCAGAGGTCAATTTCTAAAAAAACAGGCAGTATTAGGTGAATTTTGTGCCGTTTTGTGAGTGTGTATACACGTTTAGACATTTCGATTAAAAGCAGTTGATTTTCTCAGAACTTTTATTTCTGAAAAATACCCAGAGTTTAAAATCAGTGACCTCAGAACCATCTATAATTATTGGTCCCATATTGTGCATACAACTGGGCAATCTGATTCACCAGAGTGGCATTTTATAGTCATGGCCCAGCATGCATGTCCATGGGCTCTAGTTGGGATCCATATGTGCTTTATGCAAGGGTGTAGCCAGGAAACAATTTTGGGGTGTCTTCCACTTTGGGTTTCCTTTGGAAATGATCGCAATTGGACATGTTGCAGAGGACGAGGTCAGTTTTGAAATTTGTTTTGGCAATTACAGTGTATTTATTTTGAGGGGTTTGAACCCGTATTACGCCCTAAATACGCTCTTTGCTGTATGCATGTCCTATATGGGAATCTAGGACCTGTGTGGACATGGTGCAGAGGGATGCTTCAATGTTTTTTAAGACATTTTGATGAACAGCTTGCTTGTCAAGGGTTATTACATGGAATGTGATGAGCAGTCTCAAACTCTGAGTCGTTGGATGGACAGAGCCAGCGTTCTACCGTATGGACCAAAGCGCCGAATGTGAACCCCATTCATCTGTCGTATGGCCACATGATCACGTGATCTGCGTAAATGCTTATTAATCTGCATAGTGCTCCTCTACTTATGACCACACCTTTCCAATCCATGTTAGCAAAGTCCCACTGCTTCAAGAATCTCTCCTAATCCATGCAATCCTCCGGCTTCCAAGCTTACTCATCTGCAACAAGCCTTCCTCCCCATTAGCAACTCCTCTGCCTCCTCTCTCTGGCAACCGGACTCGGAATAATAGTCTACCTAATAGACCTCTGTAAGCCGGTGTCGGGGGTTCAGGATAGTCGCTCCCTCCGCTCTGCTGAGAGGGGGGTAGTGGCGGTCCCGTTTGCCCGCACAGCAACCATGCAGAACCGAGCATTCTCTGTGGTAGGCCCTAGGGTTTGGAATAGCCTCCCTCGGAGCTACGCTTGTTCCCTAGAACATGTACTGATACTTTTATGGCCACTTGAAAACTTACCTTTTTGCCGGACTGGAGTTGGGAGCGCTTCTGAGTAGTTACCTTGAAGGGGCGCTATATAAATTTTTGAATGAATGAATGAATGAATAATAGGCCCTAATGATACGACGATTTATGCAGCACCTTAGCTAAGTCGAGGTCGAAGAAAAGAATGCATCACGTGAGTTAAAAAGTTCAATGACAATCATATTATGATACCTCTGTCATAATAGTACAGCGATCAAAATTTGCTAAAAAAGATGAAAACATGTCACACTTTACACGGAATTTCATGATAAAATACAACATTCCAGTTTTATATAATACTGTATGGACCGACGGTCTAGAATAACTTTTAGAAGTGAATAGTTTCATGATAGGGGCCTACTAGGCCTAGTTAACGTTTAGAGTTGAGTCTGATCGGAGTGTTCACAGCGGCTCAGCTTAGACGCTGATGCGTCACATTGTCACAAGGAAAGGTTCGCAACACAAAGTTACACATAATGAATCATAATATCGCAGCAGAAACCTGCCTGCTTGCCCACATGGGAGCAGAGCCCATATGGATCCCATATTCAGTGGAAATGCTGGCAGGAATGCAGCATCCTTAAAACGGGAATAGGAGCAAGCCAAAGAAGAGCGTTTCATGTCCATTTGATGAGGAACAGGAGTAAGTTTCCTCGTCCATGGCCACCTTCAGTCTGTCCTCTGCTCCCAGGGCAACGACTGCGCCGTGCCCAACGCCGTCGTCACCATCGTAGTTCATGACCTGGTGGTTGACCTTGAAGAGCGTCCTATCGTTCCGCACCAGGCGGTAGACGAGGAACTGGCCCGGACACAGTCCAGAGCTGATGTAGACGTAGTAGATCCCGGACGTGCGGATGGTGACCAGTCGCGAACTGGAATCGTACAGACCGTCATCGTTGAAGACGATTTGGTTGAACTTGAAGGGGTCCTCGCGGCTGGTCGTCGTATTCCTCATCAGGATCCAGGCGGCAGAGACGCCACTTTTCGGAATGTAGGGAAAGGCACCGAACGTGATCAGCTCGTACGGGTCTTGGTCTGTGATAGTTCCGGAAAGGACCTGGGGTCTGACGTTCGTTCCGGCGTCACACGGCATCAAAATGGACCTGGAGAGGGTGGTTATGCCGTTGAAATTGCTACTCTTACGCAGCATCTGGAAGGGGTAGTGAAGCCCGATGAGCTCGACCCCTGACGGCTCCAAACCTTTGATTCCTGCGGTCATCGTAAAGAGGTAGAGCCCAGCGGTGCTGCATCTGTACGTGCTCGTCGTCTGGTCGAAGACCCCGGTCGACTCTCCGCCGACGGTGATCCTTGACGAGATCCCGTTCTTCCCGGTCGGAGAGGGTGCCCCAACGGCAAACACCGTCCGTGCCACCCCGTCGCTGGAAAGGGCGTCCGACAGACTGAAGACGTTCATCATCGTTTCGAGTTGTTCGCTGAAGATCGCTCCGCTTTGGAGCGACACAGACAGAGAAGCGTTCTTCGCCAGATTCAAAATGCTCGATCGACATGCGGTGGTATCGCCGCCGTGGGCCCTCGACTGCCAGACGAGACCCGGGCCCGGACCCGGTCTCTCGCTGTCGACCAGGGAAGCCGTCGCCGACCGACCGATCGGAACGCCGACGCAGAGCTCGGCGAAGTAGATACCGTCCGACGGAGCGGTGTAGCCCGTCAACGAAGCCGTCTTTGTACCGCCCGTCACGACGCTGTCCAAGTGAACCTTCTTCACCGGAGCGTTCAGGTGACCGTTGTGGCCGGCTCCAAAGGCACTGTTCACCCCTGGAAAAACGACAGCAGAAAACACTGCACTACTCTTGGATATATTATCTATCTTAGGGAGATTTTTGTGCCAGTGCTTTCCCTACCAGGTCGTAGATTCCTTCGCTCTGCCACTCAAGGCGACCTGGTTGTCCCTGTGGCTCGAACTTCCATATGGTGCTTCATAAGGGCTTTGCTGTGGTCGGTCCATCTTTCTGGAATAGGTTGCCTAGCAACCTACGTAATGAACTTCTTGGTCTTTCCTTGCCCCTTTTCCGCAGGCGTTTGAAAATCATTCTTTTCGCTCGTGGTTTGGTGTTGTCAGGTCGGGAGCGCCTCTGAGGAGTATTTCTTGAAATAGCGCTAGCCTATATAAATTTACGATTACGATCTATAATGATGATCGAGTCTCTTCTCTGCCACACACGGAACCCATATGGGACCCATATTCCCAGGTGGGTCTGGTATAGAGCCAATCTGAGAGCACATCTGTGACCCCATTGAGTCTCATCTAATGCCCATGGGTGTTGAAGAGGCGTTATGTAATGTAATGTTATTGAGCATTTATATAGCGTCCCTTCATATACGGTATACCCATGGCTGCCACTCGAGGTTAGCTTAAGGGACTACTCTTCTTCTACGAGAGTTTCGAGTTTGCTGTAGCTATTAATTATTGACACATTAGCCTACATTTAGCTTTGACGCAAAAGCGCATTCTAGCCACTGAAGTAAGAATGAATAAGATCACTTACCGTTATTCGTGATGACTATATTCGTTGTATTAGAAGTAGCTGAAACATTCGGAAGTGGTGCAACGATGTTTGCCGCGATGTTTGCCGCGATTGGCGTATCGGCAACTGCTGGTTGAATTGCTTTGAGTACCGGGATGATGGTGGTAGCCGAGTTCATTGGTGGATTGGCAATCGTAGAGCTTGTGATCGTCTCAGGTGGTCCCATCTTTCTCATAGGCAAGGATTCTTTAAAAAAACAATAGCAAGACATCTGCTGTAAAACAAGGCTAATTAACTGAGTAGCCTAGGCCTACTGCGGCTGGAACTAATATCCAAATTAATAATCATATTAGGCTGAGGTTGACAAGGATGGTCCAACGACGGATTGTGATTCCGGACGACGAGCTCACTCAATATATTTGATGCAAAGCTGGAACTCTAACGAATATGCAATATTATCATTTTATTATTATTATTATTATTATTATTATTATTATTATTATTATTATTATTATTATTATTATTATTACTATTAGGCCTATTATTATTATTAGGCCTACGTGAATTACTAGTATGCATTTATTAAGCGCCACTATCTAATGAATAAGCATCAATCGTTGACGCTGAGCAATTGTGAGTGAAGGGACTTGCTCAAAGGAACCATTTCAGAGTAGACTGGATACCTATCGGGTACTCTCCGAGTTACAAAGGGAGCGCTCTAACCAATTGGCAACAGTGTCTGATGATCATAATCTCACCAGATCCAGCCACACTAAAGGCAAGCAATAACCTGGAAGTCTAATCTAATGACTTCTATAGCGCCGTTATAATAATGCACAAGGTATCAATCGATAGTCAACGTCCTGGTCCATTAGAGAAGTCTGGTAGAAATCCATTGCGTAAGAGAGGGACCAGACTATAAACTTTATCATCCAAAACGTTAGATCAAAAACTTCATCTAAATGACAGTGACTACGTGGAGTATTCAGTCTATTCAATCAACCAATCAATCAGAATTTATACAGCTCCTTTCAAGATCCCTACTCATTGGGACTTACCTTCACTGTGGCTGTCTGCAGGAGCTTCCGGTGGTTTAATTAACTGTTCAGTCATTTGTGAACCTGTGCATATCGCCAAATACAAATGATTGAGATAAATTATGAACTCAGACATTAAAACTTGCAGTATGAACAACCGATAGCCTAATTTAATTTAAGACGCTAATTTAAACAACTTAATTTAAAGACGTTTATTTAATTTAATTAGACATCCGAATAGTCAGAGAAAGGTCAGACTGCGGACGCATGCACCTAAACAGTTAAATCAAAACCTTCATCATCTAACTGACACTGACCACGTCACCTATTATGACTGTATACTCAATATAATTATAAAAATGGACTTACTTTTATTGTGACTGTTTGCTAGAGCTCCCGGAGATTCAGTGAGCTGTTCAGTCATTTGTGAACCTGTGTATATCGCCAAATACAAACGATATAGATAAATATAACCTATGAACTCAGACATTATAAACCGTGCATTATGAACAGACGCTAAGTTTAGTTAATTTGACTTAAGATCTTAATTTTTAGACGTTAATTGAATTTAATTAGATTACCGATAAATCATAGAAGAGTCAGACTGTGGACTTTGTCAGCTCGAACTCTTTCTTTTCCTTTAAGAAACACCTCAAAACTCACAACTTCTCTTGGAATTCTATCTAACAGATAGTTCTTCACCAGAATGGCGCAGGTGAAGATCTAGTTGTTGATTGATATCCAAATGGTTGACTGACTAACCGCACCTCAGGTTGGCATTGCAGTGTGTCCTTGCGCGTATTAAATTTTTTTATTCTTATTATTACTATAATTAATCAGAAACTTCATCTAACTGACACTGACTACGTGGCCCCATCCAGAGAGTTACTAAATTGTCGAATCATTTTGTGAGCCTTTGTATATCACCCAGAGCAAATTATAGGCCTAATTATCGACTCAAACATTAAGCTTAGGCCTACTATGTGCATTACAAGCAAACGTTAATTTAAATCAATTTAAGTCATTAATTTAAAACGTTAATTCAGTTCAATTAGAAATCCTCCCAGGTCAGAAAAGAGTAACACTGTAATTAATCATCTAAACCGTTAAATCAGAAAATTCATGTTCTGACACTGAGTCA